>BSBM01001486.1:0-202500 GCA_027924585.1 Larix kaempferi | reverse complement strand
TTGTACAAGGCCCATGGGGTATGGGTACTTTTGTGCCTTCTTCAAGTTATAAGAGGTTGCATATTTTAGTTATTGGAGATATCTGCGAGTCTGCTGTATGCTTGAAAATCTTGATCTGAACATTCCCATATAAATTTCGTAGCAACGTTTAAATTTGTAGTTTGTATGTTCTTATTTCAAACTTTATCAGTTTTTAGAGGTTTGTACTGGTTCTTATACTTTGTAGTGGTTGTTATACCATAGCATGGATTTATATTTAGTGTACCTGACTATTGCTCAAGGGAACCTCCCTCCAGTCACTCATCCTAGTACTTTTGTTTAAATCACTTCCCAGCACAGTCTTTGCAAGGTCGGAAATCCCCCCTGGAACAGATGGAAAAACCTTTTGAAGGTCTAATTTAGGCGCTTCACAATAGCGAAAACACTCCAGCTCTCCATAGGAATCAGAAAGATGCTTCAGGTCAGAGTGCAAAGCATACCCTAACTTCAAAGTGCAAGTTGAATGAAATATAGCTTTAAGGCACAAGTCCAGTGCACCTGGTTCTTTGTTAAATAAATTCACCATCTCAAATATAAAAACCTTTTTTGCAGTAGCAATCTCTGATATCGAAACCTACAGAATTAAAGGTAATTCAAGGTTCCAAAAAAATAAAATACAAATCATCCTTGGTTAATCGAGACGATGGAAGGGATGATTTTCCATAACTTGATTGCAATTATCTCTTTGAGGATCTTGTATTAAACGTTGTAGAGGGATATGGGCCTAAATCTATGTACAGATGTCTATATTAACGTCGTTTTCCATGAAACCGTTTTCCTGTATCGCACTGAAACATTTGCTCCGATGGATGTCCATCAATATAACCCTGGCATCCATCAGTATCACCCTGCATCCAAGCATCAGATGGTGGATTCCAAGTATGTAGGCAATGTGATGAATGGTAAACAACCTTTAACACCCTGCTCGACTGCGCGATCGTCGCTTCAAATAATTTTGTCATAAATGTTATTCATTTGAGTAATCTTTTCCAACTTGGGCAATTCATTACGATTTGGTGGAGAAACACTTAGTATTAATGCAACCGTCTGACATGCTCGCGCAGCCATGCCCATTTGAATTTTGAATTTTGAATTTTTTTGTTCCGCCTTACTAATAGATACAAGTGACATTGCCGCTTCCCGCCCTCATTTGAGTTCAAACATATTCATAGATAGGAGCACACGATATTTTTTTGTCACTAGCCTGGAGTTTAATTCACAGCCATGGCTGACCTAAAGCCTATAAAAGCGTATTTGTATGGATGAGCTGCTTACTATCTTATGAAAATCTGCCTCCTCAAATGATGATGAGAAGCCCAAATTGAGAGTAAGAGGTTATATAATTCTCTTTGTGGAGACTTTTGCGGGGGATTTCTCCCTACTTCATGTCTAAATAATGACACTGATATTACTATTTGCATTTTACACCACTGTCATTACGATTTGCATTTACACCTCTCTCACTCTGTTGTCGTGACTATGCAAATTTAGGTAGTTACCATCCGACTCAATTTTCCAGCATGATAAATCTTTACCGCCAACCTTTACAGGTTTTGTAAATGGGAGTAAAATGGTACTAATGTAGTGTTCTTCCGTAAAAATATATTAAGAAAGGGTTCACTCAGGTGTAGAACTATAGACTTATTTGATTATTCTGCCAACTCAATGCAAGTTTTGGTTACAACTCTTTTGACATTAACATGGTTGGAAACTTTTAATGTCAAAAATAAAAATGTATTTTATTTTTAGATAATTTATTTTTTATTTATCAAATTTAAAAAATGTAGATGTTATAAATTGTGAAAACTTCAATTTTATAATACCATGAATCTGGGTTTTTGACAAATGGTACTGACATGATAACATGATAGTAATTTCACAATTGCATTTAATATAGGCCGTTATTAGGTTTTCTTAATATAATGGATCTATATTAAGCATAACCTCTTCTCAATTGAAATATATACTTATTGTTGTGCTCCAAACTAACTTTATATGAGTCGATTGAGTTGTAAAAGTTTGTAACTTCATATGAGTAGGCTGATGAGTAGGCTGATGATTCGAGTGTCAGTTTCTCTAGGAGATGCACCAACATCCCTAAGTTTGCTCATGTTTGTCCCCTAGATATTTCACTTAACTCCTAGATTTATGGTGTAGGTGGAGTTGACTAGGTGTCCATGCCTAGGATTCCATTTTGCTCCTAAATAAATAATTATAATATTTTTAAGTAATCAGGAATATCGTTTCATGTGCAATGCCTAAATAACACTTAATATTATTTAAATGCCAAAGTAATCGTTTATGTGCAAATGCCTAAAGTACTCAAATGCATTTCTAAGTAAAGTTCTAGGTGCAAAATTATACGTTTCAATGCAGTTAAGTTTAGCAATCAACTTTTACTAGGGACCCGGTGTTGTGCCATTGGGCCTCCTTGTTCCTTAATTTAATTTCTCTGACATGGAACCACTCCGTCGAGTCCATTCATCCATAGTTTCCATTCCTCAGCAAGGAACCACATCGTTGGGTCCTTGCATTCACTCTTTCCGTTCTCGGCAGGGTACCGCACCGTCGGGCCCTTCTGCCGTCATCCTTCCGTTTTGACTTGCGGGAACGTCATGTAGGGATTTCAAGAGCCATTACCTTCCATCCTCCGTCTACACGCTATTAGGGACTAATGGCGTTGAGGAGTGAGTCCGTTCTCACTGCGCGCCCCCCAACTCGTACGTGAACAACTCCGTCGTGGCCCACCTCGTACACCCTCACGCTTTCCTCTTGAGCAAGTGGATCAATTCTTATCTGCTCAAGCGTGGTATTCCGTCGGAAGTCGACATCGTCGTTGCTCTCCCTGTGTGTGATTTACTCATACTCTACGACCCTTCATATTCCTTTGTCTGTCCGTTGGTGAACCGTTTCACCTGTCGCTACACACATTTCTCACAAACGTAAATTAGTAGCATTGTCCTCAATAATCACAATTTGGTTTATTAATCTGTTGCTTCATTAAGCATCTATAATTTACTTAATCATTACTCTTTCGTCTAATCACATAATCAATTGCACAGCTAGTCGTTAAGCATCATTCATATGTACAGTTTTCATATCAAAGTTAATCATTAAACAACATGAAATTGTCCATTCACAATAACTACCCAAATGCACATATATCAATCAATCATAAAAATATACTCAAAATAAAATCATAGGGTTATTTTATTAATGTTTCAAATAGTCAGGTGACTCAGCAGGTGCCCTCAATGTCTATAGTAGTCTAGGGGCACTACATACACCCCTACTTTTTTAGAACTTCGTCTCGAAGTTCAGAATAAAAATGGAAAGCTATGACGCATCTCAGTTGCGTCCTCCCAAGTTGCAGAGCTAGGACTATAACTGTCCTACTGCACTTTGACTTGATCAATCCAGGCTAATCATTAAGCAAGAACTAACCAATCAATTATTCCACTCCACACATATAATTTAATTCCTTAATTTATTTATCAATTATTGTCGTCATTCACATCTTCGGGTTTTCCTCAATCATTTAAGACATAACAAGACTCAAGAGACCACTGTATTGAATTTGTTCAGTTGGGTCACTTGACAGGTGCCCTTAAGGTCCACAGTCATTCTAGGGGCATTACATACACCCCCTCTTAAATAGAACTTCGTCCCGAAGTTAATTTGTTCTTGTACTTTCGATGCTAGGCTTTATCTTAATTTCTATTCTCATCTTCTTTTATTCTATTCTATTTTTCTCCAACAATCATGGCTATAAGCACAAGTGGTTAAAGTCATTATCTCCTATATCATCTATTACGGTTACAATACACCTTCAGGAACTTAATCATAACTTCATCTCATATCAATCCGATAATACATTCCATAATTGTTAGTCCCAACTAGTTTTTTTTTATATCTCTTATTCGTTCATGCAGGTCTACGATGTTCAAATTTTCAACAAGCTGTATTGCATCAATAACCACCCAATAATTGATCAACATCACAAATCCAAGCAAGGATTCCAAGATTTAAATCTATTTGGTTATCCTCCCATCCAAGTAGAGAAGGTAAACATCATAAAATATTCATTCAAAAGTAGATGGGTAAGATATAATCTTGGTTTTAACAAAACAAGAGAGACCCTTAAACATTCAAAAATCAATTCCCATAAGACTACTTCCAAGTGCCTCTAAATGTTTCAATATTGTAGGTTCTCAATAAGATAAGATTCAAGTCTTCGAAATTTAGTGACTTAGTCGAACAAATTGAAATTTAACTTTTAGTCCTTTCAATAGTAATATCAAGTCGATGAGCTTATCACATCCTTACCTCATTCATCTTTTATGTTTTCTTAGGACCAGTCCAGTGGACTCTTCAATTCGCCACAGGTATGTTTCCTTAACTTCATCGAGTTCCATATCGAGGGCTAGTCGTCCTTCCATTGAGGTTTAACCATGCCAATTGGTTAGCATCATTGTATTCTGCTTTTCATGTCGACCGTCTCCAAACTTCATTTTACTAAAGCAGTCTTTATTTGACTCTTTCAGTGGATTCTCTTAGTTAAAAATTCTCCAATACCATATGATGGTCACATCAAGCTTGTAGTTTTTCATCTTTAGTAACATCATCATTACAACACAAAATTAGTTTCCTTGAGTTTAGCTCTTCATGTTAGTCACACTGATATCTCATTTTCCAAATTCCGAGTCCATCTGACCCTCTTGACAGTCTATCAAATTCTCAATAAGCAATGTATGCAATTGTGTTATTATAATCCTTTACATAACATAAATATCCAAATATAAGACTTCAGTAGTCATATATATATATATTAACTACATAACTATATTCAGAACATTTCAGTAAAATAAAATATATGTTTCATAAATAACATGATCTCTAACCACATACACAAGAACACTCATGTTACCGCTTCTCTTTTACATAACCATGATTATTAAGTAGAAAATCCTTTCATCACTATAACAAGAACTTTACAATAGCTAAATACACATTCAATTAATACAAGAGGTGTAATCTACACATATAGGGTTACTCATTTCACATTTACCCTTTTTATATAACTAAGACTAATGTGAAATAAAGTATGTAAATACTATTTTCACAACTATAAAAAAAAAAGAACTTTACAATAACTAAATACACCTTTAATTACTAAAGGGGTTTAATCTACACATATAGGGTTACTCACGTTACATTTACTCCTTTTATAGGGAGTTTACCAAGTGGTGAATGATCGTGAAGGGTCATTGGACAATGGTCTAACACTTGCATGCACTTGTAATAACCATTCGAAACTCCAGTTTCTTGGTTAGATCGCGCAGGTGTCGATTTCTTAAGATTCCTCACAGCCGTGCAAGTTCAGATCTACGTTTTATTTATGTGGATGTATCAGAACTACACTTAACGAGTATTTCTCATATAAACATTGACACAATGGCTGAATTTAATAAAGCTTAAGTATTAAGGATACAACTAATTACATAACTGAAGATATCAATTGTAACGGTAAATGCATTCATTAATATCACGTTTGCAGGGACATACTCTTTCTACAAATTAGCCAAATAATAAGATCGAGCTGGAACAACCCATTGTTGGTTCACCGAGCGGTCTATGAAAGGACACCACTCACTTGACTCGCATCAATTGATCATCACAGCATAGAAGAAAAGAAAACCAGATCGAATGTTTTAGCGGCAATTAAAATATCTGAAATGTCACAGGGATCAGGGTTGAGTAAATGCCAAATCAACGAGTTTTCAAGGGCGAATTTGAATTCAGGGCTCATATCTAAATCGATAGGGTGACAGCATTTGAGTCAAAATACAACAGATATTTTGGGGACTTCATCCCATAAGGCAGAACACACACACACACACACAAAAATAAATAACGCCATTCAGAAATTCAAGAAGTACAGAGATCGGGTTTTTCACATAAATTTTGAACAACAAACAGAGGCTAAAAAGTGTGTAATAGGATTCGCCGGTAGTGCAGGGTCGATCTGATCAAGTGTAAAAAGAAAAACAAAAAGGGATTTCATCACAGTAATTTCAATCAGCAAGTGAAAGGTCAAGCTCATCAGATCGCACTCATGATCACGATGTGTATGCGATGGAGTGAAAATCGAACTTGGATGTTGAGATTTTATCATAGTAAATAAATAGTAGAGAGCTAAGATCAAAACTGATCTGAGTGTAAAAATTAGACTGTTATGTTTAATCTGTCGGGGAGCTAAGATCAAAACCCATTCTGGGTATAAAACCAAATACAGATATTAATGATAGACTTTTGATCTGAGTATAAAAACAGAGCACTGAAATTAAGTACAGAAATCGGTCCGAGGTTAAAAACTGAACATGAAAATTCATACAGGGAATCGATCTGAGGTTTAAATACTGAAATTGTATGCCAGAAAGTCGATCTGCATAATATAATTAACCTCTGAAATTCAAAGAAAAAAGTCAATCTGAGTGTTTAATTAATTACTAAAATTATAAATGTGAAAGGCGATCTGAATATAAAGTTTGAGTACTAAAATTAAAGTACAGAGCCGATCCGATTATGAATGATGAGTACTTCAATAAAATAAAATAAAAGTAAAAAGAAAATCAAATTGAATCTTAAGATCGAGTACTGCAATTAAGGATGCAGAGTCGATCTGAGTGCAATAAAATCAAATACAGAGGTGGAAGATAGCAGACTGGAACTCACGGTTTAGAGAGCCAATAGATGAATCTTTGCAAAAAGTGTTGATGTATATGTAACTTCGGAATGTATTTCATCTGTGTATTATATATATATTTATTGTACCCTTATAAGATATGTGTTATTCCTCTATAAGGAAGTGTCGTCATGTGGATTGACAAGTGTCGCAAGTGGGTGTACTTGCCGATGGGTTATTAGACCACCTTATGGGGTCGGCCCTAATTAATATATAATATAATGTGGATGTACTCAAGGAGACAAGTCGGCCCCAGTAGGTCACTGGGCAAAAAGGTGAGTATAAATAGAGATAGGAGATCTCTATTTTACTCACTCGGAAAAGTATCTATCTCTCGCTCTGAAAAGTGGCGCACTAGTGAGGAGGAGGAGGATCATCTGCTAGGAGACTATCTCTGTATTATTTGGTTGTATTTTGGTTGAGCCATTGCTCTCTCTATCTCTGAGGAAGTTGTGGGGTTTTTCACCTTAGGGTTTTCCCCACAGAAACTCTGTGTCTCTTGTCTCTATGCTTTTGATTCTTGTGATGCTTTTGATGCTTGTCATATTATGATTGTCATGCATTGATATACTGTAGATGTTATTCTCTCAGCAAAGATCCTATAGTATTGTGATTTAATACTAAAAATTTAACATGGTATCAGAGCTTAACTGAGAAGAAGACATTTTGTAGTGACGGAACCTTGTATTCCTTGTTTATTGGGTTTCTCTCCACAGATTTTTGAAATTAAGTATAGTAGATTGGATCTACTCATCAAGGCGCATCTTTCTGTCCAATCAGATTTCAGTTCCGAGCATTTTCAGTTTTGGCCCTAAAAATTAGGGTTTCCACAAAAATAGGAATTTCTGGAAACTGAAGGTACAGCTAGAAGCTCCTTGCAAAAATCGAAGGTTTGAGCTTTGGATCGAGATTTTTGGCTGGGTAGATCTACGGGAAACTCAAACCCTAATTCAGGGCTCTCCCCAGTGAACTCGGGAGGACAAAAAGGCAATTCTGAAGGGCAAGACTTTGCTGATCTCAAATTCTGAATGTACTAGGCTGATCAGCTCTCCAAGGCGCATCTTTCTATCCTTTCGGAATTTTGAAAATCACATTTTGAATTTTTAGGGTTTCCTTGACAAACCCTAATCCGGGACCATATCCAGTTTTCAGCACTTCAAGCGGTAAGTTCTAAATCTCTTCTATTTCCATTTAAAGTACTCTTAAAGATGTCTCTTCACACCAAGCTTGAGGATAAGCTTGAAGGGGCTGATAACTTCCGAGCCTGGAAGTATAGGATTGGGCTAATCCTGGAAGAGAATGAGTTGGACTCATATGTGAAAGAAGACATTCATATCCCAGAGGATGAAGAGGCCAAGGCATTGCACAAGAAGAACTTGGTCAAGGCAAAGAGAATCATTGCTGATTCTATCAAAGACCATCTTATACCCCATGTGTCTTCTCTCAAGACACCCAAAGAGATGTTTGAATCTTTGACCAAGCTATTTGAAGGAAAGAACATAAATCGGAAGATGACCCTGCGGAACCAATTGAAAGCAGTGAAGTTTCAGAATGGAGAAACCATTCAATCTTACTTTTCAAGGGTCTCTCAGATCAAGGAACAATTAGAAGCAGTAGATGAAATGGTGGAGAATGGTGAGGTGGTGATGACTACTCTAAATGGCCTACCCAGGTCATGGGATTCCTTTATTCAAGGAATTTGTGCAAGGAAGAAGTTGATCTCCTTCAGTAGACTTCGGGAAGAATGCTCTCAAGAAGAAGCTAGACTTATAGCTCGTGAGGAAAATATGGGAGGAGAAGATCAAGCTCTTGCAGCTCACACCAAAAGAAGCAAAATCAAGAAGGATCCCTCTCGCCTCAATAGGTCCCATCAAAAGAAGAACAGGAAAGACCTAAGATGTTTCACATGCAATGAGAAGGGTCACTTTGCTTCAGATTGTCCTAAGAACAAAAGGGATAATAACAAAAATCCTAGTAAGAAGAAGAAGGGCAGCAAAAGAAGGTTTCATGCTCATGCTGCTGAAGATGATGAACCCCCAAAGAAGAAGGCTAAGGTAGAAAGTAGTAGTGATGATGATTCATCAAGTGAAGAAGAGTATGTTCTGATCTCTGCACTCACTGGTACCATCTCCCATGGTTGTAATGATTGGTTGATTGATAGTGGGGCTTCCAAACACATGACTGGGTTCAAGGAATCTTTTGTGAACCTTTCTGAACATGAATCACCCCATAAGGTGAAACTTGGGGATGATTATCAATACCCAATCAAAGGAAGTGGTGAAGCCTCTTACAACCTAGATTCTGGAAAATATCTGAAGATGAAGGAAGTCCTCTATGTACCTGGGCTCAAGAAAAACTTACTCTCCATCTCTGCTTTAGATGCAAAAGGTATGAGGGTTGCATTTGTTGATGGCCAAGTTCTAATGTGGCCAAAGGGAAAGACTATTGATGATGCAGTAGTGATTGGAGAGCAAGAGGGAGGCTTGTATAAATTAAAGGGTCAACCTGAACATGCCATGGTACATGAATCCATGGAGCCCAGTGAACTTTGGCATAGGAGACTTGCTCACATGCACTATAGAGCACTTCCAATTGCAAGCAAGGCTGTAGAAGGTCTTCCTGAAATCAAGACCAAACATGAAGGTGTTTGCAAAGGATGTGCAAAAGGTAAGAACATTAAGAAGGCTTTCCCAAGCAGTGAAAGCAAGGCAAAAGACATTCTGGAAATCATCCACTCAGATGTATGTGGCCCCATGTCATCCAGTTCCCTAAGTGGGTATGTTTACTATGTATCATTTATTGATGAATTCTCCAGAAAGACTTGGGTATACTTCTTGAAAGGCAAAGATGAGGTGCTTGACAAATTCAAGGAATTTAAAAACTTGATGGAGAATCAAACTGACAAGAAGATCAAAACTTTCAGATCCGACAATGGTGGAGAATTCACCTCAAATGACTTCAAGAAGCTTTGCAGTGATTCCAGGATTAAGAGGGAGTTGACTGCTCCTTATAATCCTCAACAGAATGGAGTTGCAGAAAGGAAGAACAGAACTATCATGGAAGCAGCAAGGGCAATGTTGCATGACCAGGATCTTCCTATGCATCTATGGGCAGAAGCAGCTAGAACAGCTGTATATGTGCAGAATAGAACACCCCACAAGATTTTGGACAACAAGACACCAGAAGAAGTCTTTTCTGGTAAGAAACCTGAAGTCAGCCACCTCAGAATATTTGGTTGTCCAGTATACACTCATGTCCCAAAGGAGAAGAGGACTAAACTAGATCCTTCAGGAAAGAAGGGCATCTTTGTGGGTTATAGTGAAAGCTCGAAGGCTTACAGAATATATTTTCCAGGGTTCAAGAAGATTGATGTCAGCAGGGATGTAACATTTGATGAGAATTCAGCATTCATCAAATCAAGAAAGGCACCTACTGAAGTTTATGAAGAACCTAAGGAAACAAGATTTCAGGACACTACCATGACTGAAGCAGTTCCAGAAACTGCTCGTGAGTTTGAAGATCCACAAGAACCTGTAGATCCACCCCGTGAGGATAACTCTCACAAGAGGAAACCTGTATGGGCTAGAGAGCTCATTCATGATGCAGAAAGATTTGGCATTCCAGAAGAAGAACACAGAGCAAAGAAGAGAACCAGATCACACACCAGTTATGTTGCTTTACTCTGTGACATCATGAACAAAGAGCCTTCCAGTTATGAAGAGGCAGCAAAAAAGAAAGAATGGAAGGATGCTATGGTTGAGGAATACCAATCAATTATGAAGAATGATGTTTGGGATGTTGTCCCAAGACCTAAAGGGAAGTCTGTTGTGACTTCCAAGTGGATCTACAAAATCAAGCATGCTGCAGATGGCAGTGTGGAAAAATATAAAGCAAGATTCGTAGCTCGTGGTTTCTCTCAGAAGGAAGGAATAGACTATGAAGAAAGCTTTGCACCTGTAGCCATATATACTTCCATCAGAACAGTACTTGCCCTGGCTGCAGCAATGAAATGGAAGATACACCAGATGGATGTCAAGACTGCTTTCCTGAACGGTGTAGTAGAAGAGGAAGTATATGTGGAACAGCCACTCGGCTTTGAAATACATGACAGGGAATCTTATGTATGCAGATTAAAGAAAGCCTTGTATGGCTTGAAGCAAGCTCCCAGAACCTGGTATGGTAGGATGGACAGTTTCCTATCTAGTTTGGGCTTTACCAAGAGTAAAGCGGATTCCAACCTTTACTACAAGGTTGAGGAAGGGAATCCTGTGATTCTACTACTATATGTGGATGACCTATTTGTGACAGGAGATGACAAAATGATTGCAGATACCAAGAGGAAGCTTGCAGCTGAATTCGATATGAAATATTTGGGAATGATGCACTATTTCCTAGGCATGGAGGTGTGGCAGAATGCAGGTGGGATCTTCCTTGGTCAAGGGAAGTACACAGTAGATATCCTGAAGAGATTTGGGATGATGGATTGCAAATCCATGGCCACACCTATGGCATCGAATCTGAAGCTTCTTTGTGATGCTTCATCTGAGCCAGTTGATGTTTCTATGTATCGTCAGATTATTGGGTCATTGATGTACCTGACGAACACGAGACCAGATATTTGCTTTGCTGTGAACACATTGAGCCAGTTCCTGATGGATCCGAGGAGTGTTCACCTGGTTGCTGTAAAGCATGTTCTGAGGTACCTGAAGGGTACAGTGGATTATGGGCTCAGATATGAGGCGAATCAAAAGTTTAACCTGCAAGGTTATGTTGATTCAGATTGGGCTGGCAGTGCTGCAGATAGGAAGAGCACATCTGGGTGTTGCTTCAGTATGGGATCAGGTGTGGTCTCTTGGTTTAGCAGGAAGCAGTCCTGCGTAGCACTGAGTACAGCTGAGGCAGAGTATGTTGCAGCCTGTTCAGCTAGTTGTGAGGCAGTATGGCTACGGAAACTACTGTCTGAGTTATTTGATCTCCCGTTGGAAGCTACTGGTATCTTCTGTGATAACCAGAGTTGTGTGAAGCTGTCCGAGAACCCAGTGTTTCATGACAGGTCGAAACACATAGAGATCAAATACCACTATATCAGGGATATGGTGCAGAGAGGAGCTGTGAAGCTCCTGTATGTTGCGACGGACGAGCAGATTGCAGATGTGCTGACGAAGCCACTAGCCAGGGTGAAGTTCGAGTACTTCAGAGAGAGGCTTGGCGTTATTCAGATCGAGGACACTTCGAGGAAGAAGTGATGGGCACATCTGCTGAAGCCATTCCAAGCATGTTGGAAGGAGGATCCTTCACATGGCTGTGGATGTAAGCGCTGGATGATGAACATCAGGATGATGTTCTAGTTTCTGCTTGATATGATCAGTTAGATCATTTTATGTATGTATGTACGCATCATGTTGGATGCTGGATATGATCAGTTGGATCATTTTATGTATGTATGTACGCATCATGTTGGATGCTGGGTATGATCAGTTGGATCATTTTATGTATGTATGTACACATCATGTTGGATGCTGGATATGATCAGTTGGATCATTTTATGTATGTATGTACGCATCATGTTGGATGCTGGATATGATCAGTTGGATCATGTGTATGTATTTTATATGCATCATGTTGGATGCTTGAACCATGTATTTGTATATGTATCAGGTGGATACATTGTATGATCAGGTGGATCATGTATGATGATATATATCATATGTTTTGTATTTGTATCAGGTGGATACATTGATGATCAGGAGGATCGTGTATGATGATATGTATCAGGTAGATACTTGGCATGCAGCAGGATGTTGCATTGATGATCAGGAGGATCATGTATGATGATATGTATCAGGTAGATACTTGGTATGCAGCAGGATGTTGCATTGATGATCAGGATGATCGTAGATGACGAGCTTCAGGATGTTGCTCCAGATGACATGCAGCAGGATGTTGCATTGATGATCAGGATGATTGTAGATGACGAGCTTCAGGATGTTGCTCCAGATGACATGCAGTAGGATGTTGCAGTGATGATCAGGATGATCATAGATGACGAGCTTCAGGATGTTGCTCCAGATGACATGCAGCAGGATGTTGCAGTGATGATCAGGATGATCATAGATGACGAGCTTCAGGATGTTGCTCCAGATGACATGCAGCAGGACGTTGCAGTGATGATGATCAGGATGATCATAGATGACGAGCTTCAGGATGTTGCTCTAGATGACATGCAGCAGGACGTTGCAGTGATGATGATCAGGATGATCATGGATACATCAGGATGATGTATGGTGAGTATCAGGCTGATACTCTGTGGCCGTGGATCAGGTTGTGCAGATGAGCATGTAATTCGTTGCCCTGGGAGATTTGCAGATGGTCTTGCGAGGTTTTTCCTATGGCATGTAATTCGTTGCCCTGGGACATCTGGCAAATGCTCTTTCGAGGTTTTGCTCTGGGAGGACATGTAATTCGTTGCCCTGGGAGATCTGCAGATAGTCTTGCGAGGTTTTGCCTATGGCATGTAATTCGTTGCCCAGGGATATCTGGCAGATGCTCTTGCGAGGTTTTGTCCTATGGCATGTAATTCGTTTCCCTGGGAGATCCGATAGGTTGGGCTGTGTGCCCGTAATCAGTCCTGGGATGCTCTTGCGAGGTTTTGCCATGACCACATGTAATTCGTTGCCCTGGGAGATCCTATAGGTAGAGCTGTGTGCTCGTAACAGCCTGGGATGCTCTTGCGAGGTTTTTTGGTGAGGTCACATGTAATTCGTTGCCTTGGGAGATCCTATAGGTAGAGCTGTGTGCTCGTAACAGCCTGGGATGCTCTTGCGAGGTTTTGTGACGCACGTAAAAATCCTGAGGATTCCACAGTATGGCCAGTGATGACGAAGACCTGCAGGTGGTGGGCCTACATCCAGTATGAAAAAGGACTAGCTCTGTAGAACTTCCTATGATGAGTAGAGACAGAGATTGGATGAGATAGCAGCAGCAGTGACGATGATGATGACGATGCATCGATGACGATGATCCAGAGAAGAAGACTTGTCTAGCAGATCTGTGTCGAGAAATACCTTCCTAGTTAAGAGGGAGTGTTGATGTATATGTAACTTCGGAATGTATTTCATCTGTGTATTATATATATATTTATTGTACCCTTATAAGAGATGTGTTATTCCTCTATAAGGAAGTGTCGTCATGTGGATTGACAAGTGTCGCAAGTGGGTGTACTTGCCGATGGGTTATTAGACCACCTTATGGGGTCGGCCCTAATTAATATATAATATAATGTGGATGTACTCAAGTAGACAAGTCGGCCCCAGTAGGTCACTGGGCAAAAAGGTGAGTATAAATAGAGATAGGAGATCTCTATTTTACTCACTCGGAAAAGTATCTATCTCTATCTCTGAAAAGTGGCGCACTAGTGAGGAGGAGGAGGATCATCTGCTAGGAGACTATCTCTGTATTATTTGGTTGTATTTTGGTTGAGCCATTGCTCTCTCTATCTCTGAGGAAGTTGTGGGGTTTTTCACCTTAGGGTTTTCCCCACGGAAACTCTGTGTCTCTTGTCTCTATGCTTTTGATTCTTGTGATGCTTGTGATGCTTGTCATATTATGATTGTCATGCATTGATATACTGTAGATGTTATTCTCTCAGCAAAGATCCTATAGTATTGTGATTTAATACTAAAAATTTAACAAAAAGGGGACGGAATACTAAACGACAGACCTAATTAGTGGCATGGGACAGCGTCATCCACAGAAAGCCAATAAAATCCTCAGGTCTATATCATGCTGAGAAACTCTCTAAACAAGAAGTCGAAAAAAAAAAAAATTCAGATCTAGAAACAATATACAGAGTGCTATGGTAAAAATAGGGAAACGATTAACCTCCAGTTTTTAAACAAGAAATATCATACCAATTAATTACAAGCCAAGTTCCGCATATTCTTCCAGATTGAGATAGTTAGATAATTTCAAAAGATGAAGAGAGAGGGTTTAAACTCCTGTTTGATGTAACACTACTATCCATACATGGCCTCGTATCAGATTCAGTAACTTAAATGATACGAATTCTCCACAACTACGCCGAACTTAAAATCCTCATTAATAACAACACAATGGTGGGTAGGTAGAACGAAGACACGACCATTGTAACACAAGTGAGACATGGAGTTAATGAATGAATCAATAGTGAAACGTACAGAACCTTGGATCCTGCATATTCTCTAATCAACACATGAAAATATGCACAATATAAATATCATACTACATGTATATAGTATATACAGGGTCTGCGTAAATTGATAGCTCGTATGACAGCATAAACAAAAAAAACAACATACCAGGATCGGGATTTACATAAGCCGTCCCTTCCTAGCGAAAGCAACATTTCGTGGCAACCAAAGAATAAAAAGAAAATAGAGATCGCTGGGTAATAAACGGATTTCAATCCCGTCATACTTGGGAACCTTCAGTTCACCAATAACCACCATATTCAATACATGGATCTCGATGGCAGAAACTAGAGTAGAGCTAGTAGTCCCAAGAGTGGTAACTCTGCCAGTGCAAAGTCCCTCCCACGAAGAAAGCAAATCCAATGGAAACTCTGCCAGCGCAGAGTCCCTTCCAATTTTAACTTGACAGAGATCAATATATACAGTGATCCATTTTAGTTTTTTTTTTTTAACAGAGATCAAGATATAATTTGAAATGACAGGGTCAAGACCTTCGGTTTGAATGTAAGAGAGATATCTAGATTTTAATGATCTACAGAGACATTCTTCAGAGGTCGAGATCTTCTATAGTGTTCAGCTAGTACCATATATAAATTGTTTGGAATAATCGCAGATGACTAGGCACTAAATAGGCTGAGATTGGTTGATTGGGTAATACATAAATTATGACATTTGAATCCATAAATTACACAGAGTTTTAGATCGAGATCGGGTTGATTTGGTAATACATAAATCCTGACATTTGAATCCATAATTTACACAGAGTTTTAGATCGAGATCAGGTTGATTTGGTAATACATAGATTCTGATATTTGAATCCATAATTTACACAGAGTTTTAGATCGAGATCGGGTTGATTCGGTAATACATAGATTCTGATATTTGAATCCATAAATTACATAGAGTTTTTAGATTGAGATCGGGTTGATCCGGTAATATTTGTAACCTCACCCTTAGCCAGCGATAATGGGGCGATCGTTTCACTCATACACAAAGTTGTGATGTGGTATATAAAACAATCTATATTTCTGGAGACTGGGAGAACAGACCTACATCGAACTGTGTATGATTGTGTAATGAGTAGAAAGCAGACGATCTCTCCAGAACAGACTCGCGTAGTAGATCTACAGCGATCTGGGTAGGTAGGGTAAGTATAAGATTTACATTGTGGCTCTAATAAACGTAATTCTATTTCCAAATACTACGCAGAGAAATTTGTTTCAGAAATTTTGGACATGTCAATAGATGATCGATGCTCAGACAATTTAAAAGAAACAATGCCATCAAATGCCTTTCAATTCCAAATTTAAAACACATAGAATTTTAAAGAACAATATTATCCAATGCTTCCCCATTGGAAATCAAGACGGCAGAGATTTAAAAGAAACAGTGTGCAAGGATGAATTAAAAATATAAACAATGTGCCATCAAATGGTGGATCTGTGCCATCGAAATAGAGCACGGATGAATTAAAAATATAAGCAATGTGCCATCAAATGGTGGATCTGGAAATCATTTCCCATTCAAACGAAATAGAAAACAACGATTTGAAAAGTCAATACTCCATCATGGATTTAGATCTGGAACACATTTCTCATTCAATTGAAATAGAACATAGAGCCTTAAAAGTCACCGTAAGAGTGTTGGATCTACACATTTGATTAACAAATCGATTTACGAGATCTGGATTTTAATAAAACACAGAGATACAAAACCAGATCCAAAATTTCAATTTATAATAGGGTTTTGGACTTATTCTTTAAACGCAGAGATCTCAAAAATAAATACAAGATTTACATTTCGATTTATGCAGATAAATTTCAACTTCCTTCTTAAACACAGAGATATAAACAAGATCTAGAAATTTAATTTATAACAATGTTTTTTATTTAAATTGTAAACGCAGAGAGCTCAAAATATAAAATAAGATTCAAGTTTCGATTTGTGCAGAGATCTAAACTTAATTTCAGCATAGATAACGGCCGATTCGTATCAAATCTATATATGGAAGAAGGCGATTTCCATATTTTGAATTCAAGAACAGAGTATTTGAAATATTTGTAGATCATCCATATTTTAAAAGAAAACGATTCTCAAATTTAAATATACAATACAATACAATACTGAAATACATTGAACCTGATCCGGCAGTCGATCCAAGAATTTGAAGAAGATGTCGAGGTAGCTGGTTTCCGAGTCCAATCCAACCTTGATGAAGATGTCGACAACCCCTGTATAATATGAGTCCGGTGCCCTCAAGGCTCGACCGGCTCTGATACCAAATGTAGAACCCCTCCTTTAGGGTCCCTTTGAACTGAACCTGAAACTTTAACAACTTCATACAAACAAATTAGCCATCATAGTTATTGGAAAAATAAAATAAAAAGCGTGAATAACTTAACAAAAATAAGCAAAAACTTAACCTGTCAACCCGATCCGGCTGGTCCATTATCGCCTTCGTCTTCCGTAGGATCCCTCCAGCAAAGCTCGTTTAACCATTGGCGAAGCAACCGTTAGCTTCGCCGCCCAACCATAGGCTCATGCTTTCAGTCGCATGGCCTCCCCCGAGCTTTAAGTCGTAAAGTTCACACACAATTCTCAAGAAACCCAGCTTGGGTTTCCCCCCCACCAAGATTTCCAGCCAAACCCTCAATAGCAGCAAGTCATGAGGTAACTCAATATTACGATAGTCATCCAGGGTCTCAGTCCTTTACCCATCCCCAAAGTCTCCCTTTTAAAGGAAAATCCCCTGCGACACATGTCGCTTCATGCATAAATAATTATTTAATTAATTCTTTAATGAAAAACAACTCACCCATCCAAGTGTCAGTTTCTCTAGGAGATGCACCAACATCCCTAAGTTTGCTCATGTTTGCCCCCTAGATATTTCACTTAACTCCTAGATTTGTGGTGTAGGTGGAGTTGACTAGGTGTCCATGCCTAGGATTCCATTTTGCTCCTAAATAAATAATTATAATATTTTTAAGTAATTAGGAATATCCTTTCATGTGCAATGCCTAAATAACACTTAATATTATTTAAATGCCAAAGTAATCATTTATGTGCAAATGCCTAAAGTACTCAAATGCATTTCTAAGTAAAGTTCTAGGTGCAAAATTATACGTTTCAACGCAGTTAAGTTTAGCAATCAACTTTTACTAGGGACCCGGTGTCGTGCCATTGGGCCTCCTTGTTCCTTAATTTAATTTCTCTGACATGGCACCACTCCGTCGAGTCCAGTCATCCATAGTTTCCATTCCTCGGCAAGGCACCACATCGTTGGGTCCTTGCATTCACTCTTTCCGTTCTCGGCAGGGTACCGCACCGTCGGGCCCTTCTGCCGTCATCCTTCTGTTTTGACTTGCGGGAACTTCATGTAGGGATTTCAAGAGCCGTTACCTTCCATCCTCCGTCTACACGCTATTAGGGACTAATGGCGTTGAGGAGTGAGTCCGTTCTCACTGCGCGCCCCCCAACTCGTACGTGACCAGCTCTATCGTGGCCCACCTTGTACGCCCTCACGCTTTCCTCTTGAGCAAGCGGATCAGTGCTTATCTACTCAAGCGTGGTATTCCATCGGAAGTCGACATCGTCGTCGCTCTCCCTGTGTGTGATTTACTCGTACTCTATGACCCTTCATATTCCTTTGTGTTTCCATTGGTGAACCATTTCACCTGTCGCTACACACATTTCTCACAAACGTAAATTAGTAGCATTGTCCTCAATAATCACAATTTGGTTTATAAATCTGTTGCTTCATTAAGCATCTATAATTTACTTAATCATTACTCTTTCATCTAATCACATAATCAATTGCACAGCTAGTCGTTAAGCATCATTCATATGTACAGTTTTCATATCAAAGTTAATCGTTAAACAACATGAAATTGTCCATTCACAATAACTACCCAAATGCACATATATCAATCAATCATAAAAATATACTCAAAATAAAATCATAGGGTTATTTTATTAATGTTTCAAATAGTCAGGTGACTCAGCAGGTGCCCTCAATGTCTATAGTAGTCTAGGGGCACTACAACTTTGTGCGACTTGATGAATCTGTCGAAGTGGTCCTATGACAACACAAACGAAGAGATAAGGGAAATACATGATAAGCTCATGGAGCTGAACATGATGATACTAATGACAAGAATAAGTGATATCGAAAATCTAGTTGGGACCGACAGTTATTGAATGTACTATCGAATTGATATTATACACAATTATGATTGAGTTCCTGAGAATGTATTGGAACCATGTTGGAAAATAATAATAATAATAATAATGATTAGAACCACTTGTGCTTATGGCCATGATTGTTGGAGAAAAATAGAAGGGAATGGAAAGAAGATGATAATAGGAAATTAAGATAAAGCTTAGTGTCGAAAGTACAAGAACAAAAATTAACTTCAGGATGATGTTCTATTTAAGAGGGGGTGTATGTAATGCCCCTAGAATGACTGTGGACCTTAAGGGCACCTGTCAAGTGACCCGGCTGAACAACTTCGATATAGTGGTCTCTTGAGCCTTGTTATGTCTTAAATGATTGAGGAAAACCTGAAGATGTGAATGATGATAATAATTGATAAATGAATTAAGGAATTAAATTATATTGTGTGGGGTGGGATAATTGATTGATTACATCTTGCTTAATGATTAGCACGGATTGATCAAGTCAAGTGTAGTGGGACATTTATAGTCCTAGCTGTGCGACTTGGGAGGACGCAGCTGAGATGCATCATAGATTTCCACATTTATTCTGAACTTCGGGACGAAGTTCTAAATAAGTAGGGGTGTATGTAGTGCCCCTAGACTATTGTAGACATTGAGGGCACCTGCTGAGTGACCTGACTGTTTGAAACATTAATAAAATAACTCTATGATTTTATTTTGAGTA
Organism: Larix kaempferi; assembly: GCA_027924585.1. Lineage (NCBI taxonomy): Eukaryota > Viridiplantae > Streptophyta > Pinopsida > Pinales > Pinaceae > Larix > Larix kaempferi. The sequence goes on along the minus strand of BSBM01001486.1, from coordinate 182,588 downwards.
TATTTATGATTACGATTGATTGATATATGTGCATTTGGGTAGTTATTGTGAATGGACGATTTCATGTTGTTTAACAATTAACTTTGATATGAAAACTGTACATATAAATGGTGCTTAACGACTAGTTGTGCAATTGATTATGTGATTAGACGAATGATTAACGATTGAGTAAACTATAGATGCTTAATGAAGCAACAGATTTATAAATCAAATTATGATTATTGAGGACATTGCTACTAATTTACGTTTGTGAGAAATGTGTGTAGCGACAGGTGAAACGGTTCACCGACGGACACACAAAGGAATATGAAGGGTCGTAGAGTATGGGTAAATCACACACAGGGAGAGCGACGACGATGTCGAATTCTGACGGAATACCACGCTTGAGCAGATAAGCACTGATCCACTTGCTCCTAGTGAAAATGCTTGTTAAACTTAACTGCATAAAAACATATAAGTTTGCACCTAGAGCATTACTTAGAAATGCATTTGAGTACTTTAGGCATTTGCATATATCTAAACATAAACAATCATTGGAGAATGTTATGGAAAATTATCACATCGTTGATCTACTGCGTTGGAAGGCCACATTTTCCTTTTTTAGTGATTCAGAGCTTCTTTGCAATACAACAATTTCCTCCTTCGATTGACATATTTGCTTGAGTTTAAACTTCACATTAGCTTGATTGTGCATATTTCTTTAAGTTGGGTATTTATATGATGCTCCTATATCTGAAGTACACGTAAAAACCACCTGATTATCCCCTCTTGCATGTCTAGTAAGTTAAGCATGTATAGGAGCTTTGATATAATTGAAAATTCCTTAAGGTGACACTAATTCTCTTAGAGTCTTAGGCCTGATACATACATCCCATGTTCCCTAGCTATATCCAAACACCTATATGATACATACACTGTATGATCAGGTGGATCATGTATGATGATATGTATCAGGTAGATACTTGGTATGCATCAGGTAGATGCATTGTATGTTCAAGATGATCATGGATGACGAGCTTCAGGATGTTGCTCCAGATGACATGCAACAGGATGTTGCAGTGATGATGATTAGGATGATCATGTGTACATTAGGATGATGTATGGTGAGTATCAGGTAGATACTCTATGGCTGTGGAACAGGTTGTGCAGATAAGCATGTAATTTGTGCCCTGGGAGATTTGCAAATAGTCTTTCTAGGTTTTGCCTACGGCATGTAATTTGTACCCTGGGATATCTGGCAAATTCTCTTTTGAGGTTTTGCTTGGGAGGACATATAATTTGTGCCCTGGGAGATCTGCAGATAGTCTTTTGAGGTTTTTCCAATGGCATGTAATTTGTGCCCTGGGATATCTGGCAGATGCTCTTTCAAGGTTTTGTCCTATATCATGTAATTTGTGCCCTAGGAGATCTAATAGGTTGAGCCGTGTGCTCGTAATCAGTCCTGGGATGCTCTTTCGAGGTTTTGCCATGACCACATGTAATTTGTGCCCTAGGAGATCCGATAGGTTGAGCCTTGTGCTCGTAATTAGTTTTGGGATGCTCTTTCGAGGTTTTGTGGTGACCACATGTAATTTGTGCCCTGGGAGATCCAATAGGTTGAGCCTTGTGCTCGTAATCAGTCCTGGGATTTTCTTTCAAGGTTTTGTGGTTGGGTCACATGTAATAAGTCCTAGAGATCCGGACAGGATGAAAAAGGCCTCAGATGCTCTTTAGGGTTCGTGCTAGTCAAGAGACTCTTTTAAGGTTTTGTGATGAACGTAATAAGTCCTGAGATTTCCACAGTATGGCGAGTGATGATGAAGACCTGAAGGTGGTGGGCCTACATCCAGTATGAAAAAGGACTGGCTCTGTAGAACTTCCTATGACAAGTAGAGTCAGAGATTGGTTGAGATAGCAGTAGCAGTGACGATGATGATGATGATGATGCATTGATGACGATGATCTCGAGAAGAAGACTTGTCTAGTAGATCTGTGTCAAGAAATACCTTCCTAGTTAAGAGGGAGTGTTGATGTATATGTAACTTTGGAATGTATTTCATCTATGTATTTCATATGTATATTTATTGTACCCTTATTAGAGATGTGTTATTCCTCTATAAGGAAGTGTCGTCATGTGGATTGACAAGTGTTGCAAGTGTGTGTACTTGCCGATGGGTTATTAGACCACCATGTGTGGGGTCGGCCCTGAAATATATATTATATTGTGGATGTACCTAGCTAGACAATTCGGCCCCATAAGGTCACTGGGAAAATAGGTTTGTATAAATAGAGATCAGGAGATCTCTATTTAGATCATTCGGAAAGTCATCTCTCTCTCATTCGGAAAGTCATCGAGGTTTATCTTGATGACTTGGTAGCTAAATCTAAGAAAAGGGTCGAACACTCTGCACATCTACATGTTGTATTCATTTGATGTCGTAAGTACAACATTAGGTTGGACCCAAATAAATGCATCTTTGGTGTGGATATTCAAAGATTACTTGGTTTCATTGTATCCAAGTATAGGATTATGGCTTATTCCCTTAAGGTTGATGCAATATTATAGTTTCCCCCCCTCCTCCCTGAAAACAATCCGACAGCTTCAAATGCTACAAGGGAAATCAAACTTACTTAGAAGATTTATCACAAATTATGCCAAAATAGATAAATGTTTCATGTGTATTCTCAAAAAAGATGCACCATTCATATGGGATGACCAAACTCAACACTCACTCGATGCATTGAAGAAAATCTTGATGTCAACCCTGATACTTAGTCCTCTGAACTATAGTATATATTTTTGCTATATTTGGAAGCTACCGAATCTAGTTTAGGGATGGTATTAGTACAAGAAGATGATTCATATTGGGAATATGTCATATACTATCTTGGTAAGGGCCTTGTTGTCCTTGAATTTAGGTATTCCTAGGTAGAGGAGTTTTCCTTAGCAGTGGTTCATGCTAATTAAATACTTGGGCATTATATATTTCCATGAAAAACAAAAATAGTGTCTAAAATGAACCCCATGCAACACATTTCGTCCCGTCGTATAATCAGGGGAAACTATACGAAATGGGTAGTAATTTTGCAAGAATTTTATCTCGAATTCGTTAATGCTCGCATGGTAAGAATGTTTTGATGAATGTCTCCATCATGACTAGGCCAATGGAGCTATTGGGTAAATAGACCCATTTGGATGATTTCCTTGTATGTAGGGGAACATGTCTTGGATAATTGAAATCTACTATTCCTAAAACCCTCTTAACTATGTTGGAGGATGGGTCCTCATAATAATAAACTCTGGTTTTAAGTACTATCTATCTCTAAAACCCTAACCCTCTCTCTCCCTCACACTATTTCCTAATATATCCATTCTACATCTCTCCTTATCTATCTCTCACACCCTACCCCTCTCTCTCCCTCCCACCATTTCTCAATATATCCCTCCAAAAATCCCCTCCTCCATACTTCCCACCATACTCATTAGATCTATCCCTTTGCTAATCTATACCTCCCATGCTACCTCCTTCCCTCTCATCCCCCTTTCTATCCCCTTTTCCATAACAAACCACCTCTATACCCCACCCCCCCACTCTCTCTCTAACCCCATCTCTCTCTCCGATTATCTTTAACCCCCCTCCTTTCTAACTCCCACACTCTCTCCCTCTCTCTCTTTAACCCCTCTCCTCCTCCCTGTTATTATACAAACTATCATCCCTAGAACACCTAGGCTGTGTGGACCAAGGGGCTAGTTATAGTAAGTGGGGAGGACATAGGTCCAATGTCACCATAACCTAACTCTTCATCTTCTTTGGTTAAGACCTAAACCCATGGGAGATTCCCTAATGGAGGAATAACACCTGTAAGCACCAACACACCTGGAAATACGATTCTACAATCATTATGGATAATATTAGTTCCTTGCATGGAGTCAACAATGGATAATAAAGACAAATAAGTAATATAAAAGGCGTAATTCAATATACCAATCAATGTCAATGAATATCACAAGTTCAACATACTTCACAATTCATACAATGCATCTACCTGATGCATACCAAGTATCTACCTAATACATATCATCACACATGATCCACCTGATCATACAGTGTATCCACCTGATACAAATACAAACTTAACCGAATATTTAGGGACACCTAAAATTGAAGTTATTGACATTTAGACACTGACCCATTATAATCCTCCCTTGACCCAACCTGACGATCATGTCTTGATACAACTAGATGTACCTTTTCCCATAGATCCCTTTAAATTTGTTCAAAATGTACAACATAATATGTCTAGAACCAAATTAAGGTTAATCTAACAAGCATGGGATGTACTTCCACTACACCTAGTGTCTTTTGAGGAAACATTAATGCTTCTTATGTATATTTAGTTATCAAAATCATTTCTTCTACCCATATGCCACATGTTCCCAATGTCTCTTCATTCATAATGCCATCTATTAGCAAACACATTCCAACCCTACGTTTTCCTAGTCTTGGAATACCTTCCACAAGTAATTTTATGCCTAGTTCGAGCTTCTCCTTTGGTGTATGTAATAATCTATTGATCCCTCAACAACTCCCCAAGTTATGTGATGTGGGGCCCCACCTGAAATTTTGAGCTAAAGGCCACTGATCCAAGTGTTGTTACTCTTTAATGATGTCTATACAACTACAATTTGGACAGAGTCCTTATAAGGTATGTTTTATCATACCATGTCTAATATTTCTCCTTTACAGGTTTTTTTATTATCATGCCATACACTTGGATATAGTAAACCCCCCCTGCCCTTACTGCCTATTCTTTCTGTACAAGCAATTCATCCTTGAAAAGTTTGACAAAATATGAGTGAGAAAACTATCCCTGATTCCATAAGCTTAAATTCCACTTGATGAAAACCCTCAGTTTGTTTCACCCCTAAACCATCCAAAGAGTGAACCTAAAAGAAAAATAAGAAAAGACTTAGTTTTTTCGAAGAAGCATCCTTGGAAAAATAATTTTGGAAAAATAGCTTTATACACCCATGTAACAATTCGGAAATGGCATATGAAAAGCGGTGAAAAACGATGAAATGTTACATGGGTTATATCATATGGTATATCATACGTTTTGTGCGTCCAATCTTATTTGCAACATCATGTGACGAGAGCTTGCACAAAGTACAAAGCAAAGTTTGTGCACCCTCTTAAGACCAGTCACATATTATGATGGTGAGCTCGCACAAATCGCCTTTGCACTAGCCAATGTGTATATGATGAGCCCGCAATACCATGGTGCAACCATCAAATGTGTATTGTCGCATGTAGAGTCGAGCTTGCACATGGGACAATGAGTTTAGTTTTGTGCACAGATCATTGTCTTGACTCTTGGCATTGCGGAGGGGCTGCACAACGTACCATTTTGTGCACCCTCCAAGGACTAGTCTCCAATCATAACCGTGAGCCCGCACAAAATGATACAATGTGACTCTGTGCACTATCAAACAACTTTTGGTTGAATGGTCAATGGAGCCCGCACATTGTTATGTAACATTGGTTGAATGGTTGATGGAGCCCACACATCGTTATGTAACATTGGTTGAATGGTCGATGGAGCTCGCACGGTTGATGAGTCAATAGATCGATGCTTGAAGTCGTTTTCTCACGCTCCTTTGGCTTCTGTCTCCATGAATACTAGTTGCTGGAACAGTGGAAACCTATTGGAACACAACCAGTCTTCCAATGAATCAGATCCCTTTTTTGTTTCCATGAACACCAATGTCAAAGAATGCTTGCCTGCATGAATTTCAAACATAGTTGTAACAACAAGGGGACTAGGACTACTTAAGCGACTTGGTACAAGCTTCAAGGAAGTACAGTACTTAGCATGTACCAGTACTTGGTACATGCTAGTGTTACACAAGCAAGTTTGATACAAAAGAAAACATAGAAGATATAATGTGGTACGGCAAGAGAAAATAACATAATGTCGATCATGCATGGATTAACAAAAAAAAACATGCGATACTTTGACAGGTGTGCTCAAGTGGAATGTGCATCCAAGGAGGATGCAAGTTAGTTATTCCAACTATGAGTCAAGTGCATGTGAGCAAAAATGTGCATGACAATGAGTGCACATGATGAGCATGGGGTAACTGTGCATGACATATGAAGTGCACTAAGGGAAGATGAAATATCAATGTGGAAGTTGAAGCGACAAAGATGTGCTCAAGTAGTCATATGGAAGTTAAAGAGTAGTTGAAGATGGATGAAGCGTAGGGGAAGCTGCACCATGAGTAAAAATGAATAATAAAAAAAATGGTTGTCATTTGAGAGGGGTTAACTAGATGGTCTTGAGACATGGCAATTGAGAGAGTCTACCATGGACCTCAAACATAGTGGTAAGGAAAATGTTGTAAATGTGTATATATATTGTTATGTTTGAGTAATGAAAATGAGTAGAGAAATTCCCTTATTATAATTTGGTTTTGTATGCCCTCTAAAATTGTTTCAACTTTTATGTTTGTAGTGCTTTTCTATTTTCAACTTATATCTTTCGAAGCATTGTACTTAGTCTGCATAAATATGATTTCATAGAATTATGCCCATCAACTCTTTAGTTTGCTGTAATAATAACCAACTTCACAGATTTAGTTCATTTAATATATTGTTAGCACTCTAATGTCTGAGCTAGTTCAATTAAAAAATTTGTAACTCAATCTTATTTTGATCCTATATTTGAAGAAGAAATAAATATATAAAAAATAAAATAATCTTATATCAAAATAACCTATTTTGACCACAAATTTATTAAGAATCTAATGTATGTCATATACCAAGTCCATGCATATAATGCATAATATATATATCCTGTCCCTTCAATGTTCAGACACGGTGTTCAAAAAAGCGAATTTGAATTTCAAATCTCAAATGCCCGCGCTCCACGAAAGTTACCAAAGGACGGTTCCTCACCAATTTCCTCCATTCTTCGCCATGGCAGAAGATCCATCAAGGATACCTCAGAAAACTCACCGTCGAGACTCGGTAGTTCAAATCTTGTGCATTGGAGGAGCGTCTTCAGGGCTTGCAAGTTTCTTAGAAGGAAATGGGTGAAAGGATGCTGTTCTCTCCATACTAAGGCTATGATGAAGGCGGTGAGCATTTTGCAACAGTTCATAAGATTTTTGGGGCGAGCATTGTCTGGAAATATTTGCTATATATTCTCATAATCTAGCACTGCCAAACAGTTGTCACACATCCTACAAGGCACATGCTCAACTATGAGATCCAGTCTATGCCTACTTAGGGCACATTTCCTCCTTGCACCAACTGGTATATAAACTAAATAGCCTCAGCGTATGCATTATTTGTTGTTATTTCCATAAATTGCTTCTGTTGGTATCTCCAACTCTCAAGATATGTGTAATGAATTTTTTACAGGAGTTGGCAGGCCGAATAACCTTCACGAGCGTGGGTGGCCAGCAGCATTTCATTCGATGTTTCATCCATTTCCATGAATCATCCTGACAGCACCACATTAGTTCCAGGTACATCTCTCTGCCATGTCATCCTATCTCCTAGTGCTACAAGGCATTCTTGTCTCATCAAATTCTTTGGCATTTTCTTAACAAAATTTCAGTCCCTAAACCAAATACTATCCAATTTCTGGTCTAGTCAGGTTTAGTGCGTGGAATGTTCATAGAAACAACTGCAACATCTCATGGGAAATACCTGCGCACTTTGCCATCCTACTTTCCCTTATATATTAAATCTAGCTAGCACATGCATTCATTCAAATTTTATTATTCAGTGTAATTCTTTGTGTATGATCATGTTAATGCTCTCGGATATGGTTACAATCAAGAATTGTTATCTTTGTTCAATCCTTTTGTTTGCTCCCTGTCTGTATATCCAAGAAACTAAGTATGTGAAATGCAGGAAGCGAGCCCTAGACCGATCTATCAAAAGATTGTGAAATGTGTCAGGGACCTCGATTTAAAGGTTGGAGGGTTAAGTCGATTATTTTATATATTTGAAGTGATTGTGTGTTAAGTACCAAGTGAATTGTGGTATTAAGGCCTGTGTAATACGTTTGTGGAGTGCATGCGATGTGCAGATGGTCATGGTCTGCAAATAACTGTTAAATTTCGTGAACTCACTGTTAAGTGAAAGACAAGAACCCTCAATAACTTTTTGGAATGTTTCCTTACTTGTCAACTCGGCGTTTTCATGTTTTTCCTTGTGAGATCCGCCCATTATTTTTGGGTTGTGATGCAGCAGTTGAGTGATGTGTTTTGGGCAGAAAACAATCAGTCTATTAAGGTGATGGTGCGATATAGTTGGGAATTAATACCCCCTCGGTTCTCAATCGTATATCTTGTGGTAGAATCTTCATAATATTTAAAGGTTGACCCTAGCGGAGAAAAATAGTTTGGTTAACTCCCTTGAGCGATCGCTCATTTATGTGACAACTCTTTTCTGCTCGACGCCTGCCTCTCACATTTTCTTGTTGAATCTTAGAGTCCATATGTACTTTAAGGGTTTAGTTGTCACCCTTGTCTCCTATGTCAAAATGAAGACATTAGCTTGCGACAAATCAAAGGACTTTTAAACAGGTGAAAAGTCACATTTGGTTTTCAGCCACAGAATTTACTTACAAGAGATAGGAGTTTCCAATGAGTGTCATATATATCATTTTTATATAATTGGCTTAGGTTATGAGTGTATGAGTATGATCCTTGAAAAGGGAAAGAAGTATAACTCTCAAATTTTAAATCGTGGTAGGGAAAGATGTATGTTGTTGAAATGAGAGAAATTATAGAAATATTCAATATAGTGAAAAGAAAAGGAAATAAAAGTTTAAAAATTTATGCATTCCTTTTTTTTGGGTTGTTACATTTCCAATGCTAGCACATGTCCAATTTTTACATATTTTTTTAAATCTAGAAACATGTTCAAGCATCTTTAAACACAAATATATGCTATTTACTAGGAAAAAAACAGTACTAGGAAGCATACATGTAGGAAATTTGAGTCACTTGGTTGGGCTCCCTAGTGAACCTATGTTGGTATCTAGCAATTAGTACCACATTACATAAAATATGCTTAGAAATTTAATCTTCCATGTACCTTTGGGTATATAGGAAGTCCCTTATTTTCGCCTATACCCATGCTTCCATAAACTCTTCGATTATCTTACATTGCTATAGTACGTGCTAAGAATATCACTTTGCGGGGAGATCACTCTTAGGAATCATATAATATGACTAAGGATATGGTCTGTGTCATTAGTTAGTATTTTGAAAGATTATAGATGAATAAACTACCTAAACACTTGAATATTATGTTGGCAAGAAGGTTGAAGAAACCCTAAATTTTGAATATATGTCAAATTAAAAGTTCAATTTATAATCGAAGAAGGATAGAATGATGGATAACATCAACCATTTAGTACAAAAGGAGAAGGATGAGAAGGTATAAGAAGGTCACCATAAAATAATTGTTGAATTTGAACATCATCTTCAGAATATGAAGGAAAAATATGATCTTATTATCTCAAAAGTAGAAGCAATTGAAGGTCAATAATTATAATAGTTGGAGTATGTCATTGTACCAAAAAGGAGAGGGGGTGATAACGGCATCAAAATTTACGAAGCGCCATTAATGGTGGAACCATATTGATACCTCTTTACAATGAAATATCGGAAAAAATACAATAAGTGTCAACATTACAAAGGATGAAAATGAAATAATCAATGGTTCATATAATGAGGCAAAAAGGGACCATTATTTAATGTGATGTTATCGAAGAACAAAAACTATAACAAATTGGAGAAGCTATAATAATGCACATGCAATCAAAGGAAAGGAAGCCATGAAGAATTGACAAAAAAAAATGAAATATAGATGGATGGATAATCAATAGTAGTAGCAAGAGAGAACAAATATAAATAACCATTACTATTATTAGGTTTCATCACATATAAAAGCCTTAGCTACAAACATTTGATGACAAATCCTTTTTATGGGGTGATATGTTATAACTCCATGGGATGTATATATGGGGTTGAATATATAGGTAATGTGGTTACATGAATATTTAATAGGGATAACCCTAATAGGGGACCCACAAGTACAATTGGGGATATTATATGGAGAGATAGGGAATATTATATAGAGAGATGTAGTTACAACCATTATAATTAAGGATTCTCTTAATGAATATAATGATTTTTCTCTCTCAGGATTTCACAGTGTGCTAGTTTATTCTCCATGATTTTTGGATTCATTGTGTTAAGGAGGGGTTTATCGACGTTTCGGACCTATGATATGTAGTCCATCTTCATGATAGGTAAGAATATGGATTGCGTATCGTAGGTATGAAACATCGATAAGCCCCTCCTTAACACAATGAATCCAGAAATAATGGAGAATAAATATAAGGATTTATTATTTAATTCATCTCTATTATAACTTTAGGATTTATGTTTCACTCTCATATTTGGTGTACATTGGTTTATACACTATTTTATTAAGCTATTTTATTTACAAAATCTGTAACATGCTTCTTGAATAACCTCCCACAAAATGCATTGTTCTCCCATGGTCTAGTACTTATATGTATATGTTGATATAAACCTTCCTTCCCATTGTTGGTATTACTAGTGCAATGGCGTATGCATCCTCTAATGAACCAATCTACATCTTCCTGAATTTGGCACAAGACACATATCTACAAGTTATTATTTGTTTTCTCAAAACCAAAATGGCCTCCAACATCAGAGTTATGGGCCTCTGTTATTAGTTTTTTTCTCTCACCTATATAGGTGTATAACACTTATATATCTTGTTGAGAAATGCATCTTGGAGATGATACTAAATCTTGCTGTCACTTTAATTGATTCTTCATGACTTTGGCCTTGTATCCATGAAATATCTTCATGAAATTGTAATCTTATGTTCTTTCCTCTTTGTATGAATCATGAGTGAAAGGATCCATGTGCACCAAATTAGCTAAAGATATGATCTTCAATGCACATAGAATCAATAGGATGTCTTCCTATGTGTTATATTTCCATTTTTATAAATGATTATGAGATAAATTTTTGCAAACATCCCATCCATTTCTAGTGTCTTAATTGTTGAAGGTCAATATGAACCTACAAATATTACAAAGTCTAGTGATTAGTGTTATTGATGGCCTTTTTCAGTTTATATGGTTCTTCCACTTCATAAGATCATTCATTAGAGGATATAGCACATTGCTTACTTGTCTACATTAAGATAACTTCCATAATGTATCCACTTCCATCTATCCTCACTTGAAAGTGATTCTTAATATTATGAAATATGAGAATTGGTGCTTATCTTGCATTTTAGGTTTTCAAATTTCTTTTAATAATTTACTTTCCCCATAAAACCCTCTCCACTTTATTTTAGGGCATTCCAAAAATATCCTAAATTCAATGAAATTGGTAGGAAATATCCATTTAATGAAAGATTGTAAAGAAAATCACATTTCTTAAGTTGAAGGTTTTGATGTATATAATTTTATATATCCAATTGATTTGATGCTTAACTTGACTGTAATTTTAAAATTAACTTAATATTAATTTATCTCTCTTTTCAATTATTTAATGGTCAAAATATATTTAGAAGGGGATAGTAAAATCACTGATATCTATTGAGATATGATTTTAAATCTATGAGTCATTAACCATAAAGATATGGTTTAACACATTATAAGTTGCAAAAAGATGGCATTTAGAGTAGAATATTTTTATTTCCTCTCATGGAAACCCCATATACAACCTATGCGACATTAACCGTTTAAAATATATGGGACATTAGCCATTTAAAATCTATGGTTCACTAACCATTAGATCCCTCCGGACGTTACATTATGGATCAATCGACCTAGATGGAAAAGTTTAGTGTCGGGTCATAATAGTTTAGTCCTACCTATTAAGTTTATAGAGAGATTTAGGATTGATTGCCAATTTGGTGTGTAACTTGTAGTTGTTTGCCTTGAATTGGAAATGCTATGCAACTATAAAAAAAAAGTAGAACAAAACATGGAGTAGAATAGAACCTGCTCGAGCAGCAGATGCAGGGGTCTCACTGCAGAAGGGTGAGATGTCTAGTTGAGAAGCAAATGTAGGGGATGGGCTTCCACAATGGAAGAATGAACAGGGAGAGGCAAGATGCCAATTTTAATTCACTAACCCACTACCTTGAACAAGTAATGAGGTTTGAAGTCCTGAGCGCATTGAACTATACATTGTGTTTGGACATAATTCTGATGTAACAAGAGAAAAGATTGGCATTCTATGTGTTGACACTAAGGTTTGAGAACGACTAAATCCAAAAAGTTTGCTAAAATGTCCAAAAAAGTAAGAAATTATCACAAAGGAGGTTGAAGAAAAGGTTGACAATTCAAAAACAAGAGGAAAAAACCCACTTATGCAAAGTTCGATAGCAAATTTGTGAAAAGATTAAACCCCGATCAAGTTTCGGTGGCGGAGATGTCAAAAATCCCGATCAACGGCCGATATTGCTTCCCGCATCGCCAAAGTGATCGGCGGCAAATAGATGTGGGAGGTAGCAGACTCAATACCGCCGGGACACGTGTCCAAACCTCATCCTTCCGCATATGTAATATAGCGGTAAAGGAAACCACCATAGCGCCGGGCGGAACCACCAAATATGGAAGCGCGGTGGGGTCAGTACATGTGGCAGGGTGGGACCTGATACGTGGCAGATAGAGCAAGCGTGGCGGGGTCATAGCACATGGCGTTATACTTTGTAGCAATCGGAGGGCCGATATAAACCTTAATCAAATCAACGACCATTGTTTCATCTGCATCTAGGAAGGTGCACAGTGGATATGAGGAAGAGCGGTCACAGAGAATAAACCACTCGAACAGGTGTCAGCAGGTGGCTGATCTGCGCAGAGAATAAACCGGAAAATAAAACAGCTTTTTGATCGCGGATACCACCAGATGGAATAAAGGGAGGCAAGATCTGACGATCGAAAACAAAGTCTCGAGATCAATGGTCAGATATGAACCGCATTCATAAAGGTGCAGGGAAGTTAATTCAAAAGTCTTATATAAAACAAAAGGGGCTCCACATAACGGCATTTTGCATGTGTCACTATCTCGAAGAGCTCTGAAGACTAGTGGAGGTCTGCGATTGCGACAGAAGGCGAAAGGCGGGTACATACAGGTAGGGTCGGGTGACCTGTCCTACTTTTTTAAACAGAATTTTGTTTAAAGAAACGTTTAAATGGAGACTGTGCACGATATAGACGTTTTTAAATCAAAATAATCCCTAGAGGATAGAGACGAAGACGTCTACGATACCCTAATTAGGTTTCCAATATCTGATATAAAAATTAGGTTGTCTGAATTGTTAAAGGAAGGGACAGACCCCCACAGAGTTCACCAGTCGTCTTTGATAGCCTTCTGCCTCGACCAAATCCCTTCTTTCCCAGAATTCGTATCATGGTGTGTCGAAAATTACTCCCAGGAAGAGAAAGTCGTTCTAAACAGCCAATAAACCCGAGTCATTTGCGAAATAAAGCCAACAGAGTTAATTAAAGCCCTAGAAGTAGATTGTTCCCAAACCCTTGACCCTGAGGTTTTCTCTGAAGTCTCCATTATTGAAAATTATCATCATGTTTCTCAAAATGATAGGGAAATGTTTTTGTCATTGTGTCTCAAGCCAGAGACCAGCATTTCGGAGGTCCCATACCCTATAGATATCAATCTTTTTAATGAAAATACCCAGTTAGTTTTGACATTATTGGCCGTAGTTCTAGGTTTGGATACGGATTTGTATGTAACCGAGTTTCAATTGAGTTTATTGTACAAAATGAGTACAGTCCAGTCAGGGATTGGTGAAAATCAAATCGCTCGACTTAATTTTGAAGCATTTTTAACAGAAAAGATTCATGACCAGATGGTCAATTTTCCCACTCTCAGACATTTCAGGTTTCAGGCCTTTTTGAAGAAAATGATTATGACAGCCAGTCAAGATGAGTTGCAGTTCCCAGAAATCATTTTCATGACTTTACTAGAAAATAACATGTTCAATTACATCAATTACATGCTTTCAGAGATTTATAGAATGATTTTTGGAAAAAATCTGCCTAGAGTACTACCGGAAGTGCAGGCATCCATGCAATTGAGTACAGAATACGCAACAGGAGATTGGTTTTTGTCGAAAGACAGTACAGTAATCAGATTATATGGGTTCAGACATAAACCCTATGTGTTACCAGCTTTTCTTACTTTAAGGGTTTTTGCCTTAGAATTCTTAAGACAAAAGTTGATTGTTGAAGATAACAATTTTTTGGTTCACAGACAAGCTACAGACATTAAATACCCATTCACATGTGGTCCGTTCACAATAAAGAATAAGAATGTTGTAGTGTATATAGAGAAGTTGTTGAAGGATATGAATTTTGAGTAAGATACGGCTATGGAGTATGACCCGTTAAACATCATATCAAAACGAAGAACGGAGCATCGTATCAAGGCCCTAAACCATCAGATTATTGAAGGAATGTCGAACAGAGCCAATTGGCTAGAATATAAAGAAGAAATCATTCCGAATGCATCCGACAAAGAAATGGCATTGATTGACACAACAACAGGAACATAAAGCGAAATAGATAGTGCATTGGTTGGATGTAAAAGACCCATACAGGACATAATGATCATTGAAGATGAAGAAACAGAAAGAGGAAAAAGATTGAAAATGAATGAACCACAAGAGTTAACAACAATTTCAGAAGAGGCTAAAACAACTGAAAAAGAAATACCAGAGGTTACAATTAAAGAGTACAACATTGAAGAAACCCCTGTAGAGGGTGATGTAAATAGACCCCAGAATATCATGGATGTGTTTGATGAGCATAGTCGAAATAAACAGGAGTCCGCGAAACAAACCAGTCAATTGTTTCTGAAGGTTAGAAGTATATCTAATACTGAGGTAAGCTTATTTACTAGCAGAAATATCAAGAAAAATTCCTTGAAATTTTCAGTTGTCACAAAAAATAAGATTTCAGAAATGAATATAGATTTGTCTAAAATAAATGCCTCGGATAAAATTTTATTGCATAGACAAACTGGAGAAGTCATATATTCAGACTGTTTGGGAGCCATATTAAGAGTAGACAAGTTGAAAAGTTCAGTGGATAAATTGAATAATCAATTGAGACAGGAGAAGGCAGAGAATAAGTCTCGACAGCAACAGATTAAAAAATTGCAAGCAGATTTGATAAATAAAGAAGGAGATGCAGCAACCAAACTGCTCAGAGAGAAAGACGATACGATCCAGATGTTGAGACGAAAATTAAAAATTCCAGACACTATACTCATCCAAGGAGCAGAATTGACAATATTGGAAAAAGAAAAAGAAGAATTATCTAATGAAGTCAATGATGTTACTGCTAAAATGTTAAAGCTTTCTGATGAAAAAGATCGGTGGGAAAAAGAGAAAATCATTTTAGAAGAACAGTTGACAGAAGCAAGGAAAAGATTAGCAGGAAGTGGTCAGCAACAAGTACAAACAGACACACAGGAAGATAAAACGGGAGTAGATGATATTTTACAAGCTATGTCCCAGGTAAGCTTAAGGGAAAATGAAATTAAAGAATTGAAGGTTGAAATACAGAAGCTGACAGAAGAGAATGAAATCAAAAATAAAGAAATAAAAACCTTGCAAACAAAGAATCATGGATTAAGTAATAATAATAAAGGATTAGCAGCTCATGTGACAGGGCAAGCTGCTATGCAAGGTTGTAAACACCTGATGTGGGACCAAATTATAAAATAAGTTGAGAAACTAAGACCATATCTGGATTACATAAGAGTTAAAGAAAAGGTGGTCAAAGATGCCTTCGAAAGTTGCAGAGCCGTTAGGGAAAGCTTAAATAAAAAGCCAAAAGACGTAGCCCAGAAAGCAATAACATTTTTAAATAGTCTAACTGAAGCAGACCTGATAGCCATGATTATAACGAACAGAATTTCAATCATCACATGGACCAAAAGGATCTTGGGGAAATACTCGCATGTTGAGAATGTTGAAGCTAAAGATAGAGAAATATGGGAAGAAGTAGTAAAGTTCAAAAAGCAATTTGAAAAATTAGTAAACAAAGGGTTCCCTACTTTTTGGAATGAAAAAAATGAATTAATTCCTCCGAATGATTATAAGAGATTGCTATTTGATATAAGGATGGATCACAGAAAGTTCCAGCATCTGGATCATATGCTTACGGGGAAAATTTTAATGGAGAAAATATCAGAGGATTTTGAAATTTTAAATATGATAATCTCAACCTGTGGAAACCTTCTTCCTGTTTCTTATGCAAGTCATGTTGAAATGCGAGTCTTGGTGAAGGAAATGACCAACTATGACTTACCCGCGGTCGACCAGTGGACTTATGTGGAAAAATATGGAAGGACAAGATATTCTGTCCATTCATAGAGGCTTTCAAAACTCTCGCCAAGTGGCGAAAAGATGATATTCAAAATTTTTGCCAAGTGGCAAAAAGATACTTTTAGTTTCAATTTGTAATATTATTTGGAGACAGTTATCTATTGGTCAAAGACAGTTATCTTTTAAGTTAAAATATTTTCAGTTATTAGTTAAAAGAAGCAGTTATGTCAAGCTTCTTCCAAATTTTGTATAAGAACAATGAGAGTCATTGTTGAAGGGGTTGGAAATTTTTTGAGAGACAGTGTATGTTTGGAGATCTATTTTTTGATAAATAAAAGCAGTACAGTGAAAATACCCATCTTTTGAGACCAGAGATTCATGTGTTGATCAGCTTTACAGTCCGTTTTTTCTTTATCTTTATATGTGCATGTTCACTTCCTTTGTTATATATTCCATTATGTTTTTCTTCTATATTTAAATGAATGTCTGAAATAATTCGAGATTCATACTGGTTATGCCTCGTTTTATATCATTTAAATATTCACTATTTTCTCCAAAGTTGACAATGGATTCATCCTAAGTTAGATGCCTGTTGTTGATGGAATGTCATTATTTCTTTCTGTACCACCTGAAAAAATCAAATTGACTGTAATATGATTGCTATCTTGCGTCTGTGGAAATTTGTTTGGTATAAATCTCTTACTGGTATATTGTATATTTGAAACTTTGACTCCATGCCCAACGTTTCTTGTTTTCCTTTTCAACCAGAAAATCCTTTTGAGAAAATTTGAGAGAACTTTTATATTTTTTAGTCCTTGTATATGTATTGTGAGAGAGCCCTCTCTGGTGGAAAAATGGCTGAGTTTTCCACCTAAAGCTTGGTTTGAAATAGGTTACCTTAGGTGTTATTCTTTTACAACCATAATAAAATCTAAGTGCTAACACTATGTAATGGGAAGTTTTATTATGAGGTGAATGTGGAAGAAGATGCTGAGTTTTTAAAGCTTGTCATTTATAAACACTTATTCTCTCATGTTGACATGTCCAAAAGTTATTCATCTAACAAGTTAAATGATGGTCTCTATGGGATAGGCTATTATGAATCTTTAGGAAATGTGAACTTAAAGAGATTCTTATTATTTTTCTATTGGAAAGCTAGCAACTGCTAGCTTTCCTTGTAGCATAGGCATGTGTGCAGTCGCTAGAAGAAAAATTCTTATGCTACAAGTAAAGCTAGCAGTCGCTGGCTTTCCTTGATCTTTTGTCATGTGTTTATTTCAAAATAGAGCACATCGCACAAGCTCAAGGTATAAGCTAGCAACCACCAATCACCATGGACAAGATTTTTCTATTGGAAAGCTAGCGACTGCTAGCTTTCTTTCTAGCATAAGTATGTGTTATTATCCTAGAAGAAAATGCTTATGCTATAAGGAAAGCTAGCAGTCGCTAGCTTTCCTTGATCTTGTGCCATGTGCTTATTTGAAAATAGAGTACATGATACAAGTTCAAAGTATAAGCTAGCAACCACCAATCACCAAGCCCAGGGTTTTTCTATTGGAAAGCTAGCGACTGCTAGCTTTCCTTCTAACATAAGCATGTGTGTCATGCTAAAAGGAAATGCATTTTCTAGAAGGAAAGGTAGCATTCGTTAAAAATAGAGTACATGGCACAAGCTCAAGGTATAAGCTAACAACCACCAACCACCATGGACAGGGTTTTTGTATTGGAAAGCTAGCGACTGTTAGCTTTCCTTCTTGCATAAGCATGTGTGTTTATGATAGAAGGAAATTCTTATGCTACAAGGAAAGCTAGCAGTCGCTAGCTTTCTTTGATATGTTGCCATGTTCTTATTTCAAAATAGAGCACATGGCACAAGCTCAAATTATAATCTAGCAACCACCAATCACCATGGACAGGATTTTTCTATTGGAAAGCTAGCGACTGCTAGCTTTCCTTCTAGCATAAGTATGTGTTATTATCCTAGAAGGAAATGCTTATGCTAGGAGGAAAGCTAGCAGTCACTAGCTTTCCTTGATCTTGTGCCATGTGTTTATTTCAAAATAGAGCACATGGCGCAAACTGAAGGTATAGGCTAGCAACCACCAATCACCACGGACAATGTTATCAATTGGAAAGCTAACAACTGCTAGCTTTCCTTCATGGCTAGAGTTTTTCTATTAGAAAACTAGCAATTGTTATCTTTCCTTCTAGCATAAGCACATGTGTGCTTATGCTAGAAGGAAATGCTTATGCTAGAAAGAAAGCTAGCAGTTGCTAGCTTTACTTTATCTTGTGCCATGTGCTTCTTTCAAAATAGAGCACATGGCACAAGATCAACGTATAACCTATCAACCACCAATCACCATGCCCAAGGTTTTTTAATTGGAAAGCTAGCGATTGCTAGCTTTCCAATAACATAAGCATGTGTGCTTATTCTATGTAATGGGAAGTTTTATTATGAGGTGAATGTGGAAGAAGACGCTGAGTTTTTAAAGCTTGTCATTTATAAACACTTATTCTCTCATGTTGACATGTCCAAAAGTTATTCATCTAACAAGTTAAATGATGGTCTCTATGGGATAGGCTATTATGAATCTTTAGGAAATGTGAACTTAAAGAGATTCTTATTATTTTTCTATTGGAAAGCTAGCGACTGCTAGCTTTCCTTGTAGCATAAGCATGTGTGTAGTCGCTAGAAGAAAAATTCTTATGCTACAAGTAAAGCTAGCAGTCACTGGCTTTCCTTGATCTTTTGTCATGTGTTTATTTCAAAATAGAGCACATGGCACAAGCTCAAGGTATAAGCTAGCAACCACCAATCACCATGAACAAGATTTTTCTATTGGAAAGCTAGCGACTGCTAGCTTTCTTTCTAGCATAAGTATGTGTTATTATCCTAGAAGGAAATGCTTATGCTAGAAGCCGCTAGCTTTCCTTGATCTTGTGCCATGTGCTTATTTGAAAATAGAGTACACGATACAAGTTCAAAGTATAAGCTAGCAACCACCAATCACCATGCCCATGGTTTTTCTATTGGAAAGCTAGCGACTGCTAGCTTTCTTTCTAACATAACCATGTGTGTCATGCTAAAAGGAAATGCATTTTCTAGAAGGAAAGGTAGCATTCGTTAAAAATAGAGTACATGGCACAAGCTCAAGGTATAAGCTAACAACCACCAATCACCATGGACAGGGTTTTTATATTGGAAAGCTAGTGACTGTTAGCTTTCCTTCTTGCATAAGCATGTGTGTTTATGATAGAAGGAAATTCTTATGCTACAAGAAAATCTAGCAGTCGCCAGCTTTCTTTGATCTGTTGCCATGTTCTTATTTCAAAATAGAGCACATGACACAAGCTCAAAGTATAATCTAGCAACCACCAATCACCATGGATAGGATTTTTCTATCGGAAATCTAGCGACTGCTAGCTTTCCTTCTAGCATAAGTATGTGTTATTATCCTAGAAGGAAATGCTTATGCTAGGAGGAAAGCTAGCAGTCGCTAGCTTTCCTTGATCTTGTGCCATGTGTTTATTTCAAAATAGAGCACATGGCGCAAGCTGAAGGTATAAGCTAGCAACTACCAATCACCATGGACAGTGTTATCAAATGGAAAGCTAACGACTGCTAGCTTTCCTTCATGGCTAGAGTTTTTCTATTAGAAAGCTAGCAATTGTTATCTTTCCTTCTAGCATAAGCACATGTGTGCTTATGTTTATGCTAGAAGGAAATGCTTATGCTAGAAAGAAAGCTAGCAGTCGCTAGTTTTCCTTTATCTTGTGCCATGTGCTTCTTTAAAAATAGAGCACATGGCACAAGCTCAAGGTATAAGCTAGCAACCACCAATCACCATGTCTAGGGTTTTTCTATTGGAAAGCTAGCGACTGATAATTTTTCTTCTAGCATAAGAATGTGTGGTTATGCCAAAAGGAAATACTTATGCTAGCTTTCCTTGATCTTGTTCCATGTTCTTCTTTCAAAATAGAGCACATGGCACAAGATCAATGTATAACCTATCAACCACCAATCACCATGCCCAGGGTTTTTTTATTGGAAAGCTAGTGATTTCTAGCTTTCCAATAACATAAGCATGTGTGCTTATGCTAGAAGGAAATGCTTATTCTAGAAGGAAAGATAGTAGTCGCTAGCTTTCCTTGATCCTGTGCCACGTGTTGATTTCAAAATAGAGTACATGACACAAGCTCTAGGTATAAGCTAGCAACCAACAATCACCATGCCCAAGGTTTTTCTATTGGAAAGCTAGCGACTACTAGCTTTCCTTCTAGCATAAGCATGTGTGCTTATGCTAGAAGGAAATGCTTATGTTAGAAGGAAAGCGAGCAGTCGCTAGCTTTCCTTGATCTTGTGCCATGTGCTTATTTCAAAATAGAGGACATGGCACAAGATTACGGTATAAATTAGCAACCACCAATGACCATGGCTAGGGTTTTTCTATTGGAAAGCTAGCGATTGATAACTTTCCTTCTAGCATAAGCATGTGTGCTTATGCTAGAAGGAAATGCTTATGTTAGAAAGAAAGCTAGCAGTTGCTAGCTTTTTTTGATCTTGTGCCATGTGTTTCTTTCAAAATAGAGCACATGGCATAAGCTCAAGGTATAAGCTAGCAACCACCAATCACCATGCCCAGGGTTTATCTATTAGAAAGCTAGCGACTACTAGCTTTCATTCTAACATAAATATGTGTGCTTATGCTATAAGGAAATGCTTAGGCTAGAACGAAAGCTAGGAGTCACTAGCTTTCCTTGATTTTGTGCCATGTGCTTATTTCAAAATAGAGTACATGGCACAAGACCAAGGTATAACCTAGCAACCACCAATCACCATGCCTAGGGTTTTTCTTCTGGAAAGCTAATGAGTGCTAGCTTTTCTTCTAGCATAAGCATGTGTGCTTATTCTAGAAGGAAAGCTAGTAGTCGCTATGTATTAGTAGTCGCTAAACTAGGAGTTGCTTATAATTCAAAAAACTTCTACTATGTATTAGTATACTAATAGTGGCATCAAGTAGCATTGCTTGGGATTTTGTATTACTCTAGTTCCATATAGATGTTATTCTTCACTAATATAAAATATAGGTTTAGATGACACCAAATAACTATTTTCGGGAGTACTTAAAATAGGGATGACTCCAATCAAGGATATTTGAATTTACTTTGAACAATTGATACAAAAAATAAATCTCAGTGAGCCATGATTATACAAACTTGCATGATCAATCATGGTTGGATTCCAACCTACTTAATAACTACATTCAATACTATTACAAGTTCCATGATTATACAAACTTGCATGATCGATCATGGCTGGATTCCAACCTACTTAATAACTACCTTCAATACTATTACAAGTTCTTAAGTATGGAAAAATTTTAGACATTTTTACAAGTTTTTCTAAGAATAGTTTTGTGTTTGTATTAAGATTATATACATTGATAACCAATCTTGTTTTGATTACGCTTTGTAGCTCCATCATAATTTATATGTAAAGTCCCTTTTGGCGGTGGGGACTAAATGGTGGGGAACAATGTTTAATTTGCACAACAAAATGATGCCATACCCTTTTTAGCTATTACAAGTACACTATTTTTTTGTAGATTGTGTTTCGCCTAAAATATAAGAGCACACTTTACATGGTTTAACCTTAACTACAAATTATAATTCAATTGTGTGTTACAGAATTTGTAGGAGCGACAATGGAAAGTATAATTTTCACAAAAGGGGACTATGTTGACCTCCTGGTTAATGGTCAAGTTATTGGGCTAGGAAAGGTTGAATCTACAGAAGTTGGAACTTATTATGGTGGAGGAAGGGTTGTTGCAGGTTATGTTATGGTTTTGATAATTGATGTCACTCAACCACATTTGATTGTGGAATATGTTGATGAAGGGGACACACATCCATGGAGGACTACAGATTTGAGGCACACCATAGGTAAATCAAATACCAAAGCATGTGTTAAGAATTATTCATAGTTTATTGAATGTTTTTTTGAGAAAATACTAAGTTTGTTATGTTTGGTGTACAGGTGCAAATGTTTGTTCAACATTTTCTATTGGAGACAAAGTAGATCTTTTACAACATGGAGTGAAGGTGGGCGAGGGCTCCATATTCAATACAGAGCTTGGGAATAAGGTTCATGGAAAGATTGTAAAGAAAGGATGCATAGTGGTTAGAATTGAGAAGGTGTTAAAAAATGATGCTCCTTTACCACATCAAACTGGATTTGAGGAAACACTAGGGGGTGCAATAGAATCTTATGAGATTTGGCCAGAAATAGATTTGAAACCTCATTGTGAAGATCAACCCATAAATATTCCACAAGATAGGGCCGCATTCACATGTACAAGGGTTTCTCTTACACATGGATGCATAGGAACAATTATGTGCATTGCCAAAGGAATGATAGTTAATGTCCATGAGGATGACATGGTTGTGGGTGAAACACTAGGTGAAGATAACTTTGGTGTTTTTGTGGAAGAGATACATGGGTATTGTGAAAGATGCAGGATTAGGGATAAGTCTATACATGGATTGGTTAGATGGCCAATACATAAATTGGTGGACAACATAGGTGAGATGTTAAGGGTCGAGACAAAGTACAAAGAGCCACCCATGGAAATGCTGATATGGGATGTTATAGAGGATACAAGTCCTTTATACCAATGGGATGGGGATCTTTATAATCAAAAATATCAAGATGTCAATGTTCTTAATGCACCGAGTCCATATAAAAAGATTAAACGAGCTATGACAAGAGAAAAAGTTGCAAAACGTCAAACCAAGATAGATAAAGAGAAAGAAGTCCGACTTTTGGCTGCAGATGAATGTTGTAAACAAGATTGTCTTCAACATGTGGATAGGAATTCCATTGCAAATGCTAGAAGGGATATGGAATGCAAAGACAAAAATGGTATCAGGGAATTTGTATTGAATTCACTTGTTTCAAACACTATCATGTCAATGAGCCATGGCCATGGCCTACCTCCTATTATTAGAAAAGTAAAGAACATGAGATTTGATGGTAATGTTATTTGTAAGAAAGCATGGTACAAGATACATAAGATTCCTCAAAGCACCTTCTATAGCTACCAACATAATTTTGAACAAGGACATATGGAATCCATTCATGGTAACACCAATACATGTAAAGCACGTGCACATACTGTGGCAGCCATAGAAATACTCCATAAAATTGTAATGGACAATTCAGATTTTTTGCCAAACCAAACACGTCAAGTCGAAGCAGATGGAACTTCTTCTCCTCTAATATTGTTTCCTTCGACTTACACACAAAGCTCTTTGTTAAAAGAGATCAATGTGGGTTTGGGAAAGCTCAATTGTCCATTAGTATCACAACCAACAATGAGCAAGATTTGGAACACTCATTTTCGAGACGTGGCATTCTCAAAGAACACCAACTTCAGTAAATGTGGTGAATGTATTGTGTTGAAAGCACAAATGAAGTCAGCAACTACAAAAGAGTTGGAAGAAACGGCACGCACTAGATTGAACAAACATAACAAGATCGTTATGTGCGGAAGACATTGCTACTATGCCCACAGAATCATGTCAGAGAGGTTTTCGAAGGAGTATTTGAGTATTATCCATGATAAAATGGATAAAACAAAGACTTCAATTCCAAGGCTACGCATCAAATCAAAATCTATTGTAGGAATAAACTTGGGTTTGTCATTGACAGGTATGCTAACACATGGGCATAAGACAGGAGGTTTTGGTCATTTCTCCCTACCATTTGTACATATGGGATCACAATTTACTATTACATCACTTGCTAAGTGCTTAAGGGACCTTGAAGACCCACATCTTGATATGTATGGTGATCTTCTTTATGAGAGTGGAAGTTCAAGAAACCCACTTTCAAATGCATTACTTGACACCTCTATTTACTCAAAATGTAGAGTGTACAAGGATGAATTTTTATCTCATGGAAGATTAGAAAATCAAGATATCGATTTTAAACCTCTTCCTCCAAAATTATTGTTACAATTGGATAATGCAGCAAGTGATAATAAAAATCATTATCTTTTCATGTTTCTATCACTTCTCACTGCACTTGGTGTCTTCATCACTATTGAGGTTGGTTTCTTGCTCGTGGGACACACCCATGAAGACATAGACAGGACCTATGGGAGAATGTCTTCCAGCTTGAAAAGTAAAGATATATATTCTCTACCTGAGATGATGGATACATATCGCAAAATTGAAGAAAAAAGAGTGTTTCCACCTAAACTGATTGATAAGGTGTATGACTTCAAAAGCTTCCTTAATGGATACATCAAGGAAGGAAAAAATGCACTAGTTGGACATCTTAATGTTCAGTACTTCCAATTTCTTGTACTCAATGATGTTCCGGTATTAAGGTATAAAGAATCCATAAAAGATGTTGAGTGGTCAGAACCAGTTGAGTTATGGAATACAGACGATGAAGGTCGATCTAAATTGCCCATAGGGAAGCCATCTTTCTTACATCCCAAAGAGAATGAAATCTATTTAAAAGAACTAAAAGAAGGAATAACATCATACATAAAAATGTGGAAAGACACAATGGGTGGTGAGGATTTGCCAATTGTTACACCAGAATGGAAAAATAAGGTAGAGTATTGGGAAAGAGTTCTTGATACTTTATATGAAGATTACAATGATCATACAATAGTGGATGCAAGTGATTCATCTTCTGAGGATTTCTGGCCCAAGACAAGGCAAACTCCAGATGTTGGTCGTAATGCGCTTCATGCAATCTCAAATATTATGGATGGGGATTTTGATACTATGACAGGTGAACCCGTGTATGTTGGACCCAAGTGCAATAAGCCAAAGACAACATTCAACCCTATTAATGATGCTGAGAAAGGAAAGATGTTTCTAGTTAGATCAGGAAACAAAGAAGAAGGGGAGATGATTTGGATGGCAAAATCCACCTCAAATATATTTCAATATGATGAAAGTGATACTCTTCATGTTAAAGTTGATTGGTGGAAGCCCGGTTCAGGGAAATACAATGGAAAAGTATTAGAAGAATATTGAGTACCAAATCCTGATGACATAGAGCTTGGATCTATTCCAATTGATACCATAGTTTGGGCATGGATGGCTAAGAAAGAACATTGCAAGAAGGCCAAGATAAATAAACATGGTGTACAAGCTGTCCTTGACCTACTTGAACGAATAACATGAGATTAGGTGGAGATGATTCATGGATGTAATTTTGTTCTTTGGAGGACCAATTAATACATAAAGAAAGATTTTTCAATTTTTCTTGTATATTGAATATTCTCTTCAAATTTATTTGAGGAGTTTTATATTATTTGGTACAAATATGAAAATTTTGTTTAAATTGCAATGTATTCATGTGACGATACTTCATGCAAATTACATGACACCATGAAATATTAAACTTTCAATGATTTGTTTATATTAACATAACTTCTCCCATAACTTGGATAATCAAGTCCAATAATGCACTTAAAATCAATATCTTCTAGTTTTGGCCTATTAAAACTATATTGGAGTTAATTAGCATTGTTTTCAATGTAATACGTTCAAACACCAAACAATATCTAACATGGAAATTACAAATTCCAATGCTTTGTCTAGATCGACATAACTTCTCACTCCATCAAACTTGGATAATCAAGTTCAATAATACATTTAAAAGCATCATCTTCTAGATACGATCTATTAAAACGATAATGTTGGGCTAGCTAATTCGTATTCTTTTCAATATAATACATTCAAACACTTCATGAATATATATTATAATAAAATAAATTAAACTATACTACTTTGTTTCTATTCCAATTCATAACAAAATTATTTATTTTGATCATTAAAAAACACGCCTAGACTTATAAAATATTTTCTTTTGACATCTGTAAAATGTTTCCAATAAAAGTTCATAATAATTTGATTTTGATTGTTAAATGACACACAAATACTTATAAAATATTTTGATTGTTAAATGCACTACCAATAAAAATTCATAATAATTTGATTTTGATTGTTAAATGACACACAGATACTTATAAAAAAAATTGATTGTTAAATGCACTTTTAATAAGTTTAGTGGGTTTTCACTTTTGTATTTGTAAGAAACAAAAATGTACTTCAATGTTTATATTCTAATTCATTGATTTCAAATGTACCACACTTCTCGATCCATCAAACTTGGTTAATGGAGTCCAGTAAAGCACTTACAAGCAACATATTATAGACTGTCTATAAAAACTTTATTATGGGAATAGCTAATTAATGTTTTTTAATGTAATATGTTCAAACATTTCAAAAATAAATACTGGACATAGAACATATTATAGACTTTGTCTATAAAAAATTTACTATGGGAGTAGCTAGTTAATGTTTTTTCAATGTAATATGTTCAAACATTTCAAAAATAAATACTGGACACTTGCAATAACTAGAATGGGTTTTCCCTCTTTCTTCATGTATTTGAAAAAAAAACCAATTGTACTATAAAATTTATATTCTAATTAATAATTTTTTTTTACCTTAATTGGTATACTTAGACTTTATCCAATACAATATTTTCTCTTGTTGGCTCTAAAATAGTGCCAACCACATATCATAATATATAGTATTGAATAATGAATATTTCTTTAAATGTTAGATGATTATATTTATATTATAAAAAGGAATCTAGGCTTAACCAATCAACATAATCCAAAGTAATAATTGATAGTTAACAATGTCCAAAACATGTAGAAACTTGTGGGCTCATAATAATCCCATAAAATGAAGGGAAAAAGTGAAGTGCCTAAGTACCTATTGTGCTATATACTTGACAAAAATGTCCTAAGGCATACAATAGACAATACATATAAAGGGAAGAAAATAAAATAGAGTATGACCTAATTTTCCATGTTGTTGCTCGTAGATATGTTATTGATTATTTTTCTAGTCAATATTCTAAAGATTATTAGGAGTAGTGTCATCATCCACAAGTACAATATTACAATGACTATAGGAGCTACTACGTCTTCATGGTATTAGAGGTTTCACCTAATTCCTAGACATTTCCAATTCTCGTTGTCTCTTGAAGTTGAGCAAAACCCCCCATGTTCTAGCCACCCATTATCAAGATTGAGAATTACTAAGTTATTATGCCAATACATAAATTTGTTATAGTAACAAACACATTGACTGTTATGTCATTAAATAGCTTTCTAGGTCACTTTAAAATGGCGACAATCTCTTACTAATATGGTAATTCAACACATGCACAATATATGCTATATCAAATTATAAATAAAATGGTTAATACTTTCAACATACAAATAATGCCATTAGATAAATTAATAGGTAATAAATATTAATACAAATTACAAATTATAATAATAAAATAATGTAAAGAATCTAAGTTTAAGCATAGGAAGATATGCTTCAACTTAATATAAATTTGATTTTATATAGCTTATAATGATAATATTGTAAAAAAAATGGTGAATATATAGATTGAAATGAGTGAATTAAGTAATTTTTAGGTTTTTCATTTTTTGAAAACTCAATCTTGTTGAAGTTCTAAATTCTAGATCCGTACTCAACAATACATATAAAGGGAAGAAAATAAAATAGAGTATGACCTAGTTTTCCATGTTGTTGCTTGTGTATATGTTACTAATTGTTTTTCTAGTCAATATTCTAAATATGATTAGGGGTAGTGTCCTCATCCACAGGTTCAATATTACAGTGACTATATGAGCTAATAATTTTTCATGGTATTAGAGGTTTCAGCCAATTCCTAGGCATTTCCAGTTCTTGTTGTTTCTTGAAGTTGAGAAAAAACCCCCATGTTCTAGCCACCCATTATCAAGATTGGGAATTAATAAGTTACTATGCCAATACATAAATTTGTTACAGTAAAAAACACATTGACTGCTATATCATTAAATAACTTTGTAGGTCACTCTAAAATGGAGACAATCTCTTACTAATATGGTAATTCAACACATGCACAATATATGCTTTATCAAATTATAAATAAAATGGTTAATAATTTCAACATACAAAGAATGCCATTAGATAACTTAATAGGTAAGAAATTTCTTGCAACATCTATTGTTCATGAGATGAGGTAAACCTTGATCAACTCAAATATTAATACAAATTAAAAAATTATAATAATAAAATAATGTAAGGAATCTAAGTTTAATATTAGGAAGATATGCTTCAACTTTATATAAATTTGATTTTATATAGCTTATATTGATAATATTATAAAAAAATGGTGAATATAAAGATTGAAATGAGTGAATTAAGTAATTTTTTGGTTTTTCATTTTTTGAAAACTCAATCTTGTTGAAGTTCTAAATTCTAGATCCTTTGTATAATTCCAAATTTAATGAAATATGTGTTTTAGTGAAATAGTAGTGTCATGGATTTAATGTGAAATTCAAGTAAATATATATGTCAAACAATCTCCAGGTCTAATCTCAACATAGTTGTTGTAGCCATATGGGTATACCTTCACACTTTCCTCCATGAGATAACATATTTAATTTGGTCATACTAAATATCCAAAGTCACATATGAGGGGGGGGGCATCCCTACTTTATTGAAATTCCAAGATTTTAATAGTATTCACATAAAGTACAATGTAGCTCACAAGATCCATACACTAACCATATATTTGAAATAGATAATTTTATTGAATAAAGGAATTTAATAAGAAGGATCCTAGATCATTTATGAGGTACAGAGACAACATATATATTTTGAGAATTTATAATCAATCTCCTATTCAAATAAACAGAGGAACATACTTTCTTGAGTTCTTTTTTGACAAATAGTTCTCCAATATTCAAGACTACATTTTTCAAAAAACATGCATACCTACAAAATTTTCCATGCTTGTATTACTATGTATTGATGAACTATGTATTCAAATTGTATAAATCTAAGGAGATCATTACACCCAAATTTTTGGTAGGTATATGTTTTTTATATTGTTTCTAGAGGTTGTTTTTCATCTCATACATTTCAACTACTCAATGTAATTGTTGTTACTAGAAAATAGGTTCAATATTCTTCTTATCATCGATTTGAAAACAAGGCTGAAAGATCTATAGGCAGTGTAATGGACCTATCATCGAACTCAAGTTACCAAAGTATAAAAAAAAATGCCAATGGCCCTACCATCAAGGATAATAATCAAGATGCAAAGGTAAGGGAAGTTTCAATGATTGCCAATAAATGAGAGGAGCCCTAGATGAATGAATTTGAAATTAATAGAAAATCATAGAGAATCATATTTTCAAGATCAAAATGCACACCTCCTGCCATAAATACTTGAAGATTCAAAACATATCAATTTTTTTTCATCATTCTTCAAACATTGGGCACACATTCTCTATATAACTTATCTAATTAACATTGATCTTGATCTGAATCAATCGATTCACATTTGCACTTCAGCTCGCTGTCACTATGCATTCTCGGTGCTTTATCGCTATGGGTTATAGCTGCTAGGTCACCATGTCGATGTAATGGCACATAATGTTCTGTGTCACCATTTGTCCCAATGATTTACTATGGAGAATTCTTAGCTATGCCGCAGAACTCAAGAAAGGAGATAGGGAGCACAATCGAGGAGAAAAATATCAAAGCAGTTAGGCCTGCTTACTGGGGCTGGGGCAGAGGTTTTGCTCTTTGTTGTTTTTTGCATTATGATTTTGTCTTTTGTTTTATATTTTATATTTTATTTATTTATTTATTTGATGTTTTTAAAAAATTTAGTTTTTTTTATTGTGTTTTTTAAGAAGGTTAAACATTTTTATTTTTTATTTTTTCTATTTGACATCTTAGTTTGGCCAGGATTATTTGCTAAAATTGTAATTTTAGACTGATGGTGACTATGAAAATGACATTTAATAGATGTAAAATAATTTAAGATGATGACAATGATAATATTACGTGCCAATGATGGGGATGATTAAGATGATGAGAATGAGAATTAGTATGATGGCAATGATGATGATGACTATGATGACAATTATGTCCCAATTCTACGAGAAATATGGAATGATGTCACTCAAATTCTCTATTTTTTGGAACTACTGAATGCCATCATAGAGTTTCTCGACTATGTGAGTCAAAGCGATGGGTCCTTGGTCACTCATCAATAATGGATCACACCATTGATGCATTTTAGTGCTTTGATGTTGATGTGTTCCTTAGGCTTTCAGTTGATTGTTGTTGCTTGATTTCTCCACTTTTTTCAAATAATCCTGCTTTCATTGTGTGATTTCAACACTTGAAGGTTGTTGGTCATTTCACATTACTCATTGATTGAAAAAAGGTAGTGGGTGAGTCAGGTGGTTATTGAATTGACATGATTTGCATCCATTGTAATAGAAATAGGGCTTGTAGTCAACTTTCTCAATTACCTTGTAGCAACATCAAAATGTGGGTTTTGGTGTACAACTGAGAGAAGTACATAGTGCATAGAGAAAATGTTGATATGTGGATGTGTGAACCATATTTAGTTCATTGTCAATTTCACTATCAAAAGCAGGGTACGAAAAATCTTATTTAACATGCTTTTCTAGATAAGAACTTGGAGATAGTTGATTATTGTGATGACAAAATAGTACTCAAAGCAATATATTCAAGAATATTTTTGATGTAATCTCTTATATCTACCATGATTTTAAATAATTTCCCAGGGATTTTGAGGATTTTAAATTGAATAATAACCCAACACTGATCCTTTAGGTATAGGCCATATCACATGAAATCAAAGTAAAATGAAAAAGTATAGGAATAGATATAAAAGTTATTGGATTCTATGATAATTTATCTAACAAAGGAAAATGATTGGGTTGATTCAATTGATGTCACCAAGAAGAATAATGTAAATATGAGGATCTACATAGATTTTCAAAAACTTGCTTACATAATGATTAAATACCCCTTTCTACACCTTTTACAAAATGAGTCCTAGAGGAGGTAGAATCTAGATAAATTTACTCATTTATGTTAGTACTGGATATATACATAGGGCTCAATAAGGTAAAAGGAATGTGAAATCACCTCTTTTATAGCAAACTGTGGGTTTTGTGCTTATTGAGAAATTCCATTTGATTTAGTGAATGCACTTTTATTTTTCTTTCTTGAACAATTATGGAATTATTTGTGTTGTACAATATTTATCAACCTTTACTTATAAGCTAATCCCCAACAATATAAAGATTGAGACTTTACCAGCCATACCGTAGTTAAGGGTGCACTTACTCAAAATGCATTAGAGGTTATGGGTTTGTACCCTAAGCATTGATGTAATGTAATCACAAAAAATGGATGGACGTAGAAAAAAAGGTAATGATATGTGAAACTAGATTGCAACCATGATCAATATTATATCACCTAGGGAACACTTTCGAGCAAGAGAAGATTCTCATAGGTGAAGCATAGTGATATCATTAGGGATATAAGAATTAATCCTTAATGTGATCACAAAGGCATCTCACACAGAGGAGATGATCACATAGGCCAACTAGGTAATGATGGAAAGGATTGTGAGTTTAGTGCATTTCTTACATGTGTGATTTAATCACATTTTTTAGGTGCATGAGTTAGATGTGTTTGTTATCTACAATAGTTTGTACTCAAGTAAGGTATATTTCCAAACATCCAACATGGATATTAAAAATAAGTATAATTCAATATCAAATTAATATGGAATACTAATGAGATACAAAGAATTGGGATTTACTCCCCCTTCAAATATCCTTCATATTTAGGGTCTATAATATTTGTCCTTTGCATAAGATGATTTTTACCTATTTAGGGTCTATAATAACTCAAACCCTATTGATTATTTTTTTTCTAAATACTCAGACATCGTCGCTATAGCAACGGAACAAACTTGGTAACTGTTTTACCGGGGAACGATATTTCGTGGCTATAGCGACAATAATTCCGTCACTATGGCCAGAGCACCGTCGCTATAGCGACGATCCTTCATGAACATAGAGATGGATTTTCTATACAAGTGATAGAATGATTGTCTCTTGTATAGAAAATCCGTCATTATGTGATGTCTGGCTGTTGCTATAGCGATGATCCATCATGAACATACCGACGTATTTTCTATAAAAGTGATGGAATGATCGTCGCTTGTATAGAAAATTTGACACTATGTGGTTGCCAGAACATCACTATAGCGATGGTTCATTGTTGGTATTGCAGCAGCCAGACATTCACTATCGTCGCTATAGCCATGGAAGGGCCCTAACTGGGAAAGCAACTACCAAGTTCATTCTGTCTCCATAGCGACAAATACCTGTCGGTATAACGACAAAGAACTGTCGTTGTATCAATAGCTTAATGTTGCTATAGCGACGTTAATCGATGTTTTAAACATTGTCCACTCACACCACATGTCATCTCTTTCATGTTGACATAGAAACGAAAGGTTTGAAGTGTGGCCACAATGACGAAAATGTTGCGATGGAAATATGGGGTCATGTTCGTTGCTATAGCAACGCACAAGTGTTTCAATAGAAACAATTTTCCGTGGAAAAAATGTGCACATGTACTAGTGACTTATCCTCAATTGAATATTACTCTTGTCACAAGACATGACACATAGCAAGAAATTGTCCATTTAAATATGGACAAACTAAGAAGAAAAATAAAATATTTCATGCTCATGCAACATAAGATAGTGAGTATGATGACGAATTCAAAACCAAAGAAGATAAGGACTCCAATGAAGAATAGTTTAGCGTCCCCTCCCATCATCCCAATGTAGGGGAGAGAACATAACCAAACATACAGGCTGCGTTCTACAATATCAGCCCCATACGTTACTCAATAATGCATGATAATTAAAAGCTTAATGTGTGCAGGTTCAAATTAACTAAGCACAGCGGGATTAACTCATATTTGCACACACACAAATAGCAATGTATAACATATATATATATCACAGCAGAGGATAAATTCAACATATAGAGACTCAATCTCGTTCCAATGCCATGCATAGATCCCATATTAGGATAATCATTTCATTTCATTAAACATGGACAATTAACATATTGCAGAACACAAAATGCATATAATTTATAACACAGTGGAATAACCATAATAGCATACATATAGAAGGAGATGCATCATCCTATTTCTTTCAGGCAGAATAGTTAAACAATCACAGAATAATCAATCTCATTCTCATGCTATGCACAGGTTTCATGCCTACTAATTTAAGATAATCATTTCATCCAAGTAACATGAGTAATTTAACATACAGGACAAACCACAGAATGAACATCATTCAAACCACAGAGAATACTTATCTTGAAGATGAAACTGTCCAACAACTAGCTACTTGAGAGCAACGTTCCACCCAACCATAGATCTTTATCCATCCTGTATTCTTTCAGCTGAGAGATCACCCCCGAGCTGGGTTGTGTATCCACTAAGGAGGAACTAGATGGGCTCACTCACAGTCATGGTTTCACTCAGCAGGCTAAGCCAACACATAGTTGGGTTTATCAAGCATACCAAAGACAAATGAGGAGGATGCTAAGTCAGTGAGCTCAACCACAGGGCTACAGACATCTCAAGCTAAATTCAAGCAATCCAATCCTCTGTTCAAATATCCACACTTGGATTTCTCACCATTCTGTCCACGAATAACTCAATCCCTTCACTGGTTTTCTGGGCTATCAAAACTGGGTTTTCCAATGGATTTCAGGGTAGCTAATTCTCCCAAATTCGCCCCAAGGTTCATACCTATGGATCACCCATTGGATTTCACTATCAAATACCAAATCTGGGAATTTTTGGCTCTTCAAAACGTGGGTTCTTGCAAAGTTGCGATTTCTGGTTTTTCTCACTGCCGACAATTCATTTTTGGATGAAAAATGATGATGGTGACTTCCACAATGGAATGGGGATGAGGAAGAAGAAATCCCCATGAGGTAGAGTGACTTGTGGTACAAGAAAACAGAGCCCATACTTGCAAATACAAATTTCTGGGCTGTCCATGCTCCATTAAAGCCATGGACTATTTTCTTCAACCACTTCCTTACAACAGAATTAAATGTCAGCAAGGAAAGTCAAATGGGTTCTCAAGGTGACATATGGTAGCCTATGGTTCAATCCCACAGCCCCCTCACCACTCCCTAGTGGATACACATGGCCCCTTCTCATTCGTTGCCTCCATAGCCAGTTTTGGTATTTTATTGCATGATGTTTATTTACATTATTTTTACAATGTTCCATGGCTAAATAGCACATGGGTAACATAATGTCTAATACTTGCCTTTAAATAAAATTTGAGCTTCCACTAGCGGGGCCTTGGCCTTGAGCTCCATGCTAGAAAAACATACATCACATGTATACAATATTTACATTAAAATCTAGTATATCCTAAGGGTGAAAATGGGGTATTACAAATAGCTACTAATCCCAGCCCTCACTGGTTCAATATCACATGGAAGTGATACTTGGTTAGTGGACAGTGGAGACTCAAAACAAATGACAAGATACAATGAGTCTCTTTCACATCTCATGCCGAAAGACTCTCCACACAAAGTAAAGATTGGATATGATTATCAATACCCTATCAAAGGGATGGGAGAATACTCTTACAAGTTGGACTCTGGAAATTCCATGAACATGAAGGAAGTGCTATATGTTCCAAGTTTGAAAAATAACCTTCTTTCTATTTCAACATTAGATAATAAAGGTATTAGAATTGCATTTGTAGATGGAAAAGTTCTTATGTGTCCAAAGGGAAATGCTAGCACTGATGCAATTGTTATTGGAGTAGAAGAAGGAGGACTTTATAAACTTAAGGGTCACACAGATTCAACACTGATGACTAGTACCATGATCCCCTGTGAATTATGGCATATAAGACTAGCTCATGTACACTACAAATCCTTACCAATAGTAAGCAAGGTGGTGATTGGATTACCAGAAATCCAGGTTGATCACAAAGGAGTGTGCAAAGGATGTCCACAAGGAAAAAGTACGAAGAAACCATCTCCAAGGAGTGATAGCAAAGCTAAAGGCATATTGGACATTATTAATTCCGACATTTGTGGACCTATGTCTACCACTTCATTAAGTGGAAAACATCTCAGAAAAGAAGATCAAGATACTAAGGACAGATAATGGAGGAGAATACACTTTAGATGATTTCAAATATTTCTGTAAGCAAGAAGGGATTGAGAGGGACCTTACTATTCCCTATAATCCAAAACAGAATGGTGTAGCTGAAAGGAATAGCATAATTATCATGGAAGCAGTGAAGGCCATTGTTATCGGTCAAATTAGCACTTCTCTGTCCGTGACCACATGGCCCTGTCGATCACAGAAAAGGACTCTATGGATGGAAGAGTTTACCTTGACCCTAGATGAACTAGAGATGAACCTTGTAATCCTTTCCTCAGAAGCATATTTTTCTTCCCATTTTAATACACAACCGCGGCTCTTATACTTGTCATCTAGTGGGTTAGTCGCGGGTCTCTATACTGACAACATGTGAGTATCAATAAAAAGATACACCCACTAGTTGCAAGTTATGATAGTGACGAGTGACTTGCTATTTTTCATATACCATAGTCGCGGGTGTCTTAGAAAAAGGTTTAAAAATATATTAGAAACATGAATTGGGATTAGTTGAGGCAGGTACCAAAACTACCCCAACTTCCCAACTCAACCACCTTTCGAACCTGCTCTCCTTTCCTTTCCATAAATACAAGGGAGAGGCTTGAGAAAAGGAACTTATGTTCATTGGAGAAATTTATGATGGAGAAATTCATAGCTAAGAGAGAGGAGTAGGATCCTAGGGTTTGGTTGTGACGGTGTCGGTGCAAGAATAGGTATATCCTTTGTATTTTTTGCATTTTTCAATAACGAGTTGGACATTCTTCCCTTCCCATAGATTTGTGTATATCTATTGTGATTTGATTACAAGTTGATGTTGTCTTATCTTGTTAATATCAATATATTATTTGTGGTCCAACTGGCTTGAGGGAGGTTCTATGTTTGTTTTGTAGGTTGTTGCAGTGGAGAACAAAGGGAGAAAATCTTGGATCAACCTTCATAAATAAGGTATACATTTCTCCTAACAATAACTCTATTTTCTTAATAATAATGTTGCAAAGATTTATATGTTCATCTGATAACCCCAATACGTTGGTAGTCTTTCCCCTGCTATAAGAGTAATTTTCCTAACAACAGAACTGGCGACTCAGCTGCGGAGCACCATCTGTTTTTCTGCTTTGGGGACTCTTGTGTGTTTTCTTTAGTTTTTATGACTTTTTGGTCTCTATAGAGGTCTTTAGGGTATTCTGGACCCTTTGTGTTTCACTCAGTTGGTTTTTAGGTCTGGAAATATTTTCTTTTTTAAATTTCTCAGAGCCCACCCACGAGTTTCTTTTACTTACAGGCGCGGTTATTCAGTTGCACTCGCAATTTGCTTATTTAAGTACCACAGTTATTCAGTTGCACCCGTGTGATTCAGAATATAATAGTCGCAAAAATTTCCTTAGACTTTTGATTTTTATATTAGGGTTTGGTCTTAGGATTTTTGTTTTGTGGTTTTGGGAGCCTTTTGCTGATCTGACACCCTCTGGACATTGTTCAGTGTGTTATGAGTCTGTTTGTAGCCTATTTAAGAGTTCTCCTTTGTTTTACTATGCTTGTGAAGTTACCCTTACTTTCTATCCCACATTGTGTTTGGAAAGTGCTTGGATTTCATCCTCTTTGATCACTAGTATTTACGAACATATTGATCTCTGCATGAGAGTCTTTGTTTTTTGCTTTACATATCAGTTGTCTTTGTTTGCATTGTGTTTCCACACTTAAGTTAATTTTAGGGTTTCCCAGAGCAAATTGTTGGGTTGGTCTTTATCAGTCCTTCATAAGGCCTGATTGCTTTAGTTTTGGGTCATATTCTCTTTACTTTGACTGTTTGATAAGTCTTGGTTGTTAATATTTATTTGTATTTCTTTCATAGTTAAAGAAAAAAACAAATTTAAAAAGAACTTTCCCTTTATAGCAAGAGTTATCATTTTCTTTTCGAAGTAGTTAAAAGTTGTTTATGCTTTTCATCTTTGAAAAATACAAAAAAAAAATTATGTTTAGGTTTAATTTGCATTTCATGTTTTGAAAGATAAAGCAAGCTAGAAAATTGTGAAGTTTTAACAGTTTATATACACTTTTTCTTTCAGTTGCAACCATCACCACACAAAGCACTATCCTTTGAGTAAGTAACAACCTTTAAAAAGAATCATTTAATAAAATTTATTAGTAACATTTTCTTTTTTAGGTTACACACAAAACCAACTAGCTTAGGCTAGGGTTTCAAAACAAAACACCTTTAACTTTCTGAAACCATTTAAAATCTCAAATCATAGTGAGACTGTATTTTAGGTAAATACACTGTTGTGGAGGTGTCCGAGAAGCTCTACTAAAACCAGAGTTAAGCACAAGGTTGTGTGAAATTCCACTGTTGGGGATACCCCCCACTTTTCATTCAAGCATACACCAGAGCTTATTCGCATATGGGGATCCATTACTGACTTGTGTACTCTTGGATTTTTGGCTTTGTTACCCTACCCATGTATCTTGGTTGGACCTGCGATTGTCCCCTGGGGATCTTTATGCAATTTTTGGTATCCTTTAGTATCTTTGACTTTTAGGGCTCTACACAGGTGATGGTGGAAGGCTATTTTTGTTTTACCTAGGACAGACATGGGAGGAAATCCCTTGCAGGTATTTGGGAGGGAGGTTTGGTGATTCAAACGCTTGCACCCTTAGACACTGTATTGTGGACCCCGGGTAACTATCCTTCATGACTATACTAGTTGTTTTTGGGCCCTAATCATCCCAGAATTTCTTTTGAGAGTTCATCTTTGTTTTCCTGGTCTTGACTACTTTAGGAAATTTTTAATGGTGTGTTGTTTGTTCCCTGTTGTTGTAGTGGACACTAGGTTTAATACTTAGTTTATATTTTTGCAAGTGTGTAGGGATAACCTCTTCGTAGGCCACAAAGGTTGCAAACCCTTCCTCCATTTATAGTGGATCCCCCATCGCCACCACATTGTCGGTGAACTGACTCTTGTGGTTCTTACGAACTCATGCGGACGACTGAACCCCCCAAAGAATCTCACCCGATCTCTCAAGGTCAACTGGTTCAAGATACTATTTAGGTTGAAGACTTAACTTCTGAAGAGTTTAATACACCCTTCAACCCTCCATTAACTGGACCCAACGATCGTTTGTTGGAAAGAGTATTTTCTCTAGGGATTCCATAGTTAAGAGTGTATAGGTTTACGCCTGGTTTTGGCATGGATAACACAGGGGATAGATCAAGAGTTCCTCATAATCCCAAAACAACTATCGTGTCAGGAGGAGTATCTCCTGCTCATTTTAACACATCTACACAGAGCTCATTGTAGTTTACTTTTGCTCTGAGCACCCCTTTCAGCTTCAATGTTGGTTACTCAGGCTTGTCTAGTACTCAAGGTACAACAACATCTATGCCTTTTGGATCCTCCATTAGCCCATCCAGTGTTCCTTTTTTAGGAATACCCTCGGTGTCTTTCACATCCTCCTCCTTTGTTCAACAATTCCAAGTAAACCCTACTTCTGCTCCATTTAATCAAGGATTTATTTGGCTAGGAGGACACATAGCTCCTTCTATGCCATTTATGGCCTCAATGCCTACTTCGTCTACTACATCTATGCTAGGTTATAACCCCTTCACAAGTTTTAATGCACATTCATCCAATGTAAAAACATCTAATGTACCTGTAGGGAGTACTCCCTTTTCATTGTTTGGTGGAATGGGAAGTAACAATAACCCACATTTCATGGGTGCCAATACCCTACTGCAGTGGACAACACCCCAAGGAAGTAATCCATTAGCCTTCGGCTAGAGCAACTTTCAAAACGTTCCTTCTACACAACCGGTGGTTGAGGGAAATCCCAACCAACACTATAGGAGCCAGGTTTCGGGTGGTTCCCCTTACCAAACTCCTCCACATAATATGCCATCGGCATGACCTCGCTTTCCATTTCTGGAAACTTTGAACCTACTAGACCTTTCAAAACTCATGAACGATCCAGTGCGTCACAACCTTACTTGGCCTCCGGTTCCCACTAAGTTACCTTCGTACATTCCGAAATTTGAAGGTAAGACTGGTGAAGATCTTGGAGTTCATGTTACAACCTTTCATCTCTAGTGCTCCTGGAACTCCTTAAACGATGACTCAATTCGATTAAGTCTCTTTCAAATAACCTTAACGAGTGTAGCAGCTAAATGGTACATCGAATTTCCTGCTGCAGTATACAATAACTTTTGGGATTTAGTGACTTTATTTTTGAATCACTTCTAGGTCCCCGTCCGGCCTGATGACGAAACAGATATTCTATCTACATTTAGACGGAACAAAAACACTCACCTTTCTGATCACATTCAGGAGTGGAAAAGACGGAAGAGGCTCATCAAGGCTCAAATCCCCCCATAGTTCCTTTTGGAGTGGTATTTGAAATCACTTCTTCCTTATGTCTCTAAAGATGCTTCGACTTCCACAATTATATAAAAATAAAACTAAGTAAAAACCTAGTGGCCACTAAGACTAAGGGTCAAAAAGCATACCACTAAAAAATCCTAAGTATACAGACCAAGCAAACAAGATGCCTTCCGGAGAAGAGTCTGGGATGATGAGGGCCCAGAACAGATCAACGAAGGAAGAAGGATAGTTACCCGGGGTCCATAATACAATGACTAAGGGTGCAAGCACTGGAATCACCCAACCGCCCTCCCAAAGACCTGCAAGGGATTTACTCCCACGTCTATCCTAGGTACAACAGATATAATCCTCCGCCGTCACCTGTGTATGATCCTATAGGTCTGATACTAAGGATACCATAAGTATGAAATATCCTAGGGTGACAGTCATCATCCTGATCAAAACGCGTGGGCAGGGTAGCAAAGCCCAAAGTCCGGATGGACCCCTGTACGCGAATCGACCCTGGTTTATGGTTGAAGGGAAAGTGAGGGGATATCCTCAACAATTCCGATCTTCCACAGCCTCGTGCTTAGCTCTGGTTTCAGTAGAGTTTCCCGAAAATATTTGATACAGATGGGTTTACCTATATGAAAGTTGCACTACAAATTTTGAGTAATGAAACAAGCTTCGAGCAGTTTAAGGTGTTTTAATCTCAAAACTCTAGCCTAAGCTAGTTGGTGTCGTGTATCCCTAGAAAGAAAGTCATTTCTAATTGATTTTATTAAGATTCTTTTTAAGGTTACTTTTTACTCAGTGGGGCAGTGCATTGTGTGGTGTGGTTGCAACAGAAAGTAAAGTGCAAGAAATGAAACAACTTTCAATAACAAAAGGACTCTTTTTTTTTCGTTTATGTTCCTTCCAAAATGAAGACTAAGCAAACCTAAACAAAGTTCTCTTTTTCATTTTCTTTTCAATTTCAAAACAAATTAAACTATGCTACTCTAAAATGATTATAAGCCTTACTACTCTAAACTACCAAACTCATTTTTTGCTTTTTCATTATATGTAAAAGAAAAAGTACTCGAAAGAAGTAAGTAAGACCTATAAAATATATGCGAGTAAGGAAAAATGACTCTAAAGCTCACAACAATCAAATCGATGACTTGATAAAGACTTGTCCTATGAAGTTTTTCAAATGAAAAATCTTCGAACTTGGAAACAAAGTGGAAAGAAAATAGGGATGAGAGACACTTATAACCGGAAAGCAAATCTCTACAGTTGCTCCAAAGCGCCAAACCCCAAACAAAAGCACTAATCCAAGTAGAAGGTAGGCAAGCGAACTAAATATGACCTTACTATCACAAAGACTCAAAAGGAAACAAACTAAGATACTCCAACTTGCTTGAAACTGAAACTAACAACAAGATCAGGAAGTGTCGGGACTCAAAAAATTTTTGAAAGACACCCTAAAGACTCCAAAGATGGGCCAAACCCTAAATCAAAGGATAAGACACCAACAGAGCATACTAGTGTCGTAACTAACAACAAATGTTATGCACAAAGGTTTGTATACCTGCGACACACTACTAGGGTATGGGTGAGCAGTTATGTCTACCAAGGGAAAATGCACGGTCTCCAAAAAGAGTCACAAACAAACAAGACACCTCAATAGTATTCAAGCAAGCAAAGGACGACCTAAGGGACTTAAGAGAGGCTAACGAGAATCAATGAAAGATTACAAACCTCAAAGACCAGTTAATAAGGCCAAGTACAAAACTAGAAACCAAACCAAATAGGCAGAAATCCAAACTCCACATCAAACAGAGAGTTACAGGAGTGTGCTCTACTGTGCAATAGACAAACTAGCTCATTCTGGAAGATGTGCCCTACTATGCAGTAGGGAAAGTGGTGCACAAACTTAGGTATGCGCTACTATATGTACAGAGGAGTAGCGCACAAGTCAGGAGAAGTTGAAATCAAGTTTTGTAGAGGTGAAAAGGGCTGATTCAGGAAAAGGAAAGCAGGTAGGGGTGACGTACAAGGCCTCTCAGAGGGTCAAAGAGATCAGAAAGTACTGGAAAGAAAACAAAATGGGTTTCCTAGAGCAGAAAAACAACCAATCCCCAGCGGAGTCGCCAATCTGTTGTTCAGGAATTCTACCTTATAGTGAGGAAAGGGACACTACCAACTTCTGGGGTGATAGGTAAACACATTGATCATATTACATAAGCATCTACAAAGGTAAAGAGATCAAGGATATTGAAGACATACCTTATTAATGACGTTCAATCCTGGCTTTGCTTGATCTTTCGCTCGATCTTCAACTTGATCTTCAGCTCAATAGACC
Source organism: Larix kaempferi (assembly GCA_027924585.1). Classification (NCBI taxonomy): domain Eukaryota; kingdom Viridiplantae; phylum Streptophyta; class Pinopsida; order Pinales; family Pinaceae; genus Larix; species Larix kaempferi. Next base: position 140,304 of record BSBM01001486.1, on the reverse strand, counting down.
TGCAATACAAAGATACCTTTCTCAACGTACCTTGACTGATATAAGGATGATGAAATTGAAATACAATTTAAACATCAAGAACAATGAAGCATTTAACCAAACAAACACACAATCCATTAGGCATTTGATTGGGACAGGAAGGATGTTTCAACCTTTATTGTCAAAAGCAAATAATCAATACAAATTATACCTGATCATTCAGAGTGCTTGTGCAACCAGATTCTGGGCTCCTGCTCTTCTCTAACTTTGGAATTCTTCCAGCATAACAACCCTTAATGCAAGTTTCCCCTCTTGTGAATGAGATTCTTAATATGTCTAACCCCTATCCTCAATCCCCCTTGTATTTATGGGACAAGGTAGGCAGTTTAGATCGAGAGGTGGTTGAATTGGGAGGTTGGGGAAGTTGCAAAACCAACTTCAACTAATCCCAATTCGTCAAATTAATATATTTTTAGTCACATTTCAAGATTTGCGCGAGTTTTTCACAGTGGAGTAGCGCTCAATATGCAAATTCAGTGCTTTACAACCAGCGTTTGTAGGCTTTTTGAAGGTGTGCACTAGTTTGCTGAAGTGGAGTAGGGCATACTAGGATGTGTGCGCTACTCTTATGCCTGTGGAGTAGGGCATGTGCACCACTATTATGCCTGTAGGGTAGCGCACATGTCAAAATGTGAAGTTTTACAGGGTTTTTCCAGCTTGCAGAGGAGTAGGTTAGGTCAAAGCATCATCTAAGGCCATCATGCTCTCCAATCCAAGTTGTCCTTTTGTGTGATCGATAGCTAAAGGTGATCACAGACAGAGAAGTGCAGATTTGACCTATAACAATAACAACTGAAGAGGAAGCAATCCTGAGAACCCAGCAGCTTGACTTAGTCTATGCTCAATATGGGATCCTCTACGAGATTATACTTGATGCATTGAGATCTAATAGAGATCTTGGTAAGCCCAAACCTGGACCTCATGTCGATGGAATTGTTGGTTTAGTGTTAAGTAATCTGCAATATAGGCTTTGATGAAACAAGTGCATGTACTTTCCATGAAGTAGTCAGCTGCAGAAGCAACTACTGTTGCACCATCCCCCTCACAAACGGAATTTGTACAACATGTCCAGGCAAACCAAATGGTCCCTCGACAACCCAACAACAAAAAGAAGGGTAAGAAAGGGGATGGTAACTATCAAAATCCCAAAAACATTGAAAATGTTGATAAGTGCAAAAAAGATAAGAAGAAGGTGAAGTTTCCCTGCAAGCACTGTGGAGATGATCACCTTACCCATCAGTGTTCTCTTATCAACAAAGCCCAGAAGCTGTTAAGTGAGAAGAAATATGATGTTATAAAGGATCCTTTTCCCAAGGGACAAGGTTTAGATTCAGGCACCTTTAATACTGGGGGCACTAATCGTGCCACATCAACTGATCAGTCGTATATCAACATGGTTAACTCGCACGCTCTTTTGCAAACAAGAGCCAGGAACTATAACCCAGAAATGCAGCAGAAAGATAAGGAAATTCTTGAGTCATCTGTTCCTCTCCACATCGAGAGGACAACAAATCCTTTGCTAAAGATACCAAAAGGTGTCTACAAATGGGCTATGCACAACCCTAATGCGCGAGCTGCTCCCAACTACTTTGTTGTGGAGGACCTAGCTCAAACACCTTATGCTATGTCTGCATTAGAAGTCTTGCAAAGCTTCCCTTCAGAGTGGAATGCACTTCTAGAGGAAATAGGGAGTATGGAATCATCCAGTATGCTTGCTAGGTTTGATATGTCCAATATCAAGCCACGTTTTCCATACCACGTAGCTTTCCATATTGAAGTAGTCCATGGTTCAAAGACCATTGGATGAACGGTCGTAGATGAAGGCACGTCAATGTGTGTAATGTCCATATCCTGTTGGAAATCATTGGGCTATCCCAATTTATCCCTGTCGATAACGCTACCTACCGCGTTTGACAGAAACTCTTGCCGTCCGCATGGACTCTTCTCATATTTCGAGATTCAACTTGCCGACAAAGTAGTGTCCATAGAGGTAGAAGTTGTAGATGCTTCTCTCGACTATAATTTTTTGTTGGGAAGAAGTTGGATGTATGCTATGCAATCTATCCCTTCGTCCATCTTCCGAGTACCCATGTTCCCGCACGAAGGTAATATCATCACTGTTGATTAACTATCGTTCACATGGAAGAACAATACGACTTCTTCGGATTCAAATATCCCCTGGATTGATCAAGCTCGACATCCCAGTGAGAGCATAGGAGTAGGAATGTATTCATCGCTGATGGGAAATTTTGACCTACTGGATCCGGTACATTATATTGGTTCTACAAGTACTAGTGATAAATCATCTCGGGAAGTCCTTATGGTTAGTCATACGACTAATCCATGGATCCTTCCGACTCAAGAAGAACCAAATGTGCCCTTATCCGTTGCAGAAGTTGCATACCAAGCATCACATAATGCTGCAATTGATTATATCTTGACTCCTCTCGTCTTAGCTGATTCAGATTTTGATTATGCACCTGCATGGTCAGTTGACTCTACCCATTCTTTTGACTGTCTGGATATTGTTCTGCCTTCCAATGAAGCTATCTTGGAATCCATGGTAGGCTTGGATCATCCTTGGGAACATATGCATCACAGGTCCTACTTTCTTCCGGATCTAGACATGATTGAGAAGGGTGAGTTTTTATTGAGACCTGGTGGGAATATCGGTTTGTCCATCATTCCTTCTACTAAACAGATAATTTATGCCAAAGGTCATATGGAAAATATCTCGAAAATGATACCGATCGATATTTCCACTAAACCCAATGTTTTGGAAAATATACTTATTGGAGCAGACTATTCTCCTCAGGAGATCTCTTTGTATACCAATCTATTTAGAGAATTCCATGATGTTTTTTCCTGGTCTTATGAGGAGATGCCAGGCATCAACCCCTCCATTATGGAGCATGTCATCACGACTGACCCTAATTCCAAACCAGTGAGACAAAAAATCCATCTAGTGAACCCTCGGAAAGTAGCATCCATTAAGGCCGAAGTTGAAAAACTACTTAAAGCCGGTTTCATCTATCCAATCGACATGACGGAATGAGTCTCCAACCCAGTCCCAGTTAAAAAAAAGCAAGGAACCATACGTGTCTGTGTAGACTTCTGGGACCTTAACAAATCCTATCCAAAGGACAACTACCCCACACCTTTCATAAACTAGATCATTGATGCATGTGTGAGCCATGAAATGTTTTCTTTCATGGATGGTTTTTCAGGGTACAACCAAATCCAAATAAAACCTAAATACCAACACAAAAAAAAATTCATTTGTCCTTGGGGTACATTTTATTATCAAAAGATGTCGTTCGGGTTAAAGAACACTGGAGCTACCTTCCAACGAGCAATGAACTTTTCTTTCCACGACATTAAACATGTAGTCAATCCATATCTAGATGATCTCCCAGTGTGATCTTGTAAGAGACGAGATCATCCTGATCATTTGGGACTCGTGTTTGAGAGATGTAGATACTATAAGATTCGTTTGAATCCTAACAAATGCGTATTCTATGTCGAGTTTGGATGCTTACTGGGGTTCATTGTGTCTAGTCGTGGCATTATGGTCGACCCATTAAAATTTGAAGCCATTGTAAATTTTCCTCCTCGTACCCTTAGACAAATTCAGAGTCTGCAGGGCATGTCAAACTTTCTACAAAGTTACATTATAAACTACGCTAAGACAACCAAAGGATTCATGATATTGCTCAAGCAAGATACCCATTTTTTCTTGGATGAGGCTGCACAGACTTTGTTCGATGCCTTGAAAAAGGCACTACTATTATCCCCCTTGCTGAGCCCTCCTGATTATACTATGGACTTCCTTCTATATCTTGCAGCATATGTTTCCACAATTAGTATAGTCCTTGTTTAGGAGGATGACAAGATTCAAGAGCATGTCATTTATTATCCCTCACGCGCATTGATAACTCCTAAGATCAAGTATTCTCACATCGAGAAGTTGGCATTAGTTGTCGTCCTTGTTGTTCAGAGACTGCATCATTACATTTTATTGTGAACCACCATAGTTTTTGCAGAGTTCAATCCCTTTCAATATGTATTAACCCGACGTATCATCGGCGGGGAGTTCAATAAATGGATTGTCATTCTGCAAGAGTTTTACCTAATGTTCCAATCTGCCAAGTCAAAGAAATCTCTGGTGTTCTCCGAGCTTATTTCTGAGTTCCCTAGTGACAACGCAAATAGTGAGGAAGAGTCGTCGTTTCCAGATGAACACATTTTTCTCATTGCAACCTCTGACCTATGGTACGAAGATATCTTAATATATCTCCAGACTTTGAGGTGTCCCCATACTTTTTCCAAGGATGAATGATGCAAAATTAAACATCATGCATGGAATTACCTCATCATTTCTAACACATTATACAGACGTGGGGTAGATTCCATTTTACGATGTTGTTTAACCTTGGAGGAAGCTGAAACAATTTTGAATGATGCCCATAGTGGAGCCTATGGGGGTCATCTTTCTGGGTTGGAAATAACCTAGAAAATACTGCATGCTGGATATTTCTGGCCCACTATCTTCAAATATTGTGTGGAGCTTGTGAAACACTATCAACTTTGTCAGTTTTTCACTAGGAAAATGCGAGTGCACCCGACTCCTCTACATCCTGTTATCACAGTAGGCCCTTTCACTAAGTGGGGGCTTGAATTCATGACTTGTAATCCCGCTTCAGCAGGAGGACATCATCACATCATCGTTGTCATTGAATAATTTACAAAGTAGGCTGAGGAAATTCCTACTGTGAGAACAGATGGAGAAACAACTGCTTATTTTGTTTTTAACCAGATCATTTCTAGGTTTGGTATTCCCAAAGAGATCATCACGGAACATGGTCGAAATTTTCAAAACAATATGATGACCAAATTGTATACCATCCTAGGTTTTGATTAGGAACACTCATCTTCATTTTATCCACAGGTGAATGGTCAAGTCGAAGCGGTCAACAAGACTTTGAAAACCATCCTTCATAGGACTGTTAATGCCAGTAGATCTAACTGGAACATCATGTTGTATCCTGCTCTTTGGGCTTACCGATATAATGTTAAGACTGCTACCGGGTTCTCACTTTTCCAACTCATTCACGGGGAGGAGGAAGTCATTCTGGTTGAACATGAGATTCCCTCGTTGAAGTTGGCTATCCAACTACTTCTTGAAACTTCAGCTTTGGAGGATCTTTTTCTTCATATAGATGACGTAGATGAGCAGTGCCGTGATTCTCTTACAGCAAACAAAGTTCACAAAAGCCGAGTTAAGCATCAGTATGACAAATCTATAAAACCAAGGGTCTTCTTAGAAGGAGACCTTGTTCTGGTCTACGATTAGGATAAGGATCCCTTGGGGGAAAGTAAATTTAAATCGATGTGGATTGGGCCATATATTGTCTATAAAATTCTTAAGAAGGGATATTATGAGCTAACCAATTACGATGGTTGTAAGTTTCCTGAGCCCATAAATGAGCTCTCCCTGAAAAAGTATTATGCCTAGGCCTCTATGCTTTTTCTTGTATTATAATTGTACATGTTTGTAGAGTTAGTCTTTTCTTTTTAAATTTTCTGCGTCTTATGTGTCTTTTGGATTGTGGTTTTAGATTACAAATGAGTGATTTACAGGATTCATTGATGGCGCTAGCCGCCACAGCCATCAGTTGGGTTCAGCAGCTTGGGTTATTTACTCACCCTCTGGCCAACTTCTGTCTTCAGGAGGTGCTTGTTTGGGCCCTACAACAAACAATGTATCTGAGTACAATGCAGTCATTGAGTTACTCTGAGATGCTATCCATCACGGCATTTCACATTTGGAGGCAATACTCGACTCACAGTTAGTAGTACTTCTGTTGATGGGTGAGTACAGGGTTAGGGATCCTACTTTGCTTCATCATTTTTTGCGTGTTAGGTTACTTGAAAGACACTTTGATTTTATTACATTTCAACATATTTCAAGGAATTTAAATTCATTAGATGATTCATATGCAAACTATATACTCATTGAGTTACTCCGAGATGTTATCCATCACGGCATTTCACATTTGGAGGCAAGACTCGACTCACAGTTAGTAGTACTTTTGTTGATGGGTGAGTACAGGGTTAGGGATCCTACTTTGCTTCATCATTTTTTGCGTGTTAGGTTACTTGAAAGACACTTTGATTTTATTACATTTCAACATATTTCAAGGAATTTAAATTCATTAGATGATTCATATGCAAACTATATACTAGATTGGCATTTGTACCATACACAGTCACATTAAACAGTCACACACATAAAGACAAAAAACATGTATATATATAAACCGATATTCTATATATCCAAATAAAAAAATATGAGTACGAGTCATAGTATGTCACAGTGTCATAATATACAAAATGGTCTCAAAGGCCTCAAAAATATAACATGTCTCTCTCCCTATGGAGAGGGAGGTTCCTTTGCTAACTCTGCTACTATCTCCCTATAGCATATGACTAGCCTGGCTACTTTTCTAAGTAGCCTGATCCATGTTGGGGGCATGCCTACACAATGCTCCTGCATCTTGAGCTACATCCGCTCGATCTTGTACGTCGGGATATCATGAGTCAACCGACTCATCTTCCCCTCGAGGTTCACCAGCATTGCATATGAAGCACTAGGATCAGTTGGACGAATATATATGCGAGGATGTCCATCAGGTCTCATAGTCCCCACATAAACATAAATTACACTATTAATACTCTTACTCATCATAAAATTACATATACATAAAAAACATAAAAATGAAATAAATTTCAAAAGTATAAGCACATATTACCTATCTATGCTCAAGCTGATCCTGGAGGAAGAGCGAGCTCTAGATCCCCTCGGAAATCCATACCTACATACAGGAACTGTTCTAGATACGGAACTTGGTGGCTCCACCATGCTAGGTAGTCTTCATCTACATAGGAGAGACTATTTTTGCCACCACCTTGGCATAAGAAAATTTCTCCTCATCGAGTCGTCAACGGCTCTTGAGGATCTAGTATTGGTAGAGATACCTCCGGACTCAGAGTAGGGACTTTCTCAAAGAAGAAAGTGCACAAGATACTACCATAGCAAAAAAATTTCCTCTTTACGGTTTTGCATTCAATCAATTGGTGTTTCATACTCACCAAGAGGCCCAAGCACTGGTCAAACACTACACCATGCAAGCATTCAACCCTAATTTGCATGTAGTTTCGAGAGGCCAAAAGTTGTGTGGCACTCCCTCCAATTCTGTTAAGGGTACTTAGTATCAAATTTAACGGGAATATTGCAATAGATTCGATTGGGACTTGGCTACCACTCTTTTCGGTATCCAACAAACAGTAAGCGTTGATGTAATCTTGGATCGATAGTGCATCGACCCTTCTAAATGTGCCCTTGAGGTTTACTCCATCACCTCTACGGAATAAACTAGTGATAAAGTATATGTGATCTATGGTGATTTCCAACATCTCCCCTTGGAGATTGAACATCCTGTGATCCGGATCCTAGTAGGCAACAAGCATTTAGAGTAGGTGCATTTGCACATGCATACTCGTTGTTCAGAAACATTTGAGCAAACCGCATCTTCATAACGCATTTAATGTAAGTGGATCTCCCATGGCATATCTATCCATGGATTCATGCTCTCTTTCCCTCTAGCTCAACACCATTCCTACATCATTCAACCCATTCATGCATTAGTTTTTTGGTTTTTTCATTTAACTTGTGGTACCCATGGCTTCACCTCTACAACAGAGGCGGGTACCCATGGGTCGGTCTATGCTAAACCCGTGCACATTCCTCATAGCCGTGATTTTATCATATATGGACCCGTGGGTACGAGGCCCTAAATTTTAAACCCTTATAAAAATAAAAATAAAAACACCACAAAAATTTTAAAATAATGGATTGAATTGATGGACAAAGGAGAGATGACTTACTTGCAACTGATGGAAGTTGATTTGGTGACCCGGTTTGAGCGCTACAAGTGGTTGAAGTAAGGGGTTTATTTTTCCTTTTTGGTCCAACAAAATGACTTTGTGAGTTATGTGGACATTTTTGAACTATTTATAAAAATCACTATAGATTTTTACCCACTTTTTTCTAATTTCATATAGTTTCAAAACCATTTTAACTTTATTTCATCACTAATGACCTTTTTCAATCTCTTCTTGATTAGGTGAAGTTCTAAGAAGCATTTCTCACTACTTTTCGCAACGGTGATCGTACAAAGGTTTGACTTTCTTTATGACATATCACTTAGTACAATACTTCCTATCATTATATGTCATATTGAAATTCATTTCGATCATGTTTATATGTCATTTTCTACTAATCTGGTGGTCTTCATGATATCTACAGCCTTTCATCATTTGGCATACCAAGGAACTTAGTTTCCTGGTCCCTATAGAGTCTTTTTAAGCCCTTGTTCGACTCTTTAAAATCAAACAAGATTGTTGAGTATGCTTGTCTTTGTTCAAAATCGTTAAAGGAATTGAACAGACATCCACTTAGGTATAATTTTACCCCTTTTCTGGACCTTTGTGGATGATTTATGAAAAATGTATACTCTAGTCATGTGTGGCTAGAAGAGTTCTTCTCTCATTGTTTACACTTTTTCGGGTGAGGAGACTAACTCTACAAAAAGGACCTTTTGGAGTCTTCTTTAGGTTTTGCATACTCTTGAAACATGAAAACACCAACAAGCATTCACCAACTCGGGCTCGATGTGAAATCCACGAGTAGGTATATGGAGTTATTGTTTAAGTTTTTCAGACTCCTTAAATATGAAAACACCGGTGAGCACATACCAAATCGGGCTCGATATTAAAATCCATGAGTGGCTGTATGGAGTTATTGTTTAAGTTTTTCAGACTCCTTAAAATTGAAAACATTGGCGAGCATGAACAGATCCAGGCTCGATATTAAAATCCATGGATCGGTGTTATCGAGTACTAGTCTATCTCTTCTTCAAACTCGTTAAAACATGAATAAGTTCTTGATTTTCCCTCCCATGGACTCGTTAAATTACACATGGTTGGAATTTTATCAAGTAGTCTTCTCCCTCTTTCTTCGATCTTGTTTCAAAAATGAAGAAGGACTATTGAGTTTGATTTCTTGGACTCATTAAAACTAACAAGGACATTTTTTATAAAAAGAGAAAAGGGAAGGGAAGAATGTCAAGTATCTTTCAGTATAAAGGAAACAAGTTAATTATGTCCTTGAACACAACACGTTTTTGAGTCTTTTCAAACAAGTTGGGTTTTAGTTTTGGCCTTAGGATAAACCTGATCTCATAGTTTTTACTCCTCCGGTTGGTTACTCTTCCAATCATATGGAGAATATGTTAAATGTCTCCTACATTGCAGATTTATATCATGGTCCTTTTGTCTTCAAAGATTGCTAATTCACTCTTGTGTCGTGGTCAATGTTCAAGAACACCCCTTGTGTCGGCCATTCTGCAGTTACCTTGACCTCATGTGTCGGTCATTCCTTGGTGTCAGTATGTTTCATCATGTACTCATACCTATTCTAGATCAAATCAACCTCTTGATTATATCTTGTGTTGGATGATGGAGGATGCCTTAAAGCCTCCCTTCCAACGGACTTCTTTCCATTGAATTCAACTCATCTTGCTCTGGGAATGAAGTTTACAGTTTTAGGTAGTACCTTGGGGATTGCAGTCATTAGTGGCAGTTTCCCTTGCTATTGAGTACTGGGAATACATTGATGTCTCCTACTCGATAGATTCTTCAAGTGTTCAAATTCAAGACCCTTTATTCACACTTGTTAGAATGTACTAGGTACCTTGGGCCCCATTTTCATTAATGGTGGGTTCCCTCATGTTTGTTAATGGTTTACTACAATGGTCGGTAATCAAACCGTGTCCTCCATGTTCGACTTCAACACATTTATTCGCATGGTTAGTATTTGTACCTTGAGACGGTTTGGATGAAGACATTGGGCCTATAATAGAATCATCACATTTTTTTATTGCCCAAGCTACGCAAGACTGAGCCACACCCATTTTTGGCTCTTGATAAGAGATAGATCCAGTTTGTTGTTATGGCTATGATCTCCTACTTGACATGGATCCACGCTTGTATTTCAGTATCCAAGCTATATACATCTCTCGGTTATGTATTGGAGATTATATTATACCATACTTAACATATCCTGATGTCAAGATTGTAAATTGCTCACTCACTTTGTTTTTGTTTTAGGTACTATTTGTGACCTCAATCTGTGGCCTCTTTGCTCCTCCTCTGCTTGGATTGTAATGTATTTTGGCCATCGCTTCCCTCTGACCTCACACATTAGGAGGCATCTATTATCGGTCAAATTAGCACTTCTCTGTCCGTGACCACATGGCCCTATCGGTCACACAAAAGGACACTATGGACGGAAGAGCTTACCTTGACCCTAGATGACCTAGAGATGAACCTTACAATCCTTTCCTCAGAAGCATATTTTTCTTCCCATTTTAATACACAACCGCGTCTCTTATACTTGTCATACAACGGGTTAGTCATGGGTCTCTATACTAACAACCCACGAGTATCAATAAAAATATACACCCGCTAGTTGCAAGTTATGATAGTAGCGAGTGACTTGCTAGTTGTCAGATACGATAGTCGCGGGTGTCTTAAGAAAAATTTTAAAAATATATTAGAAACACGAATTGGGATTAGTTGAGGAAGGTACCAAAACTACCCCAACTTCCCAACTCAACCACCTTTCGAACCTGCTCTCCTGTCCTTGCCATAAATACAAGGCAGAGACTTGATAAAAGGAACTTATGTTCATTGGAGAAAGTTATGCTGGAGAAATTCATAGCTAAGAGAGAGGAGCAGGAGCCCAGGTTCTGGATGCGACGGTGCCGGTGGAGGAATAGATTTAGCCTATGTATTTTCTGCATTTGTCAATAAAGATTTGGGCATTCTTCCCTTCCCATAGATTTATGTATAGTTATTGTGATTTGATTACCAGTTGATGTTATCTTGTCTTTTTAATATCAATATATTATTTGTGGTCCAACTGGCTTGAGGGAGGTTCTATGTTTGTTTTGCAGGTTGTTGCAGTGGAGAACAAAGGGAGAAAAGCTTGGATCAACCTTCATAAATAAGGTATACATTTCTCCTAACCCTAACTCTATTTGCTTAATAATAATGTTGCAAAGATTTATATGTTCATTTGACAACCCCAGTACATTGGTTGTATTTCCCCTACTATAAGAGTAATTTTCCTAACAACAGCCATTATCCATGATCAAGACCTACCCATGCATCTATGGGATGAAGCAACTAGAACCACAGTCTATGTTCATAATAGAATCTCTCACAGTGCTCTTGGAAACAAGACCCCAGAAGAGATGTTTACTGGTATGAAGCCTTAAGTCAATCATCTAAATATATTTGGATGTCCAATATTTATTCACATTCCAAAAGAGAAGAGATCGAAATTAGAACCTTTATGAAAGAAGGGAATATTTGTGGGTTACAATGAGAAATCAAAGGCTTGTCGTATCTACATCCCAGGATATTGTCAGATTGAGCTTAGCAGAGATGTTACATTTGATGAAGACACGGCCTTCAACGCGTCTAAGAAGACTCTTGAAGATGAAGAATAACATGAAGCTCCTAGAGTTACAAAAACCAATGATGTACCAGAGAAAAATATTGAAGAAGAACCTATTCCAGATGATCAAGACATGATAGAACCTCAGAGACCAGAGGAGACACCTCATGAAGAAAATACATGAAAGAGAAGACCAGCTTGGGAACGAGAAATAATACAAGATGCAGGAATATATGGTGCCCCAGAAGGAAGCGAGAGACTAAGGCCATATTCTAGTTATGTAGCCTTGATATGTAACCTTGTTGAAGAAGAACCCACATGTTTCGAAGATGTGACAAAGAATAAAGGAACAGGTCCTCGAATCAGATGACGGAGTGGAGCACACTATTAGAGACTCCTGCAAGGAGACTAGGATCAAGAGAGATCCTACCAAACAAACAAAGATAAGTATTTGAATTGTCATCTTATGTATTGTCCTTTTATTTATGATGTGTATTATGCATGATAGAATGTTTGCATTAACGAACATGCATGTGATGGGTAAGTGTCCTATGGTGTTGTACAACATTCCATTGCTACTTATCTAGAATGAAACCTCTTTGTTGACATATTGGGAGTAGTGCACACTCTAAATAATGTTCTGGTAGAGATGGAAGGCATCTAGAAAGTTACAATATGAATATAGGATATTTAATGAATGTTGTGTTGAAGCATTTGCTAAGATAATTGCATGACTGTGTGAATTTTCCATTATTAATATGTTTTGGAAACTATGAAATGTTTATAACCATGAAACTAAATTTGAATTGTAGGAAATATCGTGAATGATAACCTACAAACGGAGGATGATGATATGTGTTTCGTAGAACAAGGCTTATGAAATCAAGCATACTACAAAAGTACAAATCAAGGGTTCTCTCAGAAAGAGGGAGTCGACTATGGAGAGATGTTGCTCTAGTATCCAGCCATAGTTCCCTAGTGGTGGATATTACACTAGATAGATTGTGGAATCGAAGTAGAATATGATATCGAGCAACCTCCAGGACTCAGGACTCTTTACAGAGAACCACATGTGCACATATTGAAGAAGACTTTGTACAGGATCAGAAGGTACCCATGGGATAGGATGATCACCTTGAGTGATGATGATGATTAGATCTCCTTAGAAAGAAGGAGTGGGGTCCAAAAGGACCTCCCTCAAAAGAGGGATTGATGATGATGTTATTACATTCCTTGCCGATTGAAGATCAATACTTGCAGAATGATAGAGATGCAGTCCTTGGTGACTGAAGATCAGTACTTTCTGATTGATAGAGATGCGAGTCCTTGGTGACTGAAGATTAGTACTTGCCGAATGATAGAGATGCCAGTCCTTGGTGACTGAATATCAGTACTTGCCGACTGATAGAGATGTCAGTCCTTGTCGATTGAAGATCGGTACTTTCTCACTGGTAGAGATACCAGTCCTTCTTGACTGAAGATCAGTACTTTCCAAATGATAGAGATGCCAGCCCTTGTCGACTGAAGATCAGTACTGTCATGTCTTTTCCACGCCAATTTTTTTGTTTTTTTCAAACAGTCTATTACTTACCTAGAACTCGAAAGCATGTAAATCTAAGCATCAAATTAACTTGCTTTGCTTTTACATTTAGGTATACTACGCTTCAACTATTACCATAATTGAGTTTTAACGTAAGAGTAAACATGAATATCAAAAATACCAAGGTGTATGCACCTGTAGAATACATATACAAACATCTTTTATACCAATTAAATGAACACCAACTATTTTATATAAGTTAACACCTTAATACTATGTGGTATAACAACATAAAAGTCTGTGTGTAATAAACTCATTTAACCTAGGTTATAAACTTATTATTAGCATACGACTTATGGGTTAACACTAACATTAAGCTCTAGAGTTAACCTTATAACATCTAGGATTAATATGAAATAAGCTAAAGCACTTTAGTGTTCCCCTAAAGTGGACCGCACACACAACTAAACGTTAAAGCTAGCATTAAAAGTAATGTCACCCTATTACATCAAGTATATGTAATACTATAACGTCTTAGCCATACTCCTTGCAAAACATAGGGTCACATGATATAACCCATGCGCTTTCGGAAATCCTAAGTTTATATAAGAGTTTGGCTTGCAAATCAATAAGGTTACGTTATTAACATAGATTATGTGCATGTAAACTTTGCATATGATATTAAACATATGTTATACAAATACCTTCGTACCATATCCACGAAATAATATCAAGTCGAAACATAAACTTTTCCAACGTTATGATATCGTGGTTTAAGGTATAAAGAGCATAGTCCTCTTTATGGCGAAGTACAGTATGATATCGTGGTTTAAGGTACTTCGCCATAAAGAGGACCAGGGAACCGGTCTCAGTGGTCACCACTCCTCTAGCTGGTATTACTGCAAAAGTGAATACTTGTTGTCGTGACTCTCAGTTGTTTTTCGGTCTCGCGGTCATTGCGGAACCCCTTTGGCTCAGTCCTAATGGTGCCAACCATACCGAATAGTTCAACCTGCTCTGCTCTCACGATACCACCCAAGGATACTCCAAGAAGCAGAGAAATGGCTCGCCGACCATCAGGGAAGACGTGTTTGTAAATAGATAAATTTGTTTAGTAATAGCTTGGAGCTACATTCGTGCCACGATAGTTTCAAAATAATCTTCAATTGATTTCTGTTTGGTTGGAAAGTTCTTAACGAGAAACTAACACCCTGGTGACAATCACACTGCAAATGAAAACGAAGGAGGGACAACGACCTGGCCATCGACCTCACGCTGCCACTATGCTAAGAGACGGTTACGCGCAACCATAACTAGGTAACCCATCCAATGTGTTGTCTCGAGCATGTTCACTCAGAGGCCACGATGGGTTACTTAAAACGTTTGGGTTTTGCTTGTTTTGGCCAAGAGCCGGTTTGGACAGGTGCCACCTGCCTCTTAGTTAGTTTTTCTCCTTCTATTACAGTCTTGCAAAGGTCTGCGTGACCTGTACCATGTACATAAATTTTATGTTTCTTCGGTTAGATGTTCACTCGAGCCAGCTAGCCTCGGCTCGGCACTGTTAATTTTTTTTTTGTTGAGTGTAAACGCCCACCGAGTCGAGTCGACTCATGGTATGCCACCTACGCCCTGAGCATATATGTAACTCCATCTTTTAAGTTTTGGGTTTGTCGAACATGCCTTTGGCGCCTTGACTGTAATATATTAAACCACTGATGATAATATATGGGATCTGAAATGTTCATGGTTAATGATGTTGTATATTATGGTGATAATGTTAAATGTATTTTTGTTTCAATATTAAAGAAGTAATGTAAAATGTACAGTTCTGCGGTTTTTCCATTAAAAGATATTGTGACTGTATACTATCAAATAATTCTCGAAATGCCTATTTATGCTTAGTTTTGTTTTATGATGAAATCTTGGAATTTAAGCAACGAAACCCCAGGTTGTTTTTCATTGAAATATATTTGAAGAAAGAAGCATTTCTATGCTCTGTGTACATAGTTATGATACGACGGCCTCTGCCTGTGCGTAGATGTATTCCAATGATTTTAATTAACAACCATATCATTTTTAAAATCGATCTATGTTGAACAAACACTTTCTTAAATTAAACACAGGGTATATGAAATCCCTGTCGGGGCATACTTGCTAGGGTTTAACGTTACCCTGCCTGCCTGTTTTGTGACAGAGCAAAATCCTAGGCTGTGAAATAAAAAAAGGTTTATTATTAAAAATTTTATGGATTACGAGGGTTTAACCCTGAAGTATCCTTACATGCAATAATGCAATGTTCAGATCATTTAAACTTATAAGCACTGTGGCTCTTCCAAACCTTGATGTATTATTAAACTTGAACTTCGATACTCAGGCTCGTTTAATGCATATACGTGGTAACCTTTTGGTTATGCGCTGGTCATAAATTCGACCCTGGAGTTAACACTCCCATGCTGACACTTAAATGGCATCCGCCCAATGAAATTTAGGAGAATAGGTTTGCTATTCCCATGCCTAGATTTAATGGCAGTATTATTAAAATTAATTATCAATGTTTATGCATTAAACTATGGGCATTGATCTAAATTTATTTACAGATATATAAATAACTCTATCTACAGAAACCATGTACATTTGTGCTAAGATGAAATAAGAATTTTTCCAGCTGTAAATACTAGACATGTAAACCTGAAGGTTTACATGTCTAGTTTAGATATGTCAGATTTGTATACATTTATATATGGGTCCTATGTTTCCTTCATTTTTACACAGGTAAAATGGATATGAAAAACAGGTGAATAACATGCCGATAACTAACCCATTTGTTTCATTGACGACATTTTAGGAAACATAACAGAAAATGTACAGATGAAACTGTTTGTAAACATATAGTAATAACATCATTTAACTTTCATGACATAGTACTTATCTGTAATTTCTGAATGGCCAGTGGGACACAGACACAAACCTCCTAACCTTTGATTAACAAGTCTCCTTGCTCTCTTGGTCACCCCCGAGTTGAGTTCACAGTTCCCCTGGTTAGAGTTTCTCTTTTATTTGCATTAACTTGTTCTCCAAGTTATTTATAAAAGCTCTTCAGTAGTAGACAACCCAACATCCAACTCAGTACTCCTGAGCTACAGGGACTTTTAAGTCTTTGCACTTAAGAGATCAACACAATCATAGCATATTCAGGGTATTTGCATTACTCCTGCAAACTTGTGGTAGTTCTCCTACTTGAACACAGCTAGTGCTCCAAGTATACCTAGCTGTTATGATCTTCCTTTTCTGGTTCAGTTTGTGCTCCAAACTGCCCCCATTTCATTGTCTTCAGTAGTTATGGTTATTTGATCCATTGCTGTCCTTTTCTCTTGTGTGTTAATGACAATGAGAATGATCAGATGAATAATGAGAATGAATCCCTCATTTCTCCTTTTATTCCCCTTTGGGTGAATTCTACAAATTCTTATTTCTTTAATTTCATTAATCTCCCTAAACTTTTATTTAGGGTTCACAAATTTTCTCCATAATAATTTCTCATTATTATTTAATTTGTTATTTATCCTCCAAACCATAGGAAACTGTGACTCCCATCTCATTAATGTGTTGGTCCACTTAACCATCAGAAATCACTTCAGTAATTTTTCTAATGACACATAAGCAAAAATGAAGATAACACTTACCAAAAATATAAAAGGGGTTATAGTCCAAATTTGGGGTATTACAAGTACTTTCTGAATGATAGAGATGCTAGTCCTTGTCGACTGAAGATTAGTACTTGCCGACTGATAGAGATGCCAGTCCTTGTCGACTGAAGATCAGTACTTTTTGACTGATAGAAATGCCAATCCTTGTCGACTAAATATCAGTACTTTTTGGTTGATAGAGATGCTAGTACTTGTCGACTGAATATCAATACTTGCTGACTGATAGAGATTCCAATCCTTGTTGACTGAAGATCAGTACTTTCCGATTGATAGAAATTCTAGTCCTTGCTAACTGAAGATCAGTACTTTCTGACTGATAGAGATGCCAGTCATTGCCGAATGAAGATCAACACTTTCCGACTGATATAGATGTCAGTCCTTTCCAGCTGAAGATCAATACTTGTCGACTGATAGAGATTCTAGTCCTTATCGATTGAAGATCAATACTTACCGACTGATAGTGTTATCCCAGTACTTGATGACTGGTGATGTTATCCCAGTACTTGCTAACTGTTGATGTTATCTCAATACTTGTCGACTGACCATGTTGTTGTTCCATTATTTACTTACTGATGATTGTTGTTTCGTTATTTGTTTACTGGTGATTGATTTTATTTTTGTTCCAGTATTTACCTACTGATGATTGTTGTTCTAGTATTTGTTTACTGATGATTGATGTTGTTGTTGTTCTAGTATTTACTTACTGATGATTGTTGTTCTAGTACTTTCCGACTAATGATTGGCCGATGATGATGACGATGGTGATATTCCAGCAGACGATTATGATGATGCTGACAGTGATATTCCAGTATATGATGATGATGATGTTGCTGGTGATATTCCAACAGACGATGATAATGATGATGTTGATGGTGATATTCTAGTAGACGATGATGATGATGCTGATGGTTATATTCCAGTAGAAGATGATGATGATGTTGATGAAGATGTTCCAGCATATGATGTTGATGATACCCCAGACATATGATGATCGAAAAATTCCTATGACATATAGAGATTCACAAGTTAGTTGGACAGTTTTTTATGCTATTGATGTTACCCGCATAATACCTTCCTAGTTAAGAGGGAGTGTTAAATAAATGTAACTGCAGAATATATTCTAAATGTATTTGTCTATTGTATTATTTCATTCCTCCTTCAAGAGACTTGATTGATGTAATTAATAATGTAAGATTCATTGAAAGAGACAATGTAAACCCTAACTGATTAGATCAGCCTAGAAAGATAAAAAAAATATTTTATTCTAAAGAGTACAGATCGTCCCAGTTAGGTGAGTCAAGCTGACCTAGTTAGTGAAAAGTTCAAGTCAATTGTAAAGTATAAATAGGATATTGAGTTGCTCATTTGGAACACTCATCTCACTCACTCAAGTTCGCATATGAGAGAGAGAAGTCCGCAAAAGAGAAGGAGAGAAGTTGATTTTGTCTTGGGGTTTTATCTTGTACTTGTGAACTCTATATTGAGGAAGTTTTGTCAGCGTTTTCTCCCTTCTGGTTTGCCCGAGAGAAATTTTTTGTTCTTTGTGTTGTTGTGCTTGTCTTTCTTTCAGTGATTAGATTGTTTAATGTTATTATGCTAAACAAGTAGAAAAAAACTAACATGAAGCTATTACAACAATATACTCATTATTAGCTCAACATGTCATTTACGAGAATAGAACCTGGGAGGGGAGGATAACAGTCCATCCCACAACCACTCATGCTAGACCCAGTTAACTACACCATTAATATAGTGGTAATATACATGAGATGTATTACATTACCCCTTTGCTCTGCTCAAGTAAGGTATAATGCTTTGCTCTACTTTGTTAAGGGATGACTTTTTCTTATAGTGAAGGTAAGGTTATCCCTTATTAGACCATACCAAAGCTATAAGTTACAATGCCTACATGATCAGAGCGAAGATAAGGTAATCTACTTGATGGATGGGTTACGATGGATGAATAAAAAATGTAAGGAGAGTAATGGAGGGGACAATGTTGGAAAATAGAGTGAAGGAAAGATGATTGAGAAATAGTCTTGTGATTCATGATGAATTGTCTCAGTTTGTGTAGTATGTTGTACCCTCTTAGGTCGAATTGGTGCTCTAACCTCCCTTTTGGTATGCTTGAACACTTTAAGCATTCATATTCAAGTGAAAGATATCTATATATAAGACTCTTGTTTTCATTATAATTAGGTCACATGATCTAGTTGTTTAGATTCTTTCTTACTAATTAACCCCTCATAAAATGGACCCTTACCTATTTAGTTGGTTACTTTCTAGAAATATTTGCTAAGTACTATCTAGATGCTACTATATGGAAAATAAACTAAATGTTGGTATGAAAAAAATAGTTGCAGCGAGGTCAACTATCAATGGAATCATTGCATGCACTCACAATAAACACTAGAATCCCTTTCAATCAAGTTGCCTTTAGAGATTAGCTTATTATGGCCCTATTTATGGTGCTATCCATCACTATCATATAGTATCAGTGATTATAGAATAATGTAAACCTTAAATCAAGGATATTGAAGGCAAACTTTCAAATTTTGTTGTTAGGTGCCGACTTGTAATGTTAATTTTATAATTTTCACCATATTGAAGAATGTGTCTTGTATATTAGTTTGAAGGAAGGGTTTTTTTGGGTTACAACTTTAGAAAATATCTTATTTTATGTCAATGCAATACCTTTTTTAAGTAAATATGAATTATTTTCTGGATTGTAACGTTTTTCTTTGTATGTTTTGTATAGTGGAAAAATGCTTTGTATAACATATCTGCATATTTTGCTGCTACTCGAGGTTGGAGATTAATGAGAGAGAGTGCATTTATGGTACTACATATTTGGGCTTGTACACTAGTATTAGTGTTTCAAATGGTACTTGAATTGCATTTTTGTAGCATACACCTACAACATCAGTGGAGAAACACACAGTTGGTTTGTGAAATATATTTAGAGGTTACATTTTGTGACCTATTTATCATTTGGAAGTATGACAATTTGTATCCTTAACATACTGCTCATGTTTTCTTTTTTCTTTTATCGTTAAAATAATGTTCATCTTTTACCTATGTTCCAAGCAATTTTTTAGCCTTCCTGAGTTATTAGGTCATTATGTTGTCATTTTATCCATAGATTTCAATGTTATTGAGAAAATCCATTTAAGGATGCTGCTACGATGGTTGATATTGGAGTTCATTTATGCTAAATGTATGTGAATAGTGTTTGTGAAAGTTAACTATACTGCAGGGTCCTTTTAGGCTTTATAGATTTTTAAATTCAGGTAATATCTAACACAAACATATGATGCAGCACAATCATATACGAAGATAATAAAAAGATTAGCATTTATGGGAAGTAATATTTTTGGGGAATAAAGTTCCAAGTACACCTATGAAGGCCTTCACTGAGAGGTACCTTAAAGGTCTATAGATGTGAACTTCTTGTTTTACTGGTTGAATACTAATAACAGGCATCATTAAAATGATACTTGCAGATGCCATAAAATTTCCTATTTTATTTGGTTGTATGGATGTTTTCGAGTGAGTTGAAAAGATAATGGACTAACAAAAATGAAGAAGGCTCTTCTTGGGAGTGAAAATCTTCAACATCCGCTAAAACTTAAGAGGAGTAATGTTGTAGTTAAAGACATTACAAAGGTGGGGAAACTACATTTTCATAATCTAGATGTTGAATAATCATATCATAGGAATTCCATGGCCCCGACATGTGACACCAAGTGCCATATAGGAATGCAATCTCTTTTTTATTTTTTGAAAGAAAAAAATAGTAAAAAATATGTAATAGTATAGTTAGTTGTCAGTGTGGTTGATTTCCATCATATTTTACTCATGTCTGTGTAATTTGCTTTCAATTATGCACCATTTTTCTACATTGCCTCTAATTTTGGATACGTTTTTCCATTATTTATTAATAGTGATAAAATTACTTGGCTCTTAATTAATCTATGCTTATTGATAATAATAAACTCTTAAGCTGCCTACCATTACCCATGTCTAAATTTCATATCTCAATAAGCTTGTTTTCTTCAGAAATTTTTTCTCCTTGAGTTTTAACTCTAATTCTTTCTTTGCATCTAGATCTAGTTGTGCTACTTCCTACACTCGGGATGAATGAGGTTAGTGGTGTCCTATAACTCTTAATAACATGTTGATAACCTTAATAACTTCCTAGAATTAGGATGATAACATGTTGGCATCAACATTAAGCAAGATGTTATGTTGCTTGGCTATCTTATTTATTTTTATTCCTCCATTTTTTTCTTCCCCAAGTCCCAACATCCTATTCTATTTTATGACTTTGTAATTGGTTAAGTTCAGTTACCCATTTGCAATGTTATGTTTATTGGAGGGACATGTATATTTATAATGCATGACACCAGAAATAATGCATTTTTTTTGTAAAAATATTTTCTATCATCGAAATTGTGACGACCATCACGACGGACACAAACATTGGATACATGGCCAAAACATCGAACAAATGGTGGATTGCATCGTTGTTCCATCTCCATTGATGTTGTCGTAGCAACGCTCCTTCGTCGGAATAAAGACTCCTGTGAGTGGAATCCTTGATACCTGACCTTACGGTTAAGTGGAATTCCGACGAGATAGATGTCACAGTAATGATGGATGGTCGTCTCAATAGCAATGCTCCATGGTCACAGTAACGATGCATCGCAATAGCGATGATCGTGAATGGAATTTCGATGAGGTTGAGGTCTCTGTTGTGACATAACTTTGGTCACATGAGGGACGTTTCAAAATTTCCTAGGCTATGTTCTTGACATTGCAACGACAAGTTATGTACTTGAACGACTAAACATTACAAGACACATGTCGACAAGTGACGTCGGGCGTGCGATGATAAATCTATCGTCGGAATTGTGATGTCATGTGAAACGACATTTGGAGGAACCATTGTTTATCGTTATCCCAATAATATGAAGTTAGAAGGCCAATGAAACGACCATTAAAATTTGGTCCAAATGGCCTAGTGAGATAAGCAGAGATGAAAACCATATTTCCTATGTAGTTTCATGGCACTTCTCATACTTTCTTTTCACAATGTTAGCAACTTGGTTGACCCTGTTGAATATTTTTCCTTGATAGGAAATTTGTTTGACTAGCTCAAGCATTTCCAACTTGATGTCATATGGTCGATCGAAGCTGGTGAGACATAGGGAAACTATCATAGAGGTCGATTTAATTACTGGGTATGTGACTTAACTGATGATCTATCCTTTTGAGTTATTTTCTTTCATGCTTCTTGTAAACTCTTCAACTAGCTCTAGGCCTTAGTCGCTAAGCGGACCATTTCTCCTTTTCTAGGTAGGCTTGTGATATGATTGATTAATGAATTAGTGATTTCAATGGAATTTTCAAGCCAAATTTTCCTATCATGATTTCTTCTTACGATGAACTTAGCTACAAGATCCTTCAAATTCCCTAGGTTTGTGATTTGGGGTGCGTGGAGGTAATGCTTGATTTTTCCGATAGATATTAGATTAGCATCTAGTCCTCATTTCCCATCTCTAAGCACCCATTTTTTGAATTCTAGTTATTGTTTGTTCCAATTATACTTGTTGGATTTTGCTTTCTTGATCCTATTTAATTGAGCTTGAAGTGGTGTCATGGAATATTCTTCTTGTTCTTCCTTGATTCTTTATTCAGCATCTCTGATCTTAACTAAGGGACTGCTCCTCTTAGGTTTCATTTCTATGAATTGGTCTTTTGGATTCCTGACTTCTCACTATGAAACAATTGGGATGGAAATTAAGTGCACTTGCTCTAATTCTTAATAGAAACTTTAAACAAGACTCGATCAAAGGTGAATTTATAGTCACATGGCTCAAATGATAATAAATATGAGTATATGAGTGTAGTAATTGCGTTCCTTGTGCGTGAAATCTAGTTTGCACACTTGGAGAAACTATGTATTATTTGTCCAATCGATTCAATCAACATTCGTGATGACTTGGTATGAACTTGGTCATCATCATAATTTTTGGATGGTCTGGATGGTCGACAAGCGAATAGGTTTGGTTTTTTTTCAGCTCTCATAGTTTTGAGGTCAGTCGGAAGATCAACTATCCTCGTCTTCTTTAAGTTTCCATCAGTGTTACGTTCAATCAGATTGGTCCATAAGATGGCATACTTCATCTTCCTTATAGGTGAATTAGGGGTTAGTCAATTAATTCTATGGCGAGATGCACTCCTGGATGGCAAGGTCAATTCCTGTGCCCCTTCGACTATCATTGTGTATTGTTTCTTTTTCCTTCCAAACAATCAATTCATAGTTCCTTTATATAATTGATCTATGAATGTACTTGAAAGTTGGTTGAATAAATACCTACTAACTAATTAGTTAAACTCTTAATTACTTGATATAATCAAACCTGGAAATACAATGGTCGACTAGTGGTAATACAACCACTAGTTAATGAAAGTGCTCCTTATGCATGATATCATTTGTGTTGAGCACCATCGACAACTTTAGTGAACACTTGGTCTTGCAATGTTTTTAATCTAGTTGTTCCATTGTTATTCAGTTCTTCAATGACATATAGTCCTAGACATGCAATTTCTAAATTGCTTGGTTTTACTTTTATTTTACTATCGTATAGTACGGCTAAGTCTCTGACTGAAATGTTCTTTGTTTTAATGTTTCTATCAAGCCATGATTTTTGTTGTTATTTTGTAACTTCTTGATGGTGTATAGCAATTAGTCTCTGTTCTTCTAGATTTTGTAGGTCAAGTAGATTGTACATCATCTAAATGTAGTACTTGAGCAATTACTGGAGCTTGTTGTTTGAAATGCAGGGTATCGACTGCTTCTTAACCATAGAATAGTTTAAATGGTGTATTCCTTGTCAATCTTTTGTAGGTTGTCCTATAGGCCCATAGAATGGATGGAATTTAATCATCCAAGTAGTCTTTTTCAATATTGAATATTTTTGTCAATCCCTTGGTAAGTGTTTTGTTGAAAGAATCTATAGAACTATTCGACTATGGGTGGTAGGTTGAACTATTGTGGTGATCTATCTTGAATTATTTCAGGAGGATTATGATAGTTTTGTTTATTAAATGTGTTCCTTTATCATTGATTAATGTGAGGGGGAATCCAAATATTTTAATTATGTTTTCATAAATGAATTTTGATGTGACTTCACTGGTACAGGATTTGACCAATTCAAATTCTACGCATTTAGTTAAATATTCGACTACAGTGATGATGTATCTTGGACTAGTTCATTGACTGGGTATCAAGAATGGTTCGACAAAGTTGATAGACAAATTTTTTAATGCAAGTCTTGGATTAACCAATATTAGTGGCATTTCATTTTGTCTTA
Source organism: Larix kaempferi (assembly GCA_027924585.1). Taxonomy (NCBI): domain Eukaryota; kingdom Viridiplantae; phylum Streptophyta; class Pinopsida; order Pinales; family Pinaceae; genus Larix; species Larix kaempferi. The sequence goes on along the minus strand of BSBM01001486.1, from coordinate 116,055 downwards.
ATGGTCGGTCCATTCTTTGGAATTTATCATTCTTTCTAATGAAAGTTTAGCAGTCTTTGTTAAGTGTCGACCACCATATTCCAGCTTTAAGGATATTTTTAGCAGTCGTGTCAGTCTGGAAATGTACTCTAGTTGGTCTAGAATGTGTTTCATTGATGATCAACTCTCTGTTATGGTCAAGACTCGAGTACAGATTGACACATGATGTAATCTTGTCCTATATTATATTTGCATGCATTTATTAATGTATATGGGGTAGCTTTCATGGATAATATTTTCTTGTTTTTCTCAAACATTCCCTTTGGTGCTTTTCCACTTGAAAAAAATGAGCTATGTTGGATAATTCTTGAGATACTTATTTGAATCTAAAGAGATGTGTATCGGGTTAGCCATCATCTATTTTGGTGGGTTCCTCTTATGTTTCTATTCTAGACAGGTGGTCTGGTCCAACACTAGTCTTCCCTGGTCGAAGCATAATTTCAAATTCAAATTCTTGGAATAGTAACAACCACGAACATATTCTTCTTTGGTGTAAGGTTTTGTTGACTAAGTATCTTAAGGCTTGATGATATGTAAAGAAAACAAAAGGGTTAGCTATTAAATAATGACAATATTTTTTCAAAGTGAAGATCATACCAAGTCCTTCTCATTCCATGGTAGAGTGGTTTCATTTGGATTTATTTAACTTCCAGTTAGCATATAATGTTTGGGTAGTTTATTTTTTTGGTGTTTGGTTGTGTCAATACTGCATCGACTGCAATGGTCGACATGTCAATGTGCACGCGAAATTTCTTAGACTAGTTGGGAAAATGTAATATGGATGCTTCTACCAACTTCCTTTTTAATAACTTAAAGGACTCCATTTATTCTTGACTCTATTTGAATTCAGCATTATATTTGAGAAGTTCGTCCTATGGGAATGTGCCTATCTGAATAATTCCAAATGATTTTTTGATAATAACTTATATGACCTAGGATTATCCTAATTTGTTTTGGGTTTATAGGGGATTAAGGTCGATTATAAATTTTACTTTGGCCAGGTTGACTATGATTCCTCCTTGACAAACAACATGACATAAAAGCATCCCAATATGTGTGGAAAAGATACATTTCTTTATATAAGGACAATTGGATATGTCTACATCTTTCTAGCATTATGAAAAGATATTTGACATGGTCTTTGAGAAGACTATATATGGTCCAGTCGTCAAAGTAAATAGACATGGTTTTATACAGGTATTCCTAAAAGGCTTTGTTAACTATTCCGAAGAAGATTGTAGGTGCATATGTTAATCCAACGAGCATTAATTTGTAACCAAAGGATCCAAATTTGAAAACAAAAGTTATTTTGGCTTGACCTTTTTTAGCTATGGGTACTTGGTTGTATCATGAGAATCCACATATGAATGGATAATGCACATGGTTTGCAACTTCATTAATGATTTCCTCAACAAATGGTGTGGGGAAGGGATTTGTAAGGGTTACTTTGTTTATTCGTCTAAATTTTACACAGATAAAGGCATTTTTAGGATCATTCTTTTTAGGTTGGATGACCATTGGACTAGCCCATTCCGACTAGTAGATTGGGTATAATATTCTTGCGGGTAGCATGTTTTTTATTTATTTTTAATGATGTCTTTGTAATTGTGGGATAACTTATATGGTCTCTTCTTAGTTGGTTTTTCATCTGGTGGGATATTTATTTTCTTTTCTCCAATTTCCTTCACAAGTCCTTTTAGGTCTCTGTAATCTCTAGCAAAGACATCATGGTATTCTCTAATAATATTTTCTATTTCTATAGTTTGTTGTTTAGATTAGTAGTTTCCTATTTTGGCAAGCTTGGGTTTTTTTATCTATGGAGATGTCTACTTATTTATTTATTTATTTATTTATTTATACATTCATCCATTTTGGGGATTGTGATTTGTCAATTTGTTGTTCCCCTTCTTTGAATTTTTTAAAAGATGGAGAGAAATCATTTTCACCTATATTTGTATTTTCTTCTTTAGATTTATTAGATACTTCCATGACTGACTTGACTAGATGTATGATATTAGGATTCTCTCTTTTCCATCTAAATCTCTTAAATGAGATATTTTTCGGTTTCTAAGTCTAAGTGGTTTAGAAGTCGATGTGGTTATTTTTGGTCGGTTTATCCCTTGTTGCAAGTCAAGATCAATTGATGGTCAACTAGTATCACGTTGATACTGTCCCATTGTCATGGATGGTTGATAAAATTTTGTAATTCTTATACAACTTCTATAGTATGATCATGTGCAAGAACAAATGAAAAGTATTTGATGAAATTTTATTTCAAGGATTTCTTATTGAATGTGTTTCCCCGAGATTCCTTAATTTTGTAACATTTATAAGGTAGGTTGTCTAACTTATTTGGGAACATGTGCATCCATTCTCTTTCATTGTGATATCCTAGTCTCTTTCATTATTTTTCACAACAGCTAATGTGGTCGATAGGATCCAGTGCTTGCATAAACTTGGGAATTTGTACTTTTGTTGTCAATTTCTTTCCACGAAAATGTTAGATGAAGTATGTGGAAGTTGTTGTCCAAGTTTTTAGTTGAGATTAATGTGTATCCCACGAATGAGTAGCTTGGCATGTTAATGTTTCTACTAGACTAATCATAATTTTTCTCCTATGTTCTTGGAGACCTCATTGATATGTGCTAATGGAAATTCTCATTCTTTATATCAGAGCAGAGGTATTATACTTAGTTCATTACTAGTTGGTACAAGGGTGGGCTATTCCCAAGCTTTATTTTTGAATAATTTTGGAATGGATGTGATAGAGAAACATGTATGCATAAGGTGGAGAGGAATATCTTCAGTTGTCCAGGAGTCATGAGCTTTAGCCTCATAATTTTCAATCTGCTAGTCATACAACCCAGAGTCTAAGTTCTGACCAACTGACATAAGAGAGCACAAATGTAGTTATCCATATTTATCTATCTCACTCGAACATTGATATAGTCATATTACATCTACCTCTTTATTGTCAGGTTCAACCCAAGGATTTCCTTCAATCAAGGGTATGATAAATTTTTGTCCTTTTTCTTTTCAATTTTTTCCTATCTTTTTCTGGGGATATATAGGATTTCATTTTCCTTCCCCAAGGTCGATCAACTACTTATGGGAATTATTTGTATCCTTCTCTAGGATTAATTATTCGGAAGTCAACTTGTGTGGATATGACCATGATTTTTGTCTCTAAGTTTCTCCATACTCCTATAAGCTCAATTAGGAATTGGTCTACCAGTTTGAGATAAATTCCTAAGTATACAAGATGTGGTCGACCCATTTGTATCTAAGTGCTTCTTGGCATTATGTTTACTTGGGAATCAAAGTCGAGGAAGTCCTGTGAAATATTAAAACCTTTGACTTCAAGGTTGACTAAGGGACCAATGTTGGTTTTGTATGATTGATTTAGATAACATAAGTTCTTAGGTATTTTGTCATTTACTTTATTGCTTCTTAACATGTACATTAAATCAATTAAGCAAGCAATGCAATCTTCTTTTGTAATTAATTGTAGTAATTCATTAAGTGTTTTGTTTATGCTTTCCTGAGTATCCTCTTCCATAGATAGATCTTCAAATATTTTTAAAGCATTACTGAAAATTTATTTCTTCTTGTTAGGATTATGATAATTAGTATTTTTTTTTAAAATTTAGTGATATTCAGATTATCATCCTAATTCTTAGTGCCTTGTCTGGTTATAACATGAAAATTTCTAGTATTTATGCCTTCATGCTTAGGAACACCAAACAAGATATTAATGTTTTTATTATTCATTATTTTCTCAAGAAGGATGGGGAATTATTTTAAGGAGTGATCACCCATGCCACATTTAGTACAAAAATTGAGGTCATTTTTGTCCTTCTAGGGACAGTTTGGGCTCAGATGATATTCACTAAACGATATATATCATCTAGACTTTCTATATATATCTTCCTAGACTGTCGTATACTCTCCATCGATTGTAGTTGTTATTTTTGTTATTCCAATAATTCTATTGATTTTGGTTGATGACTTATGCTTGATATACTGACTACCAATTATGCTTGTTTTTCATGTTTAAGGAACAAACTGTAGTATTGTGTGTGTTATCTTCACAGACAACACACCATTTGGGCTTCACATTCTTCATATTAAATGAGTAATCTTTCATGGAGTGCAATTCAAACCCTTGGAATATTTAAGAATAATATTCAGTGTGAATGTGTCAGGCATATTTTCATCCATTGTATCACATTATAAAGTTGTATTTAGTATGGCCTTCTATCATGCAGGTCATACACCATAAATATGCATTTCTCAAGGTAAGGTTGTGGATAGGCCTTTTCATAATTTTCATCTTCCCTTCCAACTTTTTTTTGACGGATGATACAAAATATTCATCGTCAAACTCAATCTGTTGAACTTTCTTAAGAGATTCTTCATATGTTGAGAATTTGTTCAGTCTTTGTGGTGTACTATTTTTGTGCAATAGTCCTGCCACGAACCATTGTATGAGAATGTTTTCATTAATTTCGTATAATATATGACTAAGACTATCTTTGAATATTTTAGCATACTCTCGTACCAACTCTCTTGGAATCTGAGTGATCTCTCTAAGATTCTTAGCTAACAATGATTAATGTATTTCATTCAAAAGAAAGAAAGTTTTGGGTCTTCATCACCCTCATACAGTGGGATTTGAACTAGATGATTGTAAGTAATTTTGAAAGAAATTTAATTTTTAATAGTTATTGGAGATGGAATACTAGACTACGGTGTACTACATTTGTTTGTTGAACTTCATACAAAGTCATATGAGCTTCTTCAAGTTGTATTTTGTCATCGTGTTGATCAACCACATGGATAATTTTAGGGGCTAAATTTAGCACATGGGCTAAATTAAGGGGGTTACAAAAATTTAGTGGGATATTTTCTTATATGGAAAGGGTTTTTTCAACTAAAATATATTTTCCCAATATTTATTAGAAAAAAAATAAATCCAAAACAAATAGCCTCATGTATATTAATGAGGAAAATGAAAAAAAGAATTTTTTCCCTAGCAAAATCTCCCTCCAATCTATCTTTTGCCATAGATTTCTACAGAAATTCAAATGCAATCATTCTTTTGCCCTCGATTTTCAGTAATGGAGGCTCCCAGGGGTTATTTCACCATCCATTTTCCTTGCAATTTGGCATACAGTTGCTTTCGCCCATATTTTTAGTCAATTTCATGTTGATACCTTCTTTGAGCCCTTAATTTCTAGTATTGGAAGGAAAATTGGGGGTGATTTTTCCCTATATAAAGGATGTAGTGATTCATAGTTCACCCATATCGGATTGCACTTCCAAAGTGAAGGTTATTGTTTATGCAATTCCACTTTTCATTCTTAGTTTTCTCCACATTTTAATCTTCCTGCATCATCTCCATTGTTGAAAGCTTAGGCCTTGAAGGGGCATGATGCACATCCAATTTACCATAGAATATAGATTTGCATCATCTTTTTTGTCCAATACTTAACATGGTATTCTTTTTATCATTCTTTTTATGTTTCTTATCCACAACTAGAATAGATTATTATACTAAAAATTTTCCTTTTATCGTGCTTTTTATCATGGATGCTTTTTAAGGCATGTTGAATTCTAGGGTGCTCTTGATTCTTAGGGCTCGTTCGATGTTGTTAGATTTGTAATCTATCCTAAGAGTATTCGTTTCATGAAATCATTATAGATTTTATAATATATGATTTATTTTATGCCTTGTCATGTTTAAACCATCAACTAACATGTATACATTGTTAGTGGATTCTACCCTTGATGGAGAAAGGCCACATGGTTTTTATATATTCAAACTAAATTTAACCTAGTTGTTTAAAATTTACTTTTATTAGGATCTTTCTCTGTAATTATTATTAGATTTGAGGCATTCATGAGAGTGTGTGTGTTCATATTTTTGTCTATTATTGTTGATGTTTGAGACGTTTGTAATATAAATGAATGCACACTAATTATAATGGTGGGGCTACAGTGGAATGGTAATTATTTTTTCACTATCTTCCCGTAGAGTTGTCCAAAGTGTTCTAGTATATTATTTTTTTTCTATTGAGAAGTTCATTACTGGTAAAAAAATTTATTCGTATTTCCAAGTTCATCAATTTTATTTTGTAACCTAAATTTTTTGGGTTTAGTATTTGTTTTATGGTATTTTATTTTTTGTAATCGTAATTCTAAAGTAAAATATAAAATGTAAAATGTTTTGATATGTAATTGCTATCATCATCCAAAAATTAATCTAGTTATGTAAGATGAATATATGATTTAGTTGGAACACGATACTTCATTTCCATGATGATTATATATAATATGTACAAGTCATGTTTGAACTTAAATGTAGACATTTTGCTCTTTGATATCTTGTCTTTTGCATTCAATGAGGGTGCTAAAACAATTTTACCACGTTTTACATGCTTTCAAAATTTTCAAGGAAATGGATACAGACACCACCTCCGTTTATGAAAAGGCAATCTTTAACGGAGTAGTTCTAATGATATGCGTGATGATGCATTAATGTGATTTTATTCATATTAGTGTATGTTAATATTTCTAACAACCATTGCAAGTTTCTAACTAACTCTAAAAATTCTAAATCAAATGGCATAATTCAGATTTTGGTTGTCAACAAAAGAAAGGAAAAAGTGGTATTTGTATCTATAAATAGATAAGAAGGTTATTTTTTTCTTTGAGGGTAGCTTAAAATGGGAGATTCTGAAAATAAGATAATTGGGAATTCATACACTATATTAAGGTTGTGGGTCTCGATAAGGCTCCATGTTGTAATAATTGTTCGTGGGTGCCATAATCACTCCACGGTATAAAGTGTTCGATTCTATCAGTTTGTTGATTAGTCAAGATTTGGGTCCCCACATGTCCATTGGACCATTAAGTGACAAGATAACAAGTGGAGTCCCCACTTTCCCTGAATCTAGTTAGTGCAATTGTGTTTCATTGACACCTTCAGTTGTGAGTGACCGAATATTGCTTATAGTGAAATGTATAAATAAATCCATCCTCTCATATTCATGCATTGGTTCTCAAGATTCTCGGAGTCGATAGAGTCAAGATTTGAGCTATGGAAAATGCTCTTATATTGCACTGCCTTAGTAATCTGCATAATCAAAAGCCGAGTGTTCTTGGAAAAATATTCACCAAAACGTTACAAGGTTTTATAATTTAATGAAAGATTCACCAATATTTTATAATTTAGTTAAATATTTGCCAAGATTTTACAATATATTATAATTTAGTAAAATATTTGCTAAGATTTTACAAGATTCTATAATAGAATGAAAGATTAGCCAAAAATTTATATATATATATATATATCATATTGATAAATGGCTGTCAAATTTTCCTATATGTCATGGAGATTCGCCCATTTATTATACATATAAATTTGGGAGGAATTCTTAAAATTATCCCTGATCAACTGATGGATTACAAGCTTCAATCAATATTAGTGCAAGCAAGGGGGTTGTTTCCATTCAATTTGAATAGAAGAGGGTGATGTTGTTCATTTCAAACCCAGTGTTAAAGGTAACCCAATTACCCTGTAATAGCCTCTGGATCATTTGAGTCAATCCAGTATTCATATATAGTTATCTAGTTGGCTCCATATGGTTGCTTGAACAGGTTCAATGACTAATTCATGTTTGAAAATTTGTCTTATGGATGGGCCATACGTTGACAAGGTTGGAACTACATCTATGGAAATCATATTCTAAGGGAGTGTGATTTGTAGGGCTCTAAGTCATTCCTCTACCAGCTGCATTTCTTCAACCTGTGTCAGAGCCTCATCCTTTCTCTGTTATGTTTGACTTTCCCTTAACTCAGGTAGGTCTTGTTGATGTATGTGTAACTTCGGAATGTATTTCATATATGTATATTGTATCCCTACAGAGAGGTTATTATTCCTCTGTATGGAAGTGTCGTCATTTGTATTTACAAGTGTTGAAAGTGTCGTAACTTATACAAGAGGGGTTATTAGACCACCAAGTGTGGGGTCGGCCCTGAGTTGGGTTACCATGGGTTATTAGACTCTCCTAGAGAAGTCGACCCTGTTAGGTTATTAGGCAAGTCAAGTTGTGTATAAATAGAGTGAGGGTGTCACTCTATTTGATCATTCACTTACTCATATATATCTCTCATTGAGTGATGCGCATTAGTGGAGGAGGAGAAGCTGCTAAGGAGACTATCTCTTGTACTTGGGTTTTGTATCATTGATCTTTCTATCTCTGAGGGAGTTGTGGGGTTTTCACCTTCTTGTTTTTCCTTGAGGAAACTCTGTGTCTATTGTCTCTTGTGCTTGTCTCTTATGATTGATATGATGTGCTTGTTATTCTCTCAGATAAGATCCTATATCATATTGAATTAATGCTCAAAAACTAACATGGTATCATAGCTAACCTGAGAAGAAGACACTGTGCAGCTGCGAAAGCTAGGGATTCTTGATTTTTGGGTTTCTCTCCACAGATCTTCAAAGGAAGGAGGCTAGACTGACTCTCCTAGAAAGGGAGCATCTTTCTGTCGAAACATAATTCAATTCTGAGCATTTTCAGTTTTGACCTAATCTCTGCTGCGGGAAATTAGGGTTTCAGAGAAAGTTGGAATTTTTGGAATCTGAGTACATGGCTGGATTCTCCTAAGAAAAATCAAACTTCTAAGCCTTGGATCGAACTTTTTGGTTGGGAAGAAGTGTGGTATTTATCAAACCCTAGTTTGGGACCCTGTCGAGTAGATCTTAAAGTTCCAAAGTCAATTTTGAGGGGTCAAAGTTTGCAGTTTTCAAAATCAGAGTATACCAGCTTGACCAACTCAGCAAGGCGCATCTTTCTATCCTTTTAGAAGTTTGAAATTCAAAGTTTGAATTTTTAGGGTTTCTCTAACAAACCCTAATCCATCTCCAGATCTAGTTTTCAGCAAATCAAGTGGTAAGACCTAAATCTTTTATTTCCATTTGAGTTTCTCATTAAGATGTCTCACCACACCAAGCTTGAGGATAAGCTTGAAGGAGCTGATAACTTCCAAGCATGGAAGTATAGGATTGGGTTAATCCTGGAAGAGAATGAGTTGGACACTTACATAAGTGAAGAGATCCCTGTCTCAGAGGGAGAAGAGGCTAAGGCCTTACACAAGAGGAACTTGGTCTATTGATGTATATGTAACTTCAGAATGTATTTCATCTATGTATATTGCACTCCTATAGAGATGTGTTATTCCTCTATAAGGAAGTGTCGTCATTTGTATGGACAAGTGTTGCAAGTGTCATAACTTGCCGATGGGTCATTAGACCACCATGTGTGGGGTCAGCCTTGATTAATTTAACCATGGGTTATTGTACTAATCCAGACAATTCGGCCCCATAAGTTTATTGGGCAGTCAGGACAAGTATAAATAGAGATTGGGAGATCTCTATTTTAATCATCTCATTATCTCACTCTACATCACTGAGAAAGTGGCGCACATGTGAGGAGGAGGATAAGATGCTAGGAGAAGACTATCTCTGTGTACTTGGGTTGTACTTTGGTTGTATCATTGCTCTATCTATCTCTGAGGAAGTTGTGGGGTTTTTCACCTTAGGGTTTTCCCCACGGAAACTCTGTGTCTATTGTCTTCTATGTTTGCTTCTTGTGATGATTGATATGGTTTCTATGGTTGATATGCATTGATATATTGTACATGTTTTCTCTTAGTAAAGATCCTAGAGTATATTGAATTAATGCTCAAAAATTAACATTGTATCAGAGCTAACCTGAGAAGAAGACATTGTGTGAGTTGCGGAAGCTAGGGATTCTTGTTTTTGGGTTTCTCTCCATATATTTTGGAAAAGAAATATGATAGATTGACTCTCGTCAGCAAGGTGAATCTTTCTTTCTAATCAGAATTTAGTTCTGAGCACTTTCAGTTTTGGCCCTAAAAATTAGGGTTTCCACAAAATTAGGAATCTCTGAAATCTGAAGACATATATGGAAGCTCCTTGGAAAAATCAAAGTTTAGAGCTTTGGATCGAACTTTTTGGGTGGGTGAAGCTCTAGAAAACTCAAACCCTAATTCAGGGTCCTCCTTAGTGAATCCAGAAGATTGGAAAGCATTTTTGAGGGGTGAAACTTTGTAGAAATCAAATTCTGAGTATACCAGGCTGATCAGCTCATCAAGGTGCATCTTTCTATCTTTTCAGAAAGTTGAAATTCACATTTTGAATTTTTAGGGTTTCTCTGACAAATGCTAATCCGGGACCAGATCTAGTTTTCAGCAAATCAAGTGGTAAGACCTAAATCTTTTCTATTTACATTTGAAGTACTCTTTAAAAATGTCTCACCACACCAAGCTTGAGGATAAGCTTGAAGGGGCTGATAAATTCCGAGCATGGAAGTATAGGATTGGGTTAATCCTGGAAGAAAATGAATTGGATACTTACAAAAGTGAAGAGGTCCCTATTCCAGAGGGAGAAGAGGCTAAGGCATTGCATAAGAAGATCAAGGCAAAGACAATCATTGCTGATTCTATCAAAGACCATCTCATACCACATGTGTCATCTCTGAAGACACCCAAGGAGATGTTTGACTCTTTGACCAAGCTATTTGAAGGGAAGAACATAAATCGGAAGATGACTCTATGGAATCAATTGAAATGGGTCAAGCCGTTGAATGGAGAGACCATTCAATCTTCTCCAAGGTCTCTCATATCAAGGAACAACTTGAAGCTGTGGATGAAGTAGTGGACAATGGTGAGGTTGTTATGACCACTCTGAATGGCCTACCTAGGTCATGGGACTCTTTTATTCAAGGAATCTGTGCAAGAAAGAAATTGATCTCTTTTAGTAGACTATGGGGGGAATGCTCTCAAGAAGAAGCTAGGCTCGTGGCCCGAGAAGAAAAGATGGGAAATGAAGATCAAGCTCTCACAACACATACCAAGAAAGGTAAGTTCAAGAAGGAGCCATCCCATAACAGAAGAGCTTCTCACCACCATCACCAAAAGGGTAAGAAGGATCTGAGATGCTTCACCTGTAATGAGAAGGGACACTTTGCTATAGATTGTCCCAAGAACAAAAAGGGTTCCAACAAGAAGAAGAAGAAGGGAAACAAGAAGAGATATCATGCTCATGTTGCTGAGGATGATGAACCTCCCAAGAAGAAGGCTAGAGTAGAAAGTGATGATGATGACTCATCAAGCGAAGAAGAGTATGTTCTAATGTCTGCTCTCACAGGTACTATCTCTCATGGTTGTAATGATTGGCTTATTGATAGTGGGGCTTCAAAACACATGACTAGGTTTAAAGAATCCTTTGTTAATCTATCTGAACATGAGTCACCCCATAAGGTGAAACTTGGGGATGACTATCAATATACTATCAAAGGAAGTGGTGAAGCCTCCTACAACCTAGACTCTGGGAAGTCTTTGAAGATGAAAGAGGTTCTATATGTACCTAGGCTCAAGAAGAACTTACTCTCCATATCTGCATTCGATGCAAAAGGCATGAGGGTTGCATTTGTAGATGGCCAAGTTCTAATGTGGCCAAAAGGTAAAACTATAGATGATGCAGTGGTGATTGGAGAGCAAGAGGGAGGATTGTATAAATTGAAGGGACAACCGGAACATGCCATGGTACATGCATCCATGGAGCCAAGTGAACTTTGGCATAGAAGGCTTGCTCATGTGCACTATAGAGCACTACCAATTGCAAGCAAAGTTGTAGAGGGTCTTCCTGAAATCAAGACCAAACATGAAGGTGTTTGCAAAGGATGTGCAAAAGGAAAGAACATCAAGAAGGCATTTCCAAGCAGTGAAAGCAAGAAAAAAGGAATCTTAGAAATCATCCACTCTGATGTATGCGGTCCGATGTCATCCAGTTCTCTGAGTGGGTATGTTTACTATGTCTCTTTCATTGATGATTTCTCCAAGAAGACTTGGGTTTACTTCTTAAAAGGAAAGGATGAAGTATTTGATAAATTCAAGGAATTCAAAACCTTGATGGAAAATCAAACCGATAAGAAGATCAAGACATTCAAATCCGACAATGGCGGAGAATTCACTTCAGGATATTTCAAAAAGTTATGCAGTGATTCATGGATTAAGAGGGAGTTGACTGCTCCCTACAATCCACAATAGAATGGAGTTGCAGAAAGGAAGAATAGAAAAATAATGGAAGCAGCATGGGCAATGCTGCATGACCAGAATCTACCCATGCATCTATGGGCAGAAGCAACTAGGACAGCTGTATATGTGCAGAACAGAACACCCCACAAGATATTGGACAACAAGACACCAGAAGAGGTCTTCTATGGTAAGAAACCTGAAGTCAGCCATCTTAGAATATTTGGTTGTCCAGTATACACTCATGTCCCAAAGGAAAAGAGGACCAAGCTAGATCCTTCAAGAAAGAAGGGTATCTTTGTGGGTTATAGTGAAAGCTCGAAGGCTTACAGAATATACTTTCTAGGGTTCAAGAAGATTGATGTCAGTAGGGATGTAACATTTGATGAAAACTCAGCATTCATCAAATCAAGGAAGACACCTATTGAAGATCATGAAGAGCCAAAAGAAACCATATTTCAAGACACTATCATGACTGAAGCAATCCCAGATGCTGATCGTGAAATAGAAGATCCACAAGAACCTGTAGATCCACCCCGTGAGAAGGATTCTCATAAGAGGAAACCTGCATGGGCTAGAGAGCTCATTCAAGATGCAGAAAGATATGGCATTCCAGAAGAAGAACACAGAGCAAAGAAGAGAACTAGATCTCATACCAGCTATGTTGCTTTACTCTGTGATATCATGAACAAAGAACCTTCCAGTTATGAAGAAGTAACGGAAAAGAAAGAATGGAATGATGCCATGGTCGAGGAATACCAATCAATAATGAAGAATGATGTTTGGGATGTTGTCCCAAGACCTGAAGGGAAGTATGTTGTGACTTCTAAATGGATCTATAAGATCAAGCATGCTGCAGATGGCAGCATAGAGAAATACAAAGCGAGATTTGTAGCTCGTGGCTTCTCCCAAAAAGAAGGGATTGATTATGAAGAAACTTTTTCTCCTGTAGCCAGGTACACTTCCATCAAATCAGTACTTGCTCTGGCTGCAGTGATGAAATGGAAGATACACCATATGGATGTCAAGACTTCTTTCTTGAATGGTGTAGTCGAGGAGGAAATGTATGTGGAGCAGCCACTTGGCTTTGAGACACATGACAGGAAGTCATATGTGTGCAGATTGAAGAAAGCCTTGTAGGGCTTGAAGCAAGCTCCTAGGACTTGGTATGGTAGGATGGACATTTTTCTATCCAGTTTGGGCTTTACCAAGAGTAAAGCAGATTCCAACCTTTACTACAAGGTTGAGGAGGGAAATCTTGTGATACTACTCCTGTACGTGGATGACCTGTTTGTTACAGGTAATGATAGTTTGATTGCTGATACCAAGAGGAAGCTTATTGCTGAGTTCGAGATGAAGGACTTGGGATTGATGCACTATTTTCTAGGCATGGAGGTGTGGCAGAGTGCAGATGGTATCTTCCTTGGACAAGGGAAGTATGCAGTGGAGATCCTGAAGAGGTTCAGGATGATGGATTGCAAGGCCATGGCCACACCTATGGCATCAAACCTGAAGCTTCTGTGTGATGCTTCATCTGATCTGGTTGATGTCACTGTGTATCGTCAAATGATTGGGTCCTTGATGTACTTGATGAACACGAGGCCAGATATTTGCTTTGCAGTGAACACATTGAGCTAGTTTCTGATAGATCCCAGAGGTGTTCACCTGGTTGCTGTAAAGCATATTCTGAGGTACCTGAAGGGTACGGTTGACTATGGGCTAAAATATGATGTGAATCAAAAGTTTAACCTACAGGGTTATGTTGATTCGGACTAGGCAGGCAGTGCTGCAGATAGGAAGAGCACTTCTGGGTGCTGCTTCAGTATGGGATCATGTGTGATCTCTTGGTTTAGCAGGAAGCAGTCCTGTGTAGCATTGAGTACAATGGAAGCATAGTATGTTGCAGCTTGTTCAGCTAGTTGTGAGGCAGTATGGCTTCAGAAGCTATTGTCTGAGTTATTTGATCTCTTGCTGGAGGCTACTGGTATCTTTTGTGACAACCAAAGTTGTGTGAAGCTGTCTGAGAATCTGGTGTTCCACGACAGGTCAAAACACATTGAGATCAAATATCACTATATCAGGGATATGGTACAGAGAGGAGCAGTGAAGCTCCTGTATGTTGCAACGGATGAGCAGGTTGCAGATGTACTGATGAAACCACTACCCAGAGTGAAGTTCGAGTACTTCAGAGAGAGGCTTGGTGTTCTTCAGATTGATGACACTTCGAGGAAGAAGTGATGGACACATTTGCATGTTAAATTTTCAGAATTTACTTCAATCTGATCTAGGATCTTAATTGAGAGAACAACATGTATAGCAAATCTACAGCATATCAATCATGGACACAATAATGCAAGCACAAAAGAGACACATAGTTTACTTGGGGAAAACCATAAAGGTGAAAAACCCCAATAACTTCCTCAGAGATAGATAGAGCAATGATACAACCAGAATACAAGAGATAGTCTTCTCCTAGCAGCAGAGCCTCCTCCTCCACAAGTACGCCACTCTCCAAAGTGTGAGTGAGAGAATAGAATGTGTAAAATGAGAGAGACACACTCTCTATTTATACACTAACTTGACTTGACCTTTACTCAACTAGGTCGGCCTCAACTTAACCACTTAACATAATGTTGACTGGGCCGACCCCCACTAGGGTGGTCTAATAACCCTTTGACCCACATGGCTGACCCCCAATAGGGTGGTCTAATAACCCTTTGACCCACATGACTTATACAGGGTCGACCCCAACAAGGTGGTCTAATAACCCATCAAGTATAAGTTACAACACTTACAATATAAATGACGACACTTCCGTATAGAGGAATAATAACATCTCTATAGGAATACAATATACATATATGTGAAATACATTCCGAAGTTACATATACATCAACATTACCTCTTAAATAGGAAGCTATTTCTCGACATAGGTCTTCTAGCACAAGTCTTCTTCTCTGGATCATCGTCACTGGATAATCGTCATCGAGTCATCATCATTGTCACTATTGCTGCTATCTCAATCAATCTCTGAATCTACTTGTCATAGGAAGTTCTATAGAGCCAGTCTTTTTTCATACTGGATGTAGGCCCACCACCTGTAGGTCTTCGTCATCACTGGCCATACTGTGGAAATCTCAGGACTTATTACGTGCATCACAAAACCTTAAAAGAGTCTCTTGACTAGCAAGAACCCTAAAGAGCATCTGAGACCTTTTTCATCCTGTCTAGATCTCCAGGACTTATTACATGTGACCCCACCACAAAACCTCGAAAGAGAATCCTAGGACTGATTATGAGCATAAGGCTCAACCTATCGGATCTCCCAGGGCACAAATTACATGTGGTCACCACAAAACCTCGAAAGAGCATCCCAAGACTGATTACGAGCACAAGGCTCAACCTATCGGATCTCCCAGGGCACAAATTACATGTGATCATGGAAAAACATCGAAAGAGAATCCCATGACTGATTACGAGCACACGACTCAACCTATCAGATCTCCCAGGGCAAAAATTACATGCCATAGGACAAAACCGTGAAAGAGCATCTACCAGATATCCCAGGGCACAAATTACATGCCATAAGCAAAACCTCGAAAGACTATCTGCAGATCTCCCAGGGCACAAATTATATGTCCTCCCAAGCAAAACCTCGAAAGAGCAATTGCCAAATATCCCAAGGTACAAATTACATGTCATAGGCAAAACCTCAAAAGACTATCTGCAAATCTCCCAGGGCACAAATTACATGCTTATCTGCACAACCTGTTCCACGGCCAGAGAGTATCAACCTGATACTCACCATACATCATCCTGATGTACACATGATCATCCTAATCATCATCACTGCAACATCCTGCTGCATGTCATCTGGAGCAACATCTTGAAGCTCATCATCCATGATCATCTTGATCATACAATGCATATACCCGATGCATACCAAGTATCTACCTGATACATATCATCATACACGATCCACCTGATCATACAATGTATCCACCTAATACAAATACAAATACATGATCCACCTGATCATCCTTGATACATATCAACATACATTATCTACCTGATCATACAATGTATCCACCTGATACATCTACAGATACATACACATGATCCAACTGATCATATCCAACATCCAACATGATGCGTACATACATATAAATATAAATGATCCAATTGATCATATCCAACATCCAACATGATGCGTACATACATATAAATGATCCAACTGATCATATCCAGCATCCAATGTGACGCATACACATAGCAGTAACTGGAGCATCGTCCTGATGCTCATCATCCACGATCCTCCTGATCATCATAGCATCATCCTCTTCAGATCATCTCATCGTCCACGAAGCACAACCTAGATGCACATCATCCAGCACTTACACCACCGACATGGGAGAACACATCTACCACCATTCGGGGAAGGCTCCAACCCTTACTTTTTCACCATGGGAGAACACATATACCACCATGTGAAAAATGGCTCAGCAATTACATCACAACCAAGGGAGAACATATCAACCATGTCAGAAAATCTCATGTTCATCTGCATCTTCTGGACTCATTAGTTCCCTTTGGAAGGAACCTTGATCTGAAGTGCACCAAGCCTCTCTCTGAAGTACTCAAACTGCACTTTGGCCAACGGCTTGGTCAATACATCTGCAACCTGCTCATCCGTAACAACATACTCTGCTTTGGCTGTACTCAGTGCTACGTAGGACTGCTTCCTGCTAAACCAAGAGATCACACCTGATCCCATACTGAAGCAACACCCAGAAGTGCTCTTCCTATCTGTAGCACTACATTCCCAATCTGAATCAACATAACCCTGCAGGTTAAACTTTTGATTCTCATCATATTTGAGCCCATAATCAACTGTACCCTTCAGGTACCTCAGAATATGCTTTACAGCAACCAGGCGAACACTCCTCGGATCTGTCAGGAACTGGCTCAATGTGTTCACCGCAAAGAAAATATCTGGTCTCATGTTCATCAGGTACATCAAGGACCCAATCATCTAACGATACATAGTGACATCAACTGGTTCAGATGAAGCATCACACAGAAGCTTCAGGTTCGATGCCATAGCCTCACAGTCCATCATCCCAAACCTCTTCAGGATCTCTACTGCATACTTCCCTTGTCCAAGGAAGATTCCATCTGCACTTTGCCACACCTCCATACCTAGAAAGTGGTGCATCATACCCAAGTTCTGCACATATATGACTCCCTTTCATGTGTCTTAGAACCAAGTGGCTGCTCCACATACACTTCTTCTTCAACTACACCATTCAAGAAAGCTGTCTTGAAATCCATCTGGTGTATCTTCTATTTCATCACTTTTATATTTCTCTATGCTGCCATCTGCAGCATGCTTGATCTCGATAGATCCATATGGAAGTTATAACAAACTTCCCTTCAGGTCTTGGGACTACATCCCAAACATCATTCTTCATGATCAATGGATCATGGCATTCTTCCCATATCCTGGGAACTTCAATATCTTCAATAGATAATTTTGTTGTTGAACAAATGTTGTAGTTCTTTTTTTGTAGGTGATGGCATATGATCTTTCCTACACAACAAGTTAAATTGCATGATTAGAAAACATCTCCTAGTTTTTAGAACAAATTCTTACACATAAAGAAATATGTCATATAGTCATGCAATTACTTAGCCAATGCTTCAATACAACATTTATCCATATTCCGTAACTTTCTAAATGCCTTCCAATCTCTACGAGAACATTGTTAAGAGTGTGCACAACTCCCAACATGTTAGCAAAGAGGTTTCATTCTAGATAAGTAGCAATGGAATGTTGTACAGTGCCATAGGCCACTTACCCATGGATATTAGTAGTATACTATTCATCAATGCAATTATTCTAATATGCATAGTACACAACCTAATTCTAGGAACATCAGTATATACATTATTGAACAGTATTATTTAAACAATAAAATATGCAAGTAATGACAATTCAAATACTTATCTTTGTTTGTTTGTTGGGTTGAATCCCTCTCAGTCTTTGCTTCTTTTCTGCAACTCCATTCTTATGTGAATTGTGAGAAGTGGTCAACTCCCTCTGAATATCTGCATCCTTGCAGAAACTATAGAATTGTGCTCCTTTGCTTTCTTGCAGGAACAACTAGAGTGTGCTCCCTCTTGATCTTTGCTTCTCGGATTACTTGTCCTTGAACTTACATCCATCCTTAATCACTATGCATGCTTATTAGTATCATCATTGTGTTATCCTTGAGGTCTCATACATAATCACACATTTATTAGTATAATCTTAATACTATCAAAACACAACAATATTAAACATGTATATTCATGATCATTCACAGATAATAAACATTAGTATTCAAGGTTTCAAGGAAGTCTTCTTTTACTCATACATATTCTTATTTGATAATTGGACTCTTCTGGTTAGTTGAATCATCAATCAAGATAAAAGATATAATATGCATAAAACCCGTGATTATTCAACATATACCTTCATGATTCTTCTGGTTAGTCATATCATCAATTATGGTAAGAAACATAATATGCATACAACCATGATTATTCAAACCTATGACTTCATGAATAATCATTATCAACAACACAACAGTATAAGATCCTAACACAAGGTAGGATTCTAGCTTGATATAGGAAAAACATACATGGATTAGCATGCTAGCTAGTTATGTCTAACATACCCGCATAATGTCTTATGGTTCTCTTCAGTGACTTGTGCTAGTAACCTGCATGTCTCATAAGTTAACCATTGTAGAACCAAGTTATACATACCTCGAAAGTAGATCTTCTATGTGATCCATGACAATGGATGAATCTTTGTCTTCATGTCACCATGAGCATATGTTCTTGAAGTAGAACATGATTTGACTTTCTTGGTGTACCTTTTGTGTTAGCAAACAACATAAACCTCATATAACATCACAATGCATTAGTACAATCATAAGTGTCAAAACCTTAATCAATGAATATCTTCTATTAAGGTGATACGACAAGTCCAGTAATTAATCAAGATTGTACTATAATGATATGAAGACAAACATATGATAAATTTAACCATGAAACATACCCGTAAGCCATACCTGTCAACATTGCTTGTAATCTTCTTATGGAAGGCCTTAGCCTCATATCCCTCTGAGACAGGAACTTCTTCACTTATGTAGGTGACCAATCCATCTTCTTCTAGGATTAACCCAATCCACTTGATTTGCAAGAACTAGACCTGGAGCTAGATTAGGGTTTGTTAAAGAAACCCCAAAAATTCAAAGTTTGAATTTCAAACTTTCGAAAGGATAGAAATATGCACCTTGATGAGCTGATCAAGTTAGTATATTCAGAATTTGAAAACTGCAAAGTTTCACCCCTCAAAATCGTCTTTTAGATTTCCGGATTCACTGGGGAGGACACTGAATTAGGGTTTGAGTTTCCCAGAGCTTCACCCAACCAAAAGATTTGATTCAAAACTCTAAGATTCGATTTTTCTGAGGAGCTTCCAGTTGTGGTCACAGATTTCCAAAATTTCAATTTTTGCAGAAGCCCTAATTTTCCATCTTTCCGATCAAAGTCCCGAACTGGGGTTTGATCAAGCCTGACCTTCTGCCCAACCAAAAAATCTGATCTTGGTCTCTAAATTTTGATTTTTATGAGTAGCATCCAGCCGTGGTCTTCGATTTAAAAAATTCCAACTTTCTCCGAAGCCCTAAATTCCGGAAGCCATGAATGAAGGTACTCAAAAATAATTTTGTTTTGACAGAAATATGTACCTGATTGTTTCTAGTGTAACTCTGAACTTTTCAATCCACAGGGTCTGAAAACTTTTTCTGAAATAGCTGGACCTATTATCTTTCCACCCCGACAAGTCTGACCTCAATTGGATTCTCTGAGAGAGATTTATGCCAAGTGTCGCAACGTGACCTGTTTATGGGATAATACAGGAGAGCGAACTTGTACGGCGTGCCATGTATCATTGTTTCAACTTCGGCCTCTGAACAATTTTTTTGAGATAGCCTGATCTGTTATCTTTCCATCCCGATAGGTCTGACCTCAATTGGATTATGTGAGACAGAGTTATGCCAAATGTCGCAACGTGACCTATTTATGGGATAATACAGGAGAGCGAACTTGTACAGCGTGCCACGTGTCACTAGTTCAACTTCGGCCTTTGAAAATTTTTCCTGAGATATCATAGTCTATGTACTACCTGTCACTTTTTACAAAATTGCATTTGGAGATTCCTAGCCCAAGTTATGACCCTTTTCCCAAGGTCACCTGATTTTGACTTACATCTGGAAGAGGCAGAAACCCTATATTGTACAGATCATAAATCACAAAGTACAATGAATTAGAGGTTGTACTTTGGACACAAGATACATGGTGATTTGATATTCGACTTGTAAATGTTTCAGATCCAAAAAATTTGCCAAAACGGATTTACAGCGAAAGTGCTACGATGATTGGTTTTTACTATATCAAGCCCTAGCATCGTAAGTGCAACAAGTGTCATACATGCCATATCATGCCTTCTTTCAGGCTAGCTCTGATACCATGTTAAATTTTCAGAATTTACTTCAATCTAATCTAGTATCTTAACTGAGAGAACAACATGTATAGCAAATCTACAGCATATCAATCATGGACACAATAATGCAAGCACACAAGAGACACAGAGTTTACTTGGGGAAAACCATAAAGGTGAAAAAACCCAATAACTTCCTCAGAGATAGATAGAGCAATGATACAACCAGAATATAAGATATAGTCTTCTCCTAGTAGCAAAGCCTCCTCCTCCACAAGTGCACCACTCTCCAAAGTGTGAGTGAGAGAATAGAATGTGTAAAATGAGAGAGACACACTCTCTATTTATACACTAACTTGACTTGACCTTTACTCAACTAGGTCGGCCTCAACTTAACCACTTAACATAATGCTGACTGGGCCGACCCCCACTAGGGTGGTCTAACAACCCTTTGACCCACATGGCCGACCCCCAATAGGGTGGTCTAATAACCCTTTGACCCACATGACTTATACAGGGCCGACCCCAACAAGGTGGTCTAATAACCCATCAAGTATAAGTTACAACACTTACAATATAAATGACGACACTTCCGTATAGAGGAATAATAACATCTCTATAGTAATACAATATACATATATGTGAAATACATTCTGAAGTTACATATACATCAACATTGCAGGAGCCATTCCGAGCATGGTGAGAGGAGGATCCTTCCATGGCTGTGGATATAAGCGCTGGATGATGAGCATTAGGACGATGCTCCAATTGCTGCTCTGTATGTGTATATATGCATCATGCTGGATGCTTGATATGATCAGTTGGATCATTTATATGTATGTACACATCATGTTGGATGTTGGATATGATCAATTGGATCATTTATATTTATATGTATGTACGCATCGTGTTGGATGCTGGATATGATTAGTTGGATCATTTATATGTATATGTTTGTACGCATCATGTTGGATGCTGGATATGATCAGTTGGATCATTTATATGTATGTACGCATCATGTTGGAGGCTGGATATGATTAGTTGGATCATTTATATGTATATGTATGTACGCATCATGTTGGATGCTGGATATGATCAGTTGGATCATGTGTATGTATCTGTAGATGTATCAGGTGGATACATTGTATGATCAGGTAGATCATGTATGTTGATATGTATCAGGTATGATCAGGTGGATCATTTATTTGTATATGTATCACGTGGATACATTGTATGATCAGGTAGATCATGTATGATGATATGTATCAGGAAGATATTGTGTATGCATCAGGTGGATGCATTGTATGATCAGGATGATCATGGATGACGAACTTTAGGATGTTGCTCCAGATGAAATGCAGTAGCATGTTGTAGTGTTGATGATCAGGATGATCATGTGTACATCGCGATGATGTATGGTGAGTATTAGGTTTATACTCTGTGGCCATGGACAGGTTGTGTAGATGAGCATGTAAGTAGACCTGGGAGATCTGGACAGGATGAAAAAGGCCTTAGATTCTCTTTCGAGGCATTGCTCTGGGAAGACATGTAACTAGACCTGGGAGATCTGGACAGGATGAAAAAGGCCTCAGATGCTCTTTCGAGGCATTGTCCTATGGAATGTAAGTAGACCTGGGAGATCTGGACAGGATGAAAAAGGCCTTAGATGCTCTTTCGAGGCATTGGCATGACCACATGTAATCAGACCTGGAGATCTGGACAGGATGAAAAAGGCCTTATATGCTCTTTAGGGTTCTTGCTTGGCAAGACACCCTTTTAAGGTTTTGTGGTAGGAGTCACATGTAATCAGACCTAGAGATCTAGACAGGATGAAAAAGGCCTCAGATGATCTTTAGGGTTCTTGCTTGGCAATACACCCTTTTAAGGTTTTGTGACTGTCACATGTAAAAGATCCTGGGAGATCCTACAGGTTGGAGTTGTGTACCCGTAACATCCTAGGATGCTCTTTCAAGGTTTTGTGATGCACATAATAAGTCTTGAGGATTCCACAGTATGTCCAGTGATGATGAAGACCTGCAAGTGGTGGGCCTGCACCCAATATGAAAAAGGACTGGCTCTATAGAACTTCCTATGACGAGTATATTCAGAGATTGACTGAGATAGCAGTAGCAGTGACGATGACGATGATTTGCTGATGATGATCTAGAGAAGAAGACTTGTGCTAGTAGATCTGTGTTAAGGAATACCTTCCTAGTTAAGAGGGAGTGTTGATGGATATGTAACATCGGAATGTATTTCATCTATGTATATTGTACTCCTATAGAGATGTGTTATTCCTCTATAAGGAAGTGTCGTCATTTGTATTGACAAGTGTCGCAAGTGTCGTAACTTGCCAATGGGTCATTAGAGCACCATGTGTGGGGTCGGCCCTAATTAATTTAACCAGGGATTATTGTACTAAGCTAGACAAGTCAGCCCCATAAGTTTATTGGGCAGTCATGACAAGTATAAATAGAGATCGGGAGATCACTATTTTGATCATCTCATTATCTCACTCTACATCACTCAGAAAGTGGCGCACATGTGATGAGGAGGATCAACTACTAGGAGAAGACTATCTCTATGTACTTGGGTTGTACTTTGGTTGTTTCATTGCTCTATCTATATCTGAGGAAGTTGTGGGTTTTTTCACCTTAGGGTTTTCCCCACGGAAACTCTATGTGTCTATTGTCTTCTATGTTTGCTTCTTGTGATGATTGATATGCTTGCTATGGTTGATATGCATTGATATACTGTACATGTTATTGTCTCAGTAAAGATCCTAGAGTATATTGAATTAATGCTAAAAAATTAACATGGTCAAGGCTAAGAGGATCATTGTTGATTCTATCAAAGACCATCTCATACCACATGTGTCATCTCTAAAGACACCTAAGGAGATGTTTGATTCCTTGACCAAACTATTTGAAGGGAAGAACATAAATCAGAAGATGACCTTGAGGAATCAATTGAAGAATATCAATATCCAGAATGCAGAGACCATGTAGTCTTATTTCTCAAGGGTCTCCCACATAAAAGAACAACTTGAAGCTGTGGGAGAATATATAGAGAATGGAGAAGTGGTAATGACTACTCTTAATGGCCTTCTTAGGTGATGGGATTCATTCATCCAAGGAATTTGTGCTGGGAGGAAACTTATCACATTCAGTTGGTTGTGGGAAGAATGCTCACAGGAATAAGTTCGGATTGTATCTTGAGAAGAGAAGATGGGGAATGAAGACCAAGCTCTCACAACACACTCCAAGAAGTATGATGATAAGAAGGGACATCACCACAGTAAGAAAGAAAACCACCACCATCAGAATCAAAGAGGCAACTTCAGATATCAAAGAAACACATCACATGACTGATGCTTCACATGTGATGAAAAAGGTCACTATGCCATGGATTGTCCCAGAAACAATAAATATGGCTCCCACAAGAAAAAGAAGAACATCAAAAGAAAACATTATGCTCACACTATAGAGGATGATGAACCTCCCAGGAAGAGGGCTAGGGAAGAAAGTGAAGATTCTTCAAGTGTTGAAGAGTATGTTTTGATTTCTGCCCTCACTGGTACCATTACTCATGGAAGTAATGATTGGCTTATAGATAGTGGGGCTTCCAAACATATGACAGGATTAAAGGAATCCTTTATGAACCTATCTGAACATGATTCACCCCATAAGGTGAAACTTGGGGATGACTACCAGTATCCAATAAAAGGAAGTGGTGAAGCCTCCTCTAAGCTAGACTCTGGAAAGTCTATGAAGATGAAAGATGTACTATATGTTACAGGTCTCAAGAAGAGCCTTCTCTCCATATTTGCATTGGATGCAAAAGGCATGAGGGTTGCATTTATAGATGGCCAAGTTCTTATGTGGCCAAAGGGAAAAACTATAGATGATGTAGTGGTGATTGGAGTGCAAGAGGGAGGATTATACAAGCTGAAGGGACAACTAGAACAAACCTTGGTCCATGAATCAGTAGAGCCAAGTGAACTTTGGCATAGAAGGCTTGCACACATGCACTATAGGGCACTACCAATTGCAAGAAAAGAAGTGGAAGGTCTTCCTGAAATCCAGACAAAACATGAAGGCATTTGCAAAGGCTATGCAAAGGGAAAGAACACAAAGAAGACATTTCCAAGCAGTGAAAGCAAGGTAAAAGGAATCTTGGAAATCATCCACTCCGATGTATGCGGTTCGATGTCATCCAGTTCTGTGAGTGGGTGTGTATACTATGTTTCCTTCATTGATGATTTCTCTAGGAAGACTTGGGTTTACTTCTTGAAGAACAAATATGAAGTGTTTGATAAATTCAAGGAATTCAAAGCCTTGATAGAAAATCAAACTGATAAGAAGATCAAGATCTTTAGATCCAACAATGGTGGAGAATTTACTTCAAGAGACTTCAAGAAGTTATGCAGTGATTCAAGGATTAAGAGGGAGTTGACCACTCCTTACAATCCACAATAGTAAGGAGTAGAAGAAGCTACTTCAGATTCAGACTCCAGCAACTCCTGCAAGGAAGCAAAGATTCATAGGGATTCCACCCAACAAACAAACAAAGATAAGTATTTGAATTGTCATTTTTGTATATCTGATTGTTTAAAATAATATTGTTCAATGATGTATTTACTTATGTTCCTAGACTTAGGTTGTGTATTATGCATATTAGAATAATTGCATTAATGAACAGTATACTACTAATATGCATGTAATGGGTAAGTGGCTTATGGCACTGTACAACATTCCATTGCTACTTATCTAGAATGAAACCTCTTTGCTGACATGTTGAGAGTAGTGCAAACTCTTAACAATGTTCTGGTAGAGATGGAAGGCATCTAGAAAGATATGGGATATGGATAAATGTTGTATTGAAGCATTGGCTAAGATAATTGCATGATTGTATGACATATGCCTTTATGTGTAAGACTTTGTTTTGTAAACTATGAGAAGTTTCTAATCATGCAATTGAATTTGACTTGTAGGAAAGATCATGTACAATCACCTACAAAAGAAGGACTACAACATTTGTTCCAATAACGAAGTTTAAAGAAATCTATCTATTGAAGATATTGAAGAATCTAAAGTTCCCAGGATCCAGGACGCAGTAATGGAAGAATGCCATGATCGAGGAATACCAGTCGATCATGAAGAATGATGTTTGGGATGTGGTCCCAAGACCTGAAGGGAAGTCTGTTGTGACTTCCAAGTGGATCTATAAGATCAAGCATGCTGCAGATGGCAGCATAGAGAAATTTAAAGCAAGGTTTGTAGCTCGTGGATTCTCCCAGAAAGAAGGGATTGATTATGAAGAAACCTTTGCACTTGTGGCCAGGTACACTTCCATTAGAATAGTACTTTCCTTGGCTGCAGTGATGAAATGGAAGATACACCAGATGGATGTCAAGACAGCTTTCTTGAATGGTGTAGTCAAAGATGAAGTGTATTCGGATCAGCCACTCGAGTTTGAGACACATGACAGAGGAACTCACGTGTGCAAACTGAAGAAAGCACTGTAAGGTTTGAAATAGGCACCCAGGACTTGGTACGGTAGAATAGACAGCTTCCTATCTAGTTTGGGATTTACTAAGAGTAAAGCAGATTCCAACCTTTACTATAAGGTTGAGGAAGGCAATCCAGTTATACTTCTATTGTATGTGGATGACCTGTTTGTTACAAGTGAGAATAGGTTGATTGCTGATACGAAGAGGAAGCTTGTTGCTAAGTTTGAGATGAAGGACTTGGGGATGATGCACTACTTTCTAGGCATGGAGGTGTGGCAGAGTGAAGATGGAATCTTCCTTGGACAAGGGAAGTATGTAGTAGAGATCCTGAAGCGGTTCGGGATGATGGACTACAAGGCCATGGCCACACCTATGGCATCAAACCTGAAGCTTCTGTGTGATGCTTCGTTTGAGTTGGTTGATGTCACGGTGTATTGTCAGATGATTGGGTCCTTGATGTACCTGATGAACATGAGACCATATATTTTCTTTGATGTGAACACATTGAGCGAGTTCTTGATGGATCCGAGAAGTGTTCACCTGGTTGCTGTAAAAGCATATTCTGGGGTACCTGAAGGGTACAGTTGATTATGGGCTCAAGTATGATGCGAATCAAAAGTTTAACCTGGAGGGTTATGTTGATTCAGATTGGGAAGGCAGTGCTGTAGATAGGAAGAGAACTTCAGGGTGCTACTTCAATATGGGATCATGTGTGATCTCTTGGTTTAGCATGAAGAAGTCCTACGTAGCACTTAGTACAGCCAAAGCAGAGTATGTCGCAGCTTGTTCATCCAGTTATGAGGTAGTATGGCTTAGGAAGCTATTTTCTGAGTTATTTGATCTCGCATTGGATGCCACTGGTATATTTTATGACAACCAGAGTTGTGTGAAGCTGTCTGAGAACCCAGTGTTCCATGACAGGTCGAAGCACATAGAGATCAAATATCACTATATCAGGGATATGGTGCAGAGAGGAGTAGTGAAGCTCTTGTATGTTGCAACAGAAGAGCAGATAGCTGATGTGTTGACCAAGCCGCTGGCCAGAGTGAATTTTGAATACTTCAGAGAGAGACTTGGTGTACTTCAAATCGAGATTCCCTCCAAAGGGAAGTGATGAGTCTAGAGGCATAGATGCACACGAGCCATTCTCAAATAGTGGTAGGTAGGTCCTCCTATGGTGAAGATGTAAGGGCTGGGGCCATTCTCACATGGTGGTAGGTAGATCCTCCCATGGTGCAGACGTAAGGGCTAGGCCATTCTCACATGGTGCTAGGTAAGTCCTCCCATGGTGAGATGTAAGGGATGGGTGGGATTTTTCGACATGGTGGCAAGTAGGTCCTCCCATGGTCGTTGATGTAATTGTCTAGCTTTTTCAACATGGTGGCAGCTAGGTCCTCCCGTGGTCATTGATGTAATTGTCGTTCCTTTCCGACATGGTGGTAGGTAGGTCCTCCCATGGTGACATGGTGGTAGGTAAGTCCTCCCATGGTCGTGATGTAAGTGTTGTGCCTTTTCGACATGGTGGTAGGTAGGTCCTCCCATGGTGACATGGTGGTAAGTAAGTCCTCCCATGGTCGTGATGTAACTGCTGAGCCATTCCCGGATGGTGGTAGGTAGGTCCTCCCATGATGGTGTATATAAGTGTTGTGTGTGTGCATCTAGGTTGTGCTCCGTGGATGATGACGATGATATGAAGACGATGAGGTGACAATATGGTACACAGGTTTTGCAGAGGCATATAATCGGTCCTGAGATGCTCTTGCAGGTTTTACAGAGGCAGTGTAATCAGTATTGGGAGATCTTGAAGGTTTTGTAGAGGCAGTGTAATCAGTCTTGGGAGATCTTGCAGGTTTTGCAGAGGCAGTGTAATCAGTCCTGAGGTGCACTTACTTGATGGCTTGCTCGCATATATGATGAATACCTACATGGAGGCTAGGCCTACAACCAGCATGAAAAAGAGATGGCACTATAGAACTTCCTATGACCAGTAGATTGGATATTGATTGAGATAGCAGCAGTGATGATGACGATGATCTGATGATCCAGAGAAGAAGACTTGTGCTAGAAGACCTATATCAAGAAATACCTTCCTATTTAAGAGGGAGTGTTGATGTATATGTAACTTCAGAATGTATTTCATATATGTATATTGTATCCCTATAGAGAGGTTATTATTCCTCTATATGAAAGTGTCATCATTTGTATTTACAAGTGTCGCAAGTGTCGTAACTTATACAAGAGGGGTTAATAGACCACCAAGTGTGGGGTCAGCCCTGAGTTGGGTTACCATGGGTTATTAGACTCTCCTAGAGAAGTCGTCCCTGTTAGGTTATTGGGCAAGTTGATTTGTGTATAAATAGAGTGAGGGTGTCACTCTATTTGATCATTCACTTACCCATCTATCTCTCTCATTGAGTGATGTGCACTAGTGGAGGAGGAGAAGTTGCTAAGGAGACAATCTCTTGTACATGGGTTTTGTATCATTGCTCTTTATATCTCTGAGGAAGTTGCGGGGTTTTTCACCTTCTTGGTTTTCCCCGAGGAAACTCTATGTCTATTGTCTCTTGTGCTTGTGTTTTGCAGACAATCTACCGAGAGTGGACTCAAGGCCTAATCTCCCTAGCTTAATGTAAGTCTAGAACAAATAGGACAGAACATAGATTACTTTCCTAAATCGTGTATAAGTACAAATGCAAGAGTAGATCGTTTATCTTAGATTTGTAGATTCCTTTTTCCTTCATTGATCCAATGCTCCAGCGCTGCCATATTGCGAGTAGATAAACCCTATTGAACATGTAATAGAACACGAGAAGTGAAAGCATATATCTCATATGACAGATCTAAGTTAACAGTTAAGGATGAAAACTCTAAACATTATCGAAGAGACAAAATTTATGGAAAGTAATTATATTAACTATATTGAAGAGTGAAGAAGTACAATAGAGAAGAAGATTACAACCATTGCCTTAACGTTGCAAGCTCCTTCCAACAAGCCATGCCAAAGATCCTTGAGAAAAGTGAAGGTTCCCCAAGCTAGAATGTTAGATCTATTAGGCTTGATTTCACCGGCATAAGAATACCATAGACTTCCTCTACTTAGAATGGGAGTGAGCTTCATTTAAATAGGACTAAGTGGATAGGATAGGTTGAGAGATGATAGGAAAGACTTAATGGATCTTTCCAAGGTGTTAGGAATCAAGTGCCAACTCTCGCAAGAGGTCAGGGATAAGGTCCCAAGTTAGCAAGCTTTGAGAAGGAGCTCGAAGAAGCTATTTTTGCCTTCTAACTGACTTTGTCGCACCCTGTAATGGAGCAAGGTGCGACGTCACATGTTGCAGGAGTGCAACCTGTGACGACCTCTCAAAACCCATTACAAAATAGGTACAAATCCTTCTAGGTCAATCACTCAGTCAAGGTAACTCCAGAGGTGTATACACTAAATATCATGATGGGAAGATTTTAGGTGTAACAGAATGCCCCCCAAAGCATGAAGCTGTTGAAAAATAGACAGGTGAAATGCTTTGACAGAAGGAATGGAAATGGACTTGTCGGATGAAGAACGTTGCTACAGGACAACTGACTCTGAGTACACAGTCTCAAATGACTCATAACATGGCTACTGACCAATACAATGCAGATCCATGGTAGTAATGACCGAATGAACACAATCATGGCTACTAGATACAAGTGCAGATCCATGATGAGATGATAACATAGCCATGAACAATACATATGTGGATCTGTGTGATATAACTCAATACAAACTCCATCACAACCTGGGTAGAACATGACTCCCCAGGGTCTTCAAGATGAACCCGCAATGATACGAATCTATCCATGTGATTACAAATGTCTTGATGTCAAACATGGTAGAAATCACTTGATTACCAATCATTGATGTAAACCATTAACAAGCGCGAGGGAGATCATCATTAATGTCAATGATTCCCAAGGTATCACAATACATATCATCGAGCGTGAATAAGTGAGTTGAAGTTGAACACAAGATGAAATCTTTCAATCAAGAGTCAATGATGTAAACTCATGTTGAAAGCAAGGTAACCTGCCACTGAGGCATGTAGGGCCAAGGTACTTGGTTGGTTTCCAGATTCAATCCTCGGATGATGAGTTGATTGTTGACAAGGATGAATCCGTCGAAGGAGGTCCATGATGAATCCCCCATCAATCGACACGAAACGCGACAAAAGATGTGTAGAGTAGGTCAGATGATACAGTAACATGCAAGACTGACTTAGAGTGGACAGACATGGTGGTGGGGGTACTGACTGTAGATGACAAATGATGGACGTGTTCTTGAACATGGGCATGGTATGACTTGGCAGTATTGACATGACGAGTACGACACAAATTCCTAATGCGATTGATGACGGAAGCTTTCTTTGAATGACTCAAAGGAGTAACAAGACTCAGGAAGTAAGTGGAACTCAAGGACAAACAGATGATCCAAGTGCTGTATACAAATGTAGATGAGTGCCATGTTCAAGAACGACTACGTGCTTCCACTAACAAAGTGTGTAACATAAAAGCTTTCCTTTTTCCCCATCATGAACGATGAGTGCCTCATGTGTTTTTTATGAGCTTGATGAGGGTAACGAGATGCTTGGTATAGCTCATCTCATAGATGAGTCCAATCCTAAATATTTTCCAAACTTGGGATAGGAGGGGTTCGTCCCATGTCGAGCCCTTCAATGTAAAATTTTAACGAGTCCATAGAAGGTAAAATCGGCCGTCATTTCATGTTTAGAGAGTTTGAAAAGAACTAAAGAAGAATCCAATGGTCCTTTTTCGTAAAGTTAGCCTCATCACCCGAAAAAGGGTAAAACAATGCGAGAGAGGACTCTTCCAGTCATGATTGGCTGGAGTATACCTTTTTTGTAATTAGTGCCCCCTAGTCCGAAAAAGGGGTAAATTATCACCAGGGAGACGACCATTCAAAATTTTTTAACAAGTGTGAATGCGACAAGTTCGCTTGGCAATCTTTTCATTTTTCGAGAGCTTGAAAAGATCTTAACGGTAGACTCTGGGGGGGTGTCCTTTTCCGTAGGAGTTTAACGAGCCTGAAAAAGAGATAAATTTCAACTCGGTACTTATTCTCATAGTTTCAAGAGCACGAGAACAAATGAAGAGTGAGCTCATCATCACGCAATAACTACAATCTAACCATTGTAAAAATGATGACAAAACATTCAAAGGAGTGTTCATACCTGAAATCACCATTGTGACGCGAGGAACGGCATGAAAGACCGCTTACAACTCCTGCATACTCGAAAACTAGGCCAAATAGCAAAATAATATCCCAAATATGATAAAAAATGATTAAAACTATGGGAAATGACCCTAAAGCATCAAATATTTGAAAAATGAATATTCTTTTTCATTTATAAATAGAAAATGGGCCAAAAATAGTTACCATTGTTTCATTTGCCAATTTGGGAGCAGAAGTGCCAATTTGGAGCCAAAACTTCCTTTGCCAATTTCCGGAGCTACGAGACACAATTTCACCCACCGTCTGGAGTAGGTAAGCCTGAACTTCATCCAGCAACTTTCTAGTCGATTAGATTTTGATTTTAGTTTCAATTTTTGGGTTTTTTTTATGCATTCATGGAGGGCTATTACACCTTCGGCTCATTGCAGTTTGCCCTTTCGGGAACTGTAACAAGATCGACTCGGCGCAAATCCTGAATTCATGGGGTGCGACATCATCGCATTGTGTGCAAAATCATAGTGCGGCGATGGAGATGCATTTCCCAAACATCAAATTGAACCCAAAAAAGGAACTTGTTGTGGTTGAAGTAAGACCTAATAGTGTTTAAATGCCCACTTTGGGAGGTTGCTAGCAAGAAAACATGGTTTTAGAGTGGCAGGAAAGAGAACACGAGGTAGAAGACGTACAAGCTGCCAATGATCTAGAGTGAGTGAACGCCTTGAGAAACTATGGTTTGCTCAATTTCTTTGAGATTCAGTGGATGATGTCCCAAATCCCTTTACTGTCACACATGCTCCGGTGTTGGGATGCGGCCCAACAATACTTTATGATCAGTGAGCACATTCTCATTATAGATGTTGAGGACATATATTTTCTTACTGGTTTGTCCAAGAGAGGGGACCCTGTAGCTCTCACCAGAACATGAGCTAGTGACCGCACTGTCGATGACATGGTGTCATAGCATTATACTGCTCTTGCTTGATCTTCCAGTGCGAATATTCCTATTAGGGATGTTGTGGACTGCCGACTACGTACCATATTGTTCATGATTACTAGAGTGGCAGGGAGCCAAGCCCCACACATGGCCACTTGGACTCAAATTCTTTATGCGGAGGACTGTATGTCCCCCAGGATCTTCAACTGGTGCGAGGGTCTCCTCGCAAATGTCTGAGCTCAGCTGACCAAGTGTTGGTGGGGAGAGCTCAAGCAGTTTGGATATGGATCGATCGTGGTATCATTCCTCTTGGAGCGGATCCCCCTCTTGCGCCCACAGGTACAACTAGATGACAGGGAGCCTAAAGATCCCCACATGCTCAGATGGGCAGAGGTGATGGCCCGCCATGGCGGGGGTCCTATCATCAGCTTTGGTGGCAAATTCTTCAGCTAGATGGAAGGCTATTTACTCATGGTTGAGGACTACCTGTACGGTGGTACGGATTACAGAGAGGATCCTAACTTGGTGCTGCCCGAGGGTGCAGCATGGGGAGACATGGATAAGAACAAAATCCTTTGTATTTTTTAGTTTTGTATATTTATGATTTTTTTTGTTGTAGTGCTGACAAGTATATAACATGTGTGTGCAGACGTGGGCCCCGTATGGCCCATGGGAGCCTCTCTTCTGGTGAGGAGAGATAGAGGTGGGGAAGCAATTGTGCCCCTAGGTGTTCATGCTACCATCGTGGAGATGGAGGATGTGTACAAGAACTTTGTCCCAGCTGATAGTAGATGTTCATGAGCTAGCTGTGGATGACTTACCGAGACCTATGCAGAGGTTAGGAGTTGGAGCATTGGTATGCTTCAATGCCTTACTCCACAAGGTAGCGAGGACTGTGGATTGCTTCCTCACAGCGACAAAGAGCTGTCCATTGTAGGGGTGTACGGTCTAGGTGTTAGGCTTGATGATGTCATTATACTTGTACTGAGAGCTTAGAGGCCTCAGATTTTGTACTATGAAATCTATGAGGCTTTCGATTTTTGTAGAGACTCATTGAAAGCCTTCATGCTTCAGATTTTTGTACTAGCACTACTTTTGATGATATATATATACAGACATTCCCGACGATTTATACATTATGTGTTTTTAAAATGATGAATGATGTGACCTTGTCCATATTGTTAACACCCAAAAAGTGCTCACTAGCTCATTGCCTTATTCACATGACCCGTTTGTCCACTTTTTCCACCATTTGAGCCTCTGTAACCAACAAAAGGTCATCAAAAAGACCATAATACACCCTTTTCCCCCTCAAAAGATATATTTTTCCTCAAAAAACACAAAAAAAAACCCTCAAAAAAGGTCCAGAATTCCCAAAAAATTATTAAAAGGGAATAAAATATTCAAAAAAGGAAAAAGATGGAAAAAGAGACCTAAACCATGTTGGTTAATACCATTGGTTTCCTTAAAACCACAATGGTATTCCCCATCACCAAAAACTATAAAAAGGTGATAGGGGCTCCTCACTTTCCATCCATCATCCATCCTATCCTCATGTTGACAAAATATCGCTTGAGTTCTTTGACCATTTTAGCAAACTTTGAGAAGAGACCATTGGAGCATGGAGCATCTCAACCTTGGAGCTGCTCAACACCAAACATCCTCACCATTTGAGGTATCATAATACAAAAACCATTCTTTATTACATTTCTTGTTCTTTCTGTTAATCATTTTAAATTTATTTTTATATGCACATGTTAATGTTAGATTAGTTTATAACTATATTTTCTTTTTATTCAAAGACTACTATTACAAGTTAATAGGTGCATCCTTGCACATGCTTGGTTGAAAAACCAAACAACTGTTTTTTGGCGACTCTGCTGGCTTTCGAGCTTTAAATTTTTTCTTTATATCTTAGTTTTTTACTTTTTTTTACCATTCCAATTAGTAGATATGCCATACTAGATAGCATATTCATTACTGCCCTAGTCGTTGGCCATTTCTGTAGCCTTTAACAGACCGAAATTTCACTTTTCGGTTTCGTTTTCGGTGACCTTTTTTCCATTTTCGCATCGCAGATTTTCACTCGACAGTCGCGCGACTCATCGTGACCTCGCGGCCTTTTTCTGTGTGGCGCGCCATGGCTTCGCGGCCATTTTCCATGCTGCACATCGTGGCTTCATGGCCTTTTTCCGCGCTGCACATTGCGGCTTCGCTGCCTTTTCCTGTGCTGCACATCACGGCTTCACGGCTTTTTTCCGCGCTGCACATCACAACTTCGTGGCTCAAACCCGCAATGCCCATCGCAGCTTTTTCCCAAAAACCTGCGATGCTGTTGTTTTGAGTTCAACCCATTTTTTAGAAAAAAATTTGCTGCATTATTGCCCATTTAACCTATTTTTCCAACATTATTTTTCCCTATAATTTTTTCTAGCATTCTATTTTAATTATTGCAGCAATAGTAAATCATATTCTATTACATATGCTCCATTAAAATCTTTTTAAAAATTTTCAGTAAGTGAAAGAAAGGTTTTTAGCACTCTGTTTAGATCATAGATTTGCTCAATAGTTTTCCCAAGCAAGTTCTTAATAAATCCATTTATTTCTTGCACTTTTTCAGATATTTGCTTTCCTTTAAAAAATTATTTCAAAAATCCATAGTTTTTGAATTATTTTTGTTAAAGCAGTTACATTTCAGAAAAAGCATTTATTTTTTGCACATTGGAATCGCCTTGTTTTTCATTTGTAATCAATTGCCCAAGCGAGGAAAATTCATTTTCAGTTAAATAATCACACTTGCACCCAATCTGCCACATTTTTAATTAATTGAGCCTTAAAATCTACCTAAACTCAACAAACACTTTAACCCCACTTGGGGAACACTTGAAGAATCTTGTAGCTAGGTAGGATTGGGGGGATAGGTGTTCCAATAACACCCCTCAATTATTTACATCTGAGACATAGTGGTTGTCTTTTAGGGAACCCAAAAATCCTTTATTATTTGTTGACATGGTTATACACCAATTTATCGGGAAGGCCTCTCCCTTAGGAGGGTTGAAGTAGCCAAACTGGTTCTGAAAGTCTGAGTGGAATGCCGCTATCCATTCAGTAACCGAAGGATACCTTTCATAGTTCCTGGTGTACTACCCATATGGGAGTACAGTGGCGATAGAACCAAACTGCAGATTCACCCAACCGAACATGTCATGAATGGGGTATCCTAGTGGCCATTTTTTGGGATTGTCTACTCGGTGTCCCTCCCGGTAGGGGGATATCTAGCCTTTGATTCCACTACCCATATTGTCTGACTTGGATTTCATCACCTTGGATAGGATATGTTTAGTTGAGTCATAATACCACTTTTAGTTAGGCATTTGCATGCTCTAGTACCCCCCTTGGTCTAGTAAACACCACTTTTTTTTTTTCTTTCTAGGAGCTTCTTGATTTTTGGTATTCTGACCACTTTTCTTGATTCCTACACTTATTATAGCACAACTGGTATAATAAGTTCTTTTGAGGTTGGTTGTTGGCCTGAGAGCCATTATTTTTTCACACTCCCCTCCTACACACATCGTGGCATTAGGGTCTTGATTTTTTTATCTCACCACCATCCATTGGCATTTCTAGACATTTCTCACCATTGAGAACTTAAGACGATCCCGCCGTTTTTAGGGTGAACCCCCTCAGTTCGGTACACTTGAATCTACATGTCATAGATGTAGAGCGTTATCCCTTGACTCCACACATCATCGGAATAGCACCCAGTCATCCAATTCTGACGTGCCTCACTTTACATCTGAATCTCAGGCTGAATCCAAACAACCTACCGAGACATCACCAACCAACCCCATGGTTGGATCACAATATGACCCCCTTTTCACCAGTGATATTCGAACTAAATCACCAAACCCCACTACTACTGTGCCACCCACGGTAACCAAAACCCCCTTAGGCATGCCTAATATAGGGGCCATCCCCCCTTTAAGCATGGCCAACACAGGACCACCACCTATTATGGGTATGCCCAACATAGGGGTCACACCCCCTCTCATTACCACAACCCAGATCCTAGGGATTTTCGGAACCATTCCTAACCTATCTGCAACCCATGTTGCACTTGGGAGCATAAGCCCCTCCCACACCACATCGGTTGGAGGACACATCCATTCCATACCTAGCATACCCTTAGGGGGCACTGGACCACTCCATAATACTACCATTAATAGTTATGCCCCAGTGACCATGCCACACCCATCTGCCAGTCTGCCATACATGGCTAGTCTAAACTTACCATGCCTGGTAAGGTTAACCAATGACCCTGTTAGACACAACCCTATGCGGCCACCCATGCCCACAAATCTTCCCTTAGACATCCCAAAATTTGAAGGAAAAGTTGGGGAAGATCCCCAAAACCACATCATGTCGTTTCATCTATGGTGTTCCTCTAACTCCATAGTAGATGATTCCATTAGACTGAGACTTTTACAACGAACGTTCACTAGCTCTACAGCCAAGTGGTACATTGAGCAACCACATGGGACCCACAACACATTTACGTCCCTCCCCTCAATTTTCCTCCAGTTCTTTCAACTACCTGTATGCTATGATGCAGGAGTGGAAATAATTTTGTCTTGTAGACAAAACACCGCTACACACATCACCGATCATATCAATGAGTGGCATAAGTGTCGTAGCCTCTGCAAGATAAAGCTTAACGACCATATCTTTTTGGATTGGTTCCTCAAATCACTCCTACCCCTCATAGCCAAAGATGTAGCTTCCGAATGACCCCAGTCAAAAGAAGAAGCTATCTTAAAAGCTTAGAAATTCGACCTCATATATGCCTAGTCAGGATATCTATACACTATTTTACTTGATGCCCCGTGTGGCGATCCATCCCGCCATTACGCACCGGGGACATCCCATGCCGCTGACAGTATTATCATCCAGGTTATGGCGCAAAACAAACCTTTTACCATGACAATTACAAACAACACCCCAGACCTTTCTAGGGCTTCATCTAATTCTGGAGCTACAACTTCGTATGCTCCAGTAACACACACCCATCACATTCATGGACCTTCATGTCCAACACAATGTTATGGGAAAGCACCATCAGCTTATGTGCCAGCTCCATATTATAACCAACAAGCCCACCAAACTCTAGTCTAGCACCAAGCCCAAGTGGC
Organism: Larix kaempferi; assembly: GCA_027924585.1. Taxonomy (NCBI): domain Eukaryota; kingdom Viridiplantae; phylum Streptophyta; class Pinopsida; order Pinales; family Pinaceae; genus Larix; species Larix kaempferi. The sequence continues at coordinate 78,477 of BSBM01001486.1, read as the reverse complement.
TTATTATCCTCAACAGGCAGCACCTCTTGCTCCAACACTTCTAGCAGCTCAAGGTTACCCACAACCGCAGCAAACACTAGGGCCACCTCCGAACCCTCCTATTTAATACCCACCGCAACCTGCTCCAAAGCCTGCACGACCTCAAAACCCACCTATTTCCCAAGGGCATGTCTACGCATAGCAAAACCAACTTCCAAACCAAAACAACCAGCGTAACCAAGGAGGTCAACAAAACCGCAAAAGAGGACGTAACCGCGGAAACAACCAGCAACATAACTAAGGTGCACCACCACCTAATCCTCCAAACAATAATAACGCTACTCCTCCCAACCAAAACCCTGACTGTCCATCAAAACAGGCTAAAAATAATAACTTGAGAACAAACCATCCATGTTCCATATGTGGAGTCTACAGACATTACACTCATAATTGTCCCCATTTAAATCGAGTGCGTCAACTCTGGATCGACGACACCCAACGACAAGGACATACTGCATAGCCAGCACCCCCTCCTCAGCCACAACCCATGATATTGAAAAATTCCTTACCAAACCAAGGCATGATGAACACTCGTCCGAATGATCCCCCTCAAGGATCCGCTGCACCATAGCAGCAAATTACCTATGCAACTGCTGATTACCAGCATGCTGAGACCAACACTCACCATTTGCTTATGATGTCATCTAATGATGTCAATCTTCAAACCCATCGAAATCAATACGGATCTGCCCTTGAGGCCACAGCTACCGACCCATCGTCGAGTACTCTCCCAACTGATCAACCACTTCACATACCCACTATGCCCTTGGATGGGGGCCCCAAAGCACCTCGTTTCCCTTTGAGATGGATTAACAATAACTCGAGCGCTCGTGCAGCTTCCAACTATAACATTGTAGAGGATTTAGCTCAGTCCCCTGCTGCTATGTCCGCTCTCGAAATCTTAAAAAACTGTCCTGAATAGAGAAAATTGTTGTTATCTGCCATTGGTGCCATAGATCCTAACGACTCTAACATGACGGCTTTCGACTTAGAACAAGCTGAACCTTGCATGCCTTTATCTCTAGCTTTTCAAGTTTTCATCTCCATTCGTAACCTCGTCATTCATCGATGCATAATCGATGAAGGGGCCTCTACCTGCGTCATGTCGACTTTCATATGGCAAAAACTTGGATCCCCAACACTACAACCATCCACTACCGCATTACGAGCATACGATGGCTGTGTAGCTCAACCTCAAGGTTTGCTAGTGAACGTATCCATACAACTTGGGGGAAAATTGGTTCTCATAGATATAGAGGTCATTAATGCCCAACTTGATTAAAATCTTCTTCTGGGACGAAGCTACATGTACAAAATGAAAGCTGTAGCTTCTTCAGTTTTCCACATCATGATGTTCCCCCATGAAGGACACGTAATTAAAATCAACCAGATTACATACTATGATCCCAATGCCCCCGCAGCACCAGAGAATGTTCTTCCCATGATTGAACAACCCATTCTTAGTGCGCCAACATCTTTCGTCTCATCAGTTGGACCTAGGATATATTCAGATACTCCCATGACCAGCTCTTTCCTATCAATCCCACCCCTCTTCAGGCAACTGCAGTATCCGATTTGTGCAACCTATCACACAACGAATAACAACATCGTCAACAACCTCAACCACCACCACAAGCACCCATCATGCCTAGTCATATCGGAACAACACCGATTCACACAATCCCATTCTTGTTTATGTTTTCAGGAGTTGTCAGCTCACCAGTAATGGCTACACTCAACCTTCCAGGTTTAACAATAGGGTTTCCAGTATGGTACTTACCTGCACCAACCCTCCCGTCGACTCTGACCATTATTTTACAACCGGTACAACCCATGAGTATGTTGAACCATCCACCACCTGGCATACCCAACCCTTAAAATTTCCCACGACCTGGTGGTTCGATTCCCCAAAACCGGTCAGTTCCAACAGGGGGCACTACATCGACATCTAGTTATGTCCCCCCTCAATCCCGCAACACTGGGGGCAGAGGTCCACAAACCTACAAAACTGCATCCACAACTCGCACCCCCCAGTGACTCCAAAATTAGCCAAGAACCCCCCAACCCATGTACTCCCTAAGTGCTCCTTGTGCGACGATATCGGCCATGCCACTCATCTATGTCCACAACTACCGGCACTTCAAGAAAACATGAATATGTTGGACGATGACATCAACGTTCTAGTTGTCAAATTAGAATTACCACCTCAACCTCGTGATAAATCATTGCGCACAAACCACCCTTGTGTAGTATGCGGAATCTACGACCATTATTCACATCACTGCCCTGATCTCCAAGATTATAGAGTAGCACTATACGAGATGAATAATGCCAACTTAGAGATATCCCCACCACTTGTTGAAGAAATATTCCCTCCAGAATCGTCCAATTCAGAAGAAATCAATACCATTTATATGATTTCAACTACCTACAAACCTGAACTAATTCATTTAATGGAACACTATTTCCGTACCGATGAAGAAATCCTAGAAACACTCACTGCATCGGACTACCCTTGGGATGATATGCACCATCGATCATACTTCCTCCCTGAAGCATCTACGTCCACCGCAACAAACCAACTATCTGTTGAAACTAAGGACTTCTTACCAACCAAGGTCGATTGGTTCAAAGATCCAATCCCAGCTCCAGAAGCCTTCGAGGAAGGTAACATGGCTAACATTTCACCCATTATAAAAATCAACATCAGCACCACACCCGAAAAACTCGAGCTTATTTCTTCAGGTGCATCTTGTACTGAGAAAGAAACCCAAGCTTATAAGAAACTCTTCCAAGAGTTTCGGGATGTCTTCGCCTGGTCTTATACCAAGATGCTTGGTCTTGATTCCACCATCGTAGAACATCACATAGACACTTGGCCCAACATATCTTTGGTCTGCCAGAAACAACATCCCATTCACCCATCCAAGCTTCCAACTGTCAAAGCAGAAATCGAGAAGCTTCGAGCAGCAGGTTTCATATACCTGATTGCATATACATTTTGGGTTTCAAATCCAGTATCAGTTAATAAGAAAGTCGGCACCATCCACGTCTGTACTGACTTCTGCGACCTCAACCTAGCTTGTCCCAAAGACAACTTCCCCACACCATTTATTGACCAACTAATCGATGAGTGTGTGGGGCATGAGGTACTCTCTTTTATGGATGGTTTCTCTACATATAACCAAATCAAAATCCATAAAGAAGATCAATACAAGACCGCTTTTACCACCCCATGGGGCACCTTCTCCTATCGCGTCATGCCTTTCGGTCTCAAGAATACGGGAGCCACTTTCCAACGAGCCATGACATTGCTTTCATGATCTGCATAAAATCATTTAAGTTTATCTAGACGACCTCACCGCCTGATCTAAGAAACGATCTGACCACTTAGAAGATCTTCGACAGGTTTTCTTGCGTTGTCGCAAATACAAAATCCGCTTGAACCCGCTTAAATGTGTATTTTGCATTACAGCAGGCCGCCTGTTGGGAATTGTCATTTTAGAAAAAGGAATCACCGTTGAGCCTCTAAAAGTTCAAGCTCTAGTGGACCTCCCCTCACCACATACATTAAGACAGCTGCAAATCCTCCAGGGGAAATCCAACTTCCTTCGTCGGTTTGTCCCAGACTATGCCACCACAGTACATGGTTTCCTCCATTTGCTATGTCTTCATACCCACTTTGTATGGGACGACCAAGTAGAAGGAGCCTTCACGAACCTAAAGAAAGCACTTAGAAGCGCCCCTTTGATTTCTCCACCAGATTTCACAAAAGACTTTACCCTTTACATTTCGGCATCAAATCACGTCGTCTCTGGAGTTCTCATCCAAAAGACTCCACTTGCCAAGAGCATGTCATTTACTACATGAGCCAGACCTTGTCAGGCCCACCCCTCCACTACCCACATGAAGCGAAAATGGCCCTCACCGTCGTCTTTTCAGTACAAAAGCTGCGACATTACATTCTCCTCAGCCATGCCACAGTTGTGGCCAATTCCAATCCAACGGTCTATCTCTTGAATCGTAGCCTTCTACAAGGCTATGTTTCCAAATGGGTGATTATCTTACAAGAATATGACCTAACCTTTAAAACCCCGAAGAGCACCAAAGCATTAGCACTTGCTTAGCTCATTACAGACTTACCATCATCGTCATCATCACCAATCATCCATATTGATCTAATCGACGAACATTTGTTCATCATCTCGTCGGACGACCCTTGGTATGGCGACATTTTGGTATACCTCCACACACAGAAGTTTCGACCCAACATCGACCATGATGGACGCTGTTGCATCCGTCACCATGTCCCACGTTATCTTCTTTTGGCTGATGTCCTCTATCGACGTGGCGTCGACACAATCTTACAACGATGTCTTTCCCAAGATGAAACAGAACAAGTCCTTAATGACTGTCATAGTGGTGCCTGCGGCGACCATTTTTCAGGAATGGCCATCGACCAAAAGGTAATCTACGCAAGTTATTTCTGGCCATCATTATTCACTAATTGTATCACAGCAATCAAACACTGCCAAAACTGCCAGGTCTTTGCCTCAAAGGCAAGAACCCCCCCCCCCCGCCCCCCTTCATCCAGTCGTCACCACTGGACCATTTTGCAAATGGACCATCGACTTCATGGATTGCAATCCCACATCAGCCGGCGGTCACAAACACATTATTGTGGTTGTTGATTACTTTAACAAATGGGCAGAAGCCATGCCTACTTACAATTGCAAAGCCGACACTATAGCCCATTTTTTCCTCAAACATGTCATTGCTCATTTCGGAGTACCAAAAAAACTTGTCTCAAACCATGGCTCTCACTTCGAAGATTCCATTTGGAGAGAATTGTCCACAGTCCTTAAGTTTGAACATCATTTCTCCTCCCCCTACTACCCCCAAGGGAACAGCCAAGTCGAAGCTATTAACAAAATTTTGAAGACTATCCTCCAATGCACCCTCGACAAACATAAATCCAATTGGCATCACATGATTTTTCCCACATTATGGGCTTATCGCACGTCGACCAAGACCACCACTGGCTTTACCCCATTCCATTTAGTTCATGGCGTGGAATCTGTCCTCCCCGTTGAATGCCAAATACCAAAATTACAAATTTTCGTAGAACTTCTCCCCGATACATTAATGATTGAATAACGCTTACTTCTTTTAGAGTAGGCCGACGAAGATCACTGCACAACTCTCCAAACAATCGAAACCATGAAGAACAGATCTAAACTTCATTATGATAAACATGTTCACCCACGATTATTTTGTGAAGGCGACCTTGTACTTGCCTATGATCAAGCTCATGACAAAATGGGAAAAGGAAAGTTTGTGTCCATGTGGCAGGGCCCATATATTATACACACCTACCTCGGACAGGGGGCATATTTTCTCAGAAGGAAACCCCCTACACAACCCAAAGAATAGGTTGTACCTCAAACGATTTTACCCATAGAGAATTTGATGGACACCACAGTCCATAATTGTACAATCTTATTTACTTTTTTACAAAAAATACAAAAACCTAAAAATTTGGTTTTCCTGCATGACCACAGATGGATCCTGTTCCACTTTGCTATGTTGGCTTTGCTGATGGTGCAAGCCGTTGGTCTCCCAATCTCACCTCCGTAGCTTGGGTAATATATTCCCCTTCCCATGAGTTGATCCACATCGACGGAGTGTGCATAGGTGCCGCCACAAACAACCAAGCTGAGTACGACGCCGTCACCGGTCTCCTGGTCGTTGCTCTCCAAATGAGCATAAGTCACATTAGCGTTTTCCTAGACTCACGGCTCTTTGTTTCCCATCTCAACAATATTTACCAAGTATGTGATCCCCGTCTATTCAGAAAATTCCTATGCACTAAACAAATGATTCGACAATTTGAATCCATTTCATTCACACATGTCCCAAGGAATCTCAACAGTATAGCAGACCATATGGAAAACAACATTCTAGATTGGCACATCAATCAAACCATGTAGAAAAAACAAAATTTGCATCCACGTGCATAACATGTGCATCCACGGGCAGACAAACATAAACATACACCAGATATATATGACATGCCTCCACGGGCTACACAAGATATATATGAAAAAGCCTCCACGGGAAAAACAAATATGTGCCTCCACGGGAATATGCAAAAAATTAAAATGTTGCATCCATGTGCATACTATGTGCCTCCACGGGCATATACAAGAAATTAAAATGTTGCATCCACATGCATAACATGTGCCTCCACGGGAAAAAAAATAGACAAGATGTGCATCCACGTGCATACACGACTATATACCAAACCACACACACACACACACACACATATATATATATATAATCATATAGTCACAATGTCATAGGCGCCCTCAGCACCCAATATACAAAAATACATAGCCATACAAAAAAGGTACATCCCCATATGCTCATCAGCATTTGGGGGCAAATACAAGATCAACTAGTCATCGTGATTCCCAGGATCCTCTGGATCCTCCTCAGCTGGCTCCTCCGGATACTCCTGATCATGATCCCTCCTCTCTGCCATCACAACTGCTGCTCTAAGCAGGATAGAAGGCCACTCACGAGGAGCATCGAAACAATGCTCGATAGTGGCCCGGTCTAAGTTCCTCCACCCCTCCTCTAGCGTTCCTACTAGAATCTCGTCCAAAGTCTCTCATACGCCCTCCAGGGCATCATCTCGAGGGAGCACAACCCCTCGAGCACATGGAGGCGGTACCACTACAGGTGGAGGAACGACCACCATCGCCCATCCCCTATGGCCTACATGATCAGGTGGTGGCCTCGGACCAATATCTGCACAATCACACAAGTGAACCAACTCAATATCATATAAATATCTCTAGCTATACTAATAACAAAAATCACCTAAAGACCTGATATAGTAGAGAACCGAAAACAAAGACATACCATCTAAACCCCAAGCCTGACCTTGAGCCTGAGGCATCTCCGGATCTCCTCGGTAATCCATGCCAACATATGGATAATCATCAATCAGCAGGGGGATCTGCTCCCACTGCTCATACATATCCGTCGAAAAGAAACGTCGGATACCAGCACCACCACGGGGCATCATCGGCCCTCACTGCACAATCCGCAGCTCACTAACAAACCCATCTCGAACCGGCACATGCGGCCGCAAGGTCGGTACTCGCTCAAAGAAAAAACAATAGAGGAAGGAGGCATAGCAAATCTCCCCCCCCTCCCGACTAACCTTGTCCAGATCTCGCCGGACATAGGCTAGAAACATCTGACCCCAGGCAAAGTAGGTCCCTCTCAATAGAGAATCTACCATCATTGTTTGCCCCCCAGACAAACGATGTGGTGCCGCAGCACCCAACACACGCAGAACACAAGCCCCAACCGCTCGCATCTCCCACTCCCGCAGAGATGTCAGATTCAATGTGCTGTTCTGCGCAATAGCCCCCGAAACACAAAATCTCTCCAAGAGATCCTCAATGTCCAACCTAGCGGGGATCCTAGGCTGTATCTCCCCTACCTCCCCCAAGAGAGGCAACCCAGTAAGAAAATAAACGTCAGAAAGGGTGATCTCTAAGCGCTCATCCCCCACCACGAATGTAGCCTCTGTTGGGACCCAGAAACCCACCAATTTGTTCAGTAGATCTGTCACTGAACGCATTGGTGGAATCTGAGCGAACTTTAGGAGCCCACCTGCAGCCAAGGCCTCCCAGACACCCTGGTCGGTTCGAATCCGCTCCATCAAGTCCTCATCCATCTCTCACTCCCGCCATGATACTAGCGGCCTCCTCAACATCCTGCCAAAAAACAAAGAAAAATATTTTAGAAACAAAATTTTTTTCAAAAAATTCCATCGCAGCTTTTAGGCCTTTAGCCGCGATGATCAGTGCGGCTTTTCCATCAAAAGCCGCGATGATCATCGTGGGTGTCAGCTGCGCACCCGCGATGATCATCACAGGTATCGGCCCCACAGTTGCGATGAACATCACGACTGTTAGCTAAACAACTGCGATGAACATCATGACTGTTGGCCCCAAACCCGTGATGAACATTGGGGGTTTTGAGCCAAAACCCACGATGTTCATCATAGAAAAGGACACGAAACCCATGATATTCCACGTTGGAATGCCAAAGTGGAATTTCGTGGTTTTCGGGGGCCCTCCGCCAACCAGAAAGCAAATAAATTGAAAGGCTAAGGTGAATAGGATTACCTGAAACTCACGGAATGAAAATCCAACGGCCGAATCTCCCACAAATCAACAAAGAGCTCTGACCTCACTCAATTGCTCTGTGAAACTCGCATGTAACAATGACACATGTCACATTGGGCCTACACCCTATTTATAGAGATTTGACCATTTTTCCAACAACGATTTTGGTATCATATGACGTTTGTTTTTCAAACCGTTAGAATCAACACATTAAGAACTTCATAGTAGTCCACTCCTTTTCCATTTCTAATAGGTGTCGTTTTTGGGCATTTATTACACACCCCTTATCGCTTCGACTTGCGTGCCACATCGACCATCATCTATTTTTTACGAGTCTTATATCGCCGAATTCAGTTTTTTGCGCTCATGATGAAGCTTGAGATCATTTCTCGCTCTCACGCCCAGATTTTTTGGGCATTTTTTCCATGCCCCCTCGTCACCTCGATTTGCATGCCACATCGGCCATCGTCCATTTTTTACGAGTCTTATATCATCGGATTCAGTTTTCTGCGCTCATGATGATGCTTGAGATCATTTCTCGCTCTCACCTCCAGATTTTTCGAGCATTTTTTCCATGCCCCCTCATCGCCTTGATTCACGTGCCACATCAACTGTCATCCATTTTTCACGAGTCTTATATTACCGGATTCAGTTTTTCATGCTCGTGATGATGCTTGAGATCATTTCTCGCTCTCACCTACAGATTTTTCAGGCATTTTTTCCCATGCCCCTCGTCACCTCGGTTTGTGTGCCACATCGATCGTCGTCCATTTTTTACAGGTTTTATATCGTTGGATTCAGTTTTCCATGCTCGTGATGATGCTTGAGACCATTTCTCACTCTCACCCCCATAATTTTTGGGCATTTTTTCAAAATGCCACTTATCACCTCGGTTTGCGTGCCACATTGACCGTTGCCCATTTTTTACGATCTTTATGTCATCGAATTTAGCTTTCCGTGCTCGTGACGACACTTGAGGTCATTCCTCGCTCTCACAAATCCCTTTTTTTTCAATATAATTTTATCCCTTTTTTGGGCCGAGCAATTCTTTTACGAAAAAGGCACTTAGGGAGTTTCTGTTAAGCTCTTTTATGACTCCTAAAACAATGAAAAGATCTCCGAGCAACCTTGCTTCCTTTCATGCTCGCTAAAAGTATTTGAAAGGGCATCTACCTAGTATAAGTTTACCCCTTTTCCAGACCTTGCAGACTAATTACGAAAAAGGAATACTCTAGTCACATCGGCTAGAAGAGTTCTCCATTTGCATCATTTTATGCTTTTTCGGGCCTTGGAGACTAACTTATGATAACGAACACCAATGGAGTCTACTTACCGCTTTCAGACTCTCAAAAAATGAAAGCAACCACGAGCAATCACCGTCTTGGGCTCGTATAAATCCACAGGACGGTACTCCACCAACACTGCAGAGTCTTCTTATCATTTTCAGACTCCTTAAAAATGAAAGCATTCATGAGCATGAACAGTCCTGGGCTCAAAGAAAATCCACAGGATAGTACAATTTCATAGCACACTTTTATCCCTTCTTGGATCTCATTAAAACTACTAAGAACGAACCAATGGTTCTTTTCGGCACCACAACAGATCATGTCTACTCATATGGCAGCTTCCCCATTTTGGTCGCCTTTGTTCAGAGTATTTTGCAGTATGTCACCCTGAAAGTCCCTCTACAGCATCCATCAGCTTGTTCCCCCAGAGTCACTCCAATCTACAATACATATCCTTCAGCCCTTAAAGCTATGATCCCCGCACCTACAAATCAATTTCCTACGCTGCCAAGTCAACCATGTCATCATACTCTAAATAAAGGAAGTATGAGTCCACGCACTCTATGACCCCAGTTATTTCCCATCCCCACAGTATGTCAGTCCTACCATCAGTACTATCACACTTCAGTTGTACACCTCGCACTCCTATCAAGGAAACATCATTGCCTTGATATTTGCTGGTCTCCCTCTGTCGACGCCAACCAAATTTATTCCAGAGGATAGACCTAGAGGTCCCTGTGCCTTAGACTCATCACTATTTATGATGAGTGCCTACAAATCATTTCGAAAGGAGTCCTCAATGCCTCTCCAAATGATTGTTTCTCACATGCTCGACTTCAACACCTTAATCACATCGTTGAGACTCGTACAGGGTATTGGTCGTTTGAGTTATTTGTTGAAGACCCCGGATATCATCTGACTCTACCACATATGAGAGTCTAATTAAGGATACAACTAGTTACATTTTCCTATGGATATCCAGGTTGTGTTTACCGAGAGTTTTTAGATGTACCCCACTTTTGTACTCCCTCGATTATACAGTTACATATAACTCCTCAGAGTTGACTCGCAGTTATTGAGTCCCTACAGATGTTGGACACCTTTAGTTTCAGCAAGTCATCAACCCTTCTAATACCTTTTTTAGAACGGTTGTTGCCTTTTTTTTCTAGTGTATTAGTTTCTTAGATCAATCATGGTATGACCATGAGTACGTCCCAGCATTGTGTCCCCTTTGGACCATTATGATGTACCAGCAAATTTTTTCGGGCCCCCCTTCGTTGGCCTAATTGTTATGTATATATCTTGATACAAGCATGGGTATGCCCGCCTCGTCCATAGTCAGAGATTATTCCTCATTCATTTTGAGGCCATGTAATATTTTTTCAGGTTTTGCAGCTTCTAAGGGGCCATTGCTCCAGTCTCCAACCGGTATCTTCTCTCCTCCAAACCCCAAGAAAAAAGACAAAATAACTATGATGTCTATCGGCCATACGATGAGCTCCTTCCCTCACACATCAGGGGGCAATCTGTTAACACCCAAAAAGTGCTCACTAGCTCATTCCCTTATTCACATGACCCATTTGTCCACTTTTTCCACCATTTGAGCCTCTGTAACCATCAAAAAGACCATAATACACCCTTTTTCCCCTCAAAAGATATATTTTTCCTCAAAAAACACAAAAAAAACCCTAAAAAAGGGTCCAAAATTCCCAAAAAATTATTAAAAGGGAATAAAAATATTCAAAATATTCAAAAAAGGAAAAAGAGGGAAAAAGAGACCTAAACCATGTTGGTTAATACCATTGGTTTCCTTAAAACCACAATGGCATTCTCCATCACCAAAAACTATAAAAAGGTGATAGGGGCTCCTCACTTTCCATCCATCATCCATCCTATCCTCATGCTGTCAAAATCTCTCTTGAGTTCTTTGACCATTTTAACAAACTTGGAGAAGAGACCATTGGAGCCTGGAGCATCTCAACCTTGGAGCTGGTCAATACCAAACATCCTCACCATTTGAGGTATCATAATACAAAAACCATTCTTTATTACATTTCTCGTTCTTTCTGTTAATCTTTTTAAATTTATTTTTATATGCACATGTTAATGTTAGATTAGTTTATAATTGTATTTGCTTTTTATTCGAAGACTGCTATGACAAGTTAATAGGTGCATCCTTGCACATGCTTGGTTGAAAAACCAAGCAACCCATATGCTTTGCTTTTATATAGTGCATTATTTACATGTCGTGAATGCTTTTACATATTACGAGTGTTATGTGTGTGCAATGTATCAATCCAAAATAAAGTTGGCCATCGAGTCAGCAACTGTGTTTAACTCTCGTGGAATGTGCAGGTATTTAATGGATTCAAATGACCTTTCCAAGAGACGTACTCATCTGACGAGATGGAGAAAGGTAGGATCACAAATAGCGTAGACCCGGTTAAGGTGGGAAACCACTAATTGAGAGTCCATGTGGATGACAATGTGGTTCATACCCATGGAAATAGCATTGGTTAGGGTTCTAATTACTGCCTGATACTCTGCGGCATTATTGGTTGCAAATACAAGGCAACTCCCTCCTGACTTAATGAGCTCACCTGTTGGGGAATATAGTACCCAAGCTACCAAGGCAAGGTTACGGGTATGCCGGTTGGCGCCGTCTATGAATCCATAGCACATTTCCATCTCCACACGCAGACAGAACATGGTATAAGAAGCGGAAACAAGATCTTAAAGACACTAAAAAATAAACGCGTCACACCACAAAAAAACACAAAAACACGCCATGTACAGTATATACAAGAAAAAGGTCTATGCATGACAGATTCAAGCATAGTACCTCTTCAAGTAAAGCCCATTACAGGGTTCACCCAAAGAGATTCCGTCATAGTCTTCAAATTCATAAGCTCCCTTTTCACAAACACGTTTGACAATGTAAGGTCCGTGCCACATGGACTTAAACTTTCCTGCACCTCGTTTATCATGATTTTGGTCATATGTGAGGACCAAGTCACCCTCGTTGAAGATACGAGGTTCAACAGACTTGTCGTATTGAGCTTTGATGCGTTTCTTGTGTGCTTCATTAGCAAGGGCAACATCTTGGCGGGACTCGTCAAGTTTTGCTAAGTACAGGAAACATTCTTCCTCGGCAGTAGTGTTAGGAAGAAGTTTGATAGTGAGTTGTAGAGACGGAATTTCGCACTCTATAGGAAGGAAAGCCTCCAATCCATACACCAATTGGAAAGGAGTAAAACCTATGGCAGTTTTAACGGAAGTTCTATAGGCCCATAACGCTGAAAAGAGCATATTATGCTAGTATGCGTACCTACCATCCTTTGGACCATAGTTTTCAAGACCTTGTTAATGGCCTCAACCTGTCCATTGGACTGCGGGTAGTAGGGTGTTGAGTTTTCATGGCGAAAACCCAATCTATCACTTAGTTCATCAACCATATGGTTTTGAAAGTGAGAACCATGGTCGGTCACTATCACCTGTGGAACTCCAAACCGCGCTATTACATGATTGAACATGAAGAGTGCGGTGGTTTTGCCGTCGTTTTGGTATGTAGGCATTGCCTTGGCCCAATTTGTGAAGTAATCCACAACTACTATGATGTAACTATGCCCCCTGGACGAGGTAGGCTTAGAGTGCATAAAATCAATTCCCCATTTTGTGAAGGGGCCCATGACAATAACCGGGTGTAATGGGGCGGGATGGGTGCGCTTCTTTGTATGGAAGTGTTGACATGGAGGACATATTTTCACAGCTTCAATACAATCTTTGAAGATAGTAGGCCAATAATATCCTGTGCGCAAAATCTTCTAGGCCGTATCCATCCCAGAGAGGTGACTGCCACATGCCCTAGCATGACAGTCATTCAGAACGTGTTCAGCCTCATCATGAGTTAGACAATGTCAAAGAATTGAATCGATGCCACGGTGGTACAAAGTATCGCTTATGATCAGATAATACTTCGCATGGTGACGTATTATACGACGGTCATTGCGAGACAGTTGAGGATTGAAGCATTGGGTTTGAAGATATAATGAAATATCTCCATACCACGAATCAGTCGTACTGATGAGAAACAATGATTTGTCCGGAAAAGAATCATTGTGCTCAACTTCTACATTAGGATGGGGAAGGTCACAAATAAGCTCAGCAAACACCAAATACTTTTTAGACTTGGCTTTCTCGAAAAGAAGGTCGAATTCTTGCAGTATCACAATCCAGCGTGAATACTTGCCCCCAAGCACCTGATGTGTCAGTATGTGGTACATGGGGTTCGAGTCTACGATGATGGTGGTGGTGCAGAGCAAGATATAGTGCTGAAACTTTTGGACGGCGATGACTACCGCGAAAGCAAGTTTTTCGACATGTGAATATCTAGTTTCAGTGTCAGTGAGACCCTTACTTGCATAGTATATTACATGTTCCTGGGCGTTTTGATCCTCCTGTAACAAAACCATGGTCATAGAGGTAGCAGAAGCAGTGAGATATAAGATGTAATCTCAGAAATAGTTTGGCAGTTCGATTATGGGGGCATGCGTGATAGCATGTTTGATCCTGTCGAAGGATTTTTGAGCTTGATCGTCCCAAATGAACGGGACGTCTTTCTTAAGAAACTTCATATACCCCTAAGTCTTCTTCGCGAAGTTACAAACAAAACACCTTAAATAAGTCGCCTTCCCTTGGAGACGTTGAAGTTCTGTCACGTTAGTCGGAGGTGGTAGGTTGATAATGGCCTCCATGTTTAAGGGATTGATACGGATCCCATCCTTTGAGACAATAAACCCTAAGAGGTGTCCAGAATCTATGTAGAAGATACACTTATGACGATTCAAATGGATATTGTACCGTTTGCATCTGAGGAAAATGGCCGTCGGATGATCCATGTGGAACTCATGCTACTTTGAATGAGCAGGGAGATTGTCCAGGTAAGGTTCGACAAAGTCCTTAATGTCATGGAAGGCATACGACATGGCTTGCTAGAACGTGGTGCCAACATTTTTAAGGCCAAACGGGAGTTTGCGATACGCAAACGTCCCCCAAGGACAGATGAAAGGCGTCTTATGTTGGTCGGCTGGGTTGATCTCAATATGGTTGTAACCAGAAAAGCCATCCATGAAGGAAAAGATGACGCTCCCCGGCACAATTGTCGATAATCTGGTCGATGAACGGGGTTGGGTAGTTTTCCTTTGGACAAGCCTTGTTAAGGTCTCGATAATCGACACAAACGCGAATGGTGCCCTACTTTTTGTTTACAGGGATGACGTTTGAGAGCCAATCCATCAACAGGACAGGATAGATGAAGCCAGCCTTTAAGAGCTTTTCAATCTCTGCCTTGATCACTGCAGTCTTCCGGGGGTGTACCGGTCACAACTTTTGACGTACAGGTTTGATGTCGGGATAGGTTTTTATTTCATGAGAAACAATCGTGGGGTCTATCCCAGGCATCTCCTCATAGGACCAAGTGAACACGTCTCGAAATCGCTTGAATAAGGCCGTACCAATAGCTATTTCTTTAGGGTAACACTTCTGGCCTATGTGAATGTGTTCCACTACACCAAGTTTTACCAAAATGTCTACCGAGGTGGTAGGATCAATGTTGGCCTGGTTACCCTAAGAGTCTGAAAGACATGTAAGTATGGGAGAATGAGGGAACGAGTAGATATCTGGTGAAAAGATGGTGCTAATGTTGTCCTCTATGTACTCCCAAGGCGAAAGAAAAGATGACTTATGGTGGAGGTCATCCCATGGACCATCATCAAAAATCATGACTTCCATGATGGACTCATCTAAATGAAAAGTCCAAAGTAAGAGATCAAGGAGAGATGATTCCCGTTGTAGAGAACAGGGTAGGGAGGCCAAAGTTAAATGGTCCTCTGGTACTGATTGGATAGCCTCGTAAATACGTTCAGCGGGAGAAAAAGGCATCGCGTCTCCAATCAGGTGTGTTGTGGCTTCGTCTGGTACAAGCCAAGTATCAGTGGAGTAAGATGAAATCTCGGCAAACATCATGTTCACTGAGGCAACATGATTAGGGGGGTCTGAAGTGGGGAAAACGCCCATGAGAGATGAATCTTTCAAAAGGCCAACCCCTATACTCTCATAATGTCTTGACGTTTGTCCAATGGAAGGAACATGGTCACCAGGATGAGTAGTAGTGTCTAGTGTGCAAAAATATAACTGGTCGACGGTAACAATTCGTCCTTGATGGGGGAATTGTACTATGCAGAACACTGAAGAGGCTACCGCTTGCATGGCGTAAAACCAGTTGCGACCAAGCAAGAGATTATAATCTATTGGGGCGGAGACCACTTCCACATTATGGTTACGATATTTCTGCCTAAATCGACTGTGAGAGCTTGTAAGAGCCCATGAGGTTGAAAGCCATGTCCGTTGAATGCTTTCAACATGGTAGGAGAACGATTCAATTTGGGAGAGCTGATGGCTCTCCAACAGGCAATCAACATGACATAAGTAGAGGTGCCTTCATCCAAAAGAGTACGATGGACAATTTTCCCAGCAATGTTTGCAGCTACTTGGAATGCAAGCTGATGGGAAAGCCTTCGCTTGAAGTAGTCAAGTCGGAAGATGATGATATTCGAAGAATCAGGGTCAATCGTACCGATTGCTGCAAGGAGAGTTTTGTGTTGATTAGGACAATTCTGCAAAACTTCCAGTTTGGACATGGCGCAAGGGGCTTCTGCCAAGTCTTCTATGATATTGTAATTCTATGCAGCCTGAGCATTAGGATTGAAAACAACTTTTCTAATCATGCTCTTGGGCGGTCGCAATATCGAATCTAAGGAGGACTTCTCAATGGTGAGAGAAGTTGACGGTACAGTGACATCAGGTATAACATTGGAAGCTTTTTCAGTATTACTTCCAACAGGTTCTTTCAAAGAGACCGGGTCGTATGATCGTGAGCGAGTGTTCAAATTGATCATCTCGTTACGTACCATGAGAACATGCATACTATTGGATGGTTCCCCCTGAGCTGAGGGAGTTTGAGCAATCATCTGCTGGTTTTGAGCGGGAAATGGGTCGTTAAGGACTGCGGGAGTGGGTTTACCGCTAAGAAACTTTTGGAATTCGTCTCTATGGGGACACTCTTTGGAGAAGTGATCATATCCACACAGTAAACAAGGATACTTTAGCTTCCACTTCTGTTTGGTGTCCTTAGGAGTGCTCTTTTGTTCCTGTTGGGTAGAATATTTCTTAGGTTTTCCCTTGTTTTTCTTCTTATTACCGGACTTCTGAGGTGAAGCTAATGAGACAGAATTCACTTCTTCAGTATTAGTAGGAGCGGATGACTTGGTGGTGCTGAGACCAGCCTACATTAGTGATGGGGACGAACCCTGGGGATGCGAAGAACCAACAGTTTGATGAGGAGGCTGGGTGTGAAGGGATCCAATGATTCCATCGGCTTGGGGCCCCTTGAGCGGTTTTGTGGGGTCATTAGCGTCACGGGGTGCATCGGGAAGAATATCAAACAATGTGCCAGATTGAGTATAAACTAAGTCTAGCACATGGGCGTGCGTGATGGCTTGTTCTTCAGTGACAACACCTCCCATGGCAACATCTCATGCTATGACAGGAATGAGGGACTTCATAAACCAGTATGCTAGGAGTTGGTCTAGGATAGGAGATTTAATGAGACGACGTCTCCTTCGCCAGTCATGAATATGATCAGAAATGTGAGTGATGGTATTTTGACGGAGCAAGGTTAAAAGCTCGATACCAGTTTCATACCATATAGGTAGCTGGAAATGAGTCAAAAATTTCATGGCAAGAGAACCAAAATCAGGAAAAGAGTGGGGTGGTAGCTCGATATACCATTTGGCAGCCGAACCGGTGAGAGTCCTTTGAAACAATCTAAGACAGATCGAGTCGTCTATTAAGGAATTAGATGAACACCATAAATGGTATGTCATCACGTGATTTTTAGGATTTTCACCCGGCTTACCATCAAATTTTGGGATATCAGATGGAAGTTTCACTGGAATAGGTGGCCAATTAGTTCCGTGGTAAATGGGATCGTTGGTTAAACAAGATAGGTCAGGCAGGCCCAAGGTAGCAAAAAAGGGCAGTTGTGGATTAGGCTGCATGTATTGATAGTATGGGTAAGGCATGTAAGGACTAGTATGACCGTAGGGTGTACTAGGAGGAAACTAGCCGTCGGGGGGTGTGCCGCTCGGACCATAAGGGGGTCCGCCACCAGAAGGTGGTCCATTCCAATAAGGTGGGGGTCCACCTCCACAATCGGGAGGAGGTGGAGGTCCGCTGCCACCGCCAGGAGGAGGTGGGGGCCCATAACCATAATATAGTGGCCCGCCACCGCCTCTACCTAGAGGGGGTGGTGGACCACCTCCACCGCCAGAAGGATGGGGGCCCCCACCACCTCTGCCACTGGAAGGATGAGGGTCTCCACCACCACTACCGCTACCATGATAATTAGATCCTCCACCGCCTTCGCCTAGAAGGGGTGGTGGACCACCTCCATCGCCCGAAGGGAAATGTCCTCCTCCACCATAATAGGGTGGTCCTCCGTCGCCTCCACTTGGGGGGTTGGTGGACCATTCCCGCCACCCGCCGGAAGGGTGGGAGCTGTTGTTGGTAAAATGAGTTGGACCTCTACTAGAAGGGAGAGGTCCCCCTCCTCCAAAGTTAGGTGGGGGGGGGCACCGCCTCTAGAAGGGGGTGGGGGGGGACCGATCTGGGGTGGTGGCGCTTGAGGGATAGTTGGTTGGGGCCCATGTTGTAAAATGGGTTGTTTCACCCATAGAATGTAGGGATTTCCTGGATAGGGTATCCCATATGGTGTGTTTCCAGGATTGGGTTGGCCTGACACAGGGTTAACAGAACCTGGATACGCTTGACTCCATGAGGGTAGAGTTACATTGGATTGTCCCCCAACATGAGATAATCCGATGGTGGATGGTCTAGCAGGTTGGGGAGGTCCAACGGGAGGTCCGTTGGGGATTCCACCGCCTACGTTCTGGTTAGGCAATGGGGGTTTCCCCCTAGCCACAATAGGCTGACCATTATTCAAAGATTGAACCAACATAGGTTGTTGATTAGCTACCGTAGTAACAACATTACCAATGAGATAATCTAGGGGAATGGAGTATCCTCCCCTCGAATTTTGAGCTGGGGGAGGAGCTGGTAAAGTAACCGTGGTAGTAACAGGTGTGTTGGACCGTTGTCCTTCAACCGGTTGGTTTACTTGAGGTGCAGGACTAGACTCTTGCAAGGGTTGACCAGTCTCATTAGTGGTCAAGTTGTGGGGGGATGGTTCGGGTGAACCAAAAGATAAAGATCGACCTAGGATTGGTTGATAAGGGGGTAACAATGGGTCTTCAACCCTTCGTTGGAGACTTGAATTCCGACACCTCTCAACCATAGACCGAAAGTGAGCCAATTGGCTGCGGTAATAGGCTAAAGGATCATCTAGAGAAGTCTCATTAGGCGGGGGTGCAATGGAAAAATGGGCGACTAGGTGACCGGTAGAAGATGTCCAATAGGCTACAGCTGGACCAGCAGCTATTGTGGGGTCGTTCTGGGGTTCATTTATCCATTCCAACGATCCAGGTTCTCCCGGCATAACAGGAGAGAGGTCTTGCGAAGTGGGAATTTGTGCTTCTTCATCCTGCGGGGGATGAGAGGCAGGTGAATCTAGAGGAGTATGTGGAAACAAATGTCCTCCAATATTCAAAGTGGGGTTTTCCACTTCTTGTGACCCGACCCTAGCTTGAGGATCCATCCTTTCCCTCAAAATTACCTCCTGATTAAGGGGATATTCGGGTGGTAAGTTTTGGATTCTGCGGGACCTTCTCAAAGGAAAGTCATCCAGAGTGATTGAAAAAGGTTTCTCCTAAGGCAAGCTAAAAGAAAAGCAGCCCAGAGAAAACCCCTACGCAAACTAAGGCAACAAGCAAACTTACGTGATAAGAGTGGATTCAAAGTCTGGAACCTCATAGGATTATCAAGGCATCGCAAACCGCTATATACTGTAGGGTCCAACAATATGACACGACAAGGAGGATTGGGACTGTACCCTTGCCTGCATACCCGATTACTTGGACAGTACGTGCATGCTAATCTGCCCAAGTGCTGTTCTCGGTGTATTGCTTTGCCAAGATATCCAAATGGTTAACTCAGTTGGTTTCAAGAATCCTAGTGGTGTCTCCCGATATACGCAAGGTACATGGGAGCTCAAATCCGTAGTGGTGTTGTCTAATGCACAACCGTTCGGCAAGAGACATTCTGATATACTACTGAGTATGTGATACACCCTTCGATATACGCCAAGTACGTATTATGGTAATTGGTGGGTACGTGAAGGAGCTTGATATACTGATAAGTACGTGGAAGACTACAATACCCCAAGGATACAGTGCTGGAAAATAATGACAGCTTCCACACTTAATAATGTCAGAACACGTCTGTAACTTACACACAAGTTTCTAAATATTTTACCCTAGTTCTACCGTTAATTTTATCTTGGATGGTTAGGTGAATGCATGAGGTGAGTACATAATTAGAAACATAATTGATGCCCTAGCTACATGCAAAAAGTATGCTTTTATTTCGATGAATGCTACCTATAGGACGGAGAAATCTTCTTTTTCTTTCCAATAATTTTGCCAAAGCAATGCAATGTAACACAATCCCAACTCTATGAAAAATGATACTGAAACATTCTTTTCCTTTTTCAACGAAACACAAAAATCACAACACTACTAATCCAAATCACAACATTTTTTTCCTTTTCTTTTTCTTTTCAAAGCAAAATGACATTAGGTAATGAAAAGAGAGGATTCTAAGATGGAGTATGCAAGCTTTTCAATTTCACTTTCAATGATCTAAAAGCGATAAGAATTAAAAATGCATCTATCTTTCCTTAGCATGGAACTAATTTTGCAAGAACTGAAACATGCTTCGAGTCTTTCAAGAAGATGAACGATTCATAATTCAAGAAAAACGCAACTGATCACACATTCATTCAATTTTTTCCAAAAAATGCATGAGCAAAACATTCCAATGCGTGAATTTTCTTCAAAAATGCTTTAGAAATGACGGGAAAGAAACACTTTTAACTCTTCAATGGATGCATCACAAGATTAGCTTGATAGCAACTACGCTTTTAGATATAAATGACTGAAAAGAAAACACTACTTGCAACACTCAATACACTCAGAAAACTCAAGAAAAGATAAGCACTCAGTTAGACCGAAAGACACACAAGACTCAAAATCAGATAGTAGCAAGAAAACCAAGCAAGCCAAGCTCAAAAGATAATGAAAATGGGGTCTGGGAACTGATCTAATGTAGTAACCAGATTAGTTAAGGAGAGGAGGGAATGCAAGGGTGAGCGGATGAAGGTGGAGGAGACAAGAGTATCCACCACTACCAGTTCTCAGACTTGTCCAAAGTGGAACCCAAAACCAATCCAAACCAAGCCAAACACTCAACACACAAATCAAAGATGGTATTTCTGGCTGGATCGTGCAGCACAAAGTGATTTCATACAGCAAACCAAAGCTCAGATCAAAAGATGGAGAGGGGATTCCTGCATGCCAAATTCGACAAATCGGCGCACCCTGTGTTTGTACATAGTGCGATGTCGCATTTCACCAATGCAGGAAGTGCGATGGTGTCGCAGTCTACCAATGAAAGGACTGCGACGAGTGGCCAACAGGAAAAGGATAGAGACTAGGAAAGACACAGTGTCGCTCTGTTTTCACTAACCAGGTGCGACGGGCAAGGTCTAAGTTCTAAAATCGATTAGATCTCCAAGCAATGAACCATGAAATGGTTCGGAAATAAGTAGCATAAACTCAGAGGAAGTAGACCAGAGTCTTCAATGTGAAGATCTGATGGTGAATATCGACTCAAGAAGAAAGTGACAAATAAAAGGCTTGTGTCAAGCAATCAACTGAAAATGACTCCCAGATTGACAACTATTAAGACAAAATGAATTGTCCCTAGTATGGTCGCCAGATTTGTTTCGCGGACAATCTACCGAGAGTGGACTCAAGGCCTAATCTCCCTAGATTAACGTAAGTCTAGAACAAATAGGACGGAACATAGATTACTTTCCTAGATCCTGTAGAAGTACAAATGAAAGAGTTGCTCGTTTACCTTAGATTTGTAGATAACTTTCTCCTTCGTTGATCCAATGCTCCAACACTACAAGATTGCGAGTAGCTAAACCCTGTTGAACATGTAACAGACCATGAGAAGTGAAAGCATATATCTCATATGACAGATTTAAATTAACAGTTAAGGAGGAAAACTCTAAACATTATCGAAGAGACAAAATTTATGGAAAGCAATTATATTAACTGTATTGAAGAGTGAAGAAGTACAATAGAGAAGAATATTAAAACCATTGCCTTAATGCTGCAAGCTCCTTCCGACAAGCCATGCCAAAGCTCCTTGAGAAAAGTGAAGGTTCCCCAAGCTAGAGTGTTAGATCTATTGGGCTTGATTTCACCAACATAAGAATACCATAGACTTCCTCCCCTTAGCATGGGAGTGAGCATCATTTAAATAGGACTAAGTGGATAGGATGTGGATAGGATAGGTTGAGAGATGATAGAAGAAACTTAAGGGATCTTTCCAAGGTGTTAGGAATCGAGTGCCAACTCTCCCAAGAGGTCAGGCATAAGGTCCCAAGTCAGCAAGCTTCGAGAAGGAGCTCAAAGAAGCTATTTTTTCCTTCTAACTGACTTCGTCGCACCCTGTAATGGAGCAAGGTGCGAAGTTGCATGTTGTAGGAGTGCAACTTGCGACGACCTCTCAAAACCCAGTACAAAATAGTTACAAATCCTTCCATGTCAATCACTCAATCAAGGTAACTCCAGAGGTGTATATACTGAATCTCATGATGGGAATATTTTAGGTGTAACAGAATGCCCCCCAAAGCATGAAGCTGTTGAAAAATAGACAGGTGAAATGATTTGACAGAAGGAATGGCAATCGACTTGTCGGACGAAGGACGTTGCTACAGTACAACTGAATCTGAGTACACAGTCTCAAATGACTCATAACATGGCTATCGACCAATACAATGTAGCTCCATGGTAGTAATGACTGACTGAACACAATCATGGATACTAGATAGAAGCCCAGATGCATGATGAGATGATAACACAGCCATGACCAATACAAATGTGGATCCGTGTGATATAACTCAATACAAACTCCATCGCAACCTCGGTAGAACATGACTCCCCAGGGTCTTCAAGATGAACCCGCAAGTCCTCCCATCGTGAGATGTAAGGCCTAGGTGGGATTTTCCAACATGGTGGCAGGTACGTCCTCCCATGGTCGTTGATGTAATTGTCGGGCTTTTTTGACATGGTGGCAGGTAGGTCCTCCCATGGTTGTTGATGTAATTGTCGTTCCTTTCCGACATGGTGGTAGGTAGGTCCTCCCATGGTGACATGGTGGTAGGTAAGTCCTCCCATGGTCATGATGTAAGTGTTGTGCCTTTCCAACATGGTGGTAGGTAGGTCCTCTCATGGTGACATGGTGGTAGGTAAGTCCTCCCATGGTCGTGATGTAAGTGCTGAGCCATTCTCGGATGGTGGTAGGTAGGTCCTCCCATGCTGGTCTATATAAGTGCTGTGTATGTGCATCTGGGTTGTGCTTTGTGGACGATGACGATGATTTGAAGACGATGAGGTGACAGTATGGTACACAGTTTTTGCAGACGCATATAATCGATCCTAAGATGCTCTTGCAGGTTTTGCAGAGGCAGTGTAATCAGTCCTTGTAGATCTTGCAGGTTTTGCAGAGGCAATGTAATCAGTCTTGGGAGATCTTCCAGGTTTTGCAGAGGCAGTGTAATCATTCCTGAGGTGTACTTACTTGATGGCTTGCTCGCATAGATGATGAAGACCTACATGGACGCTAGGCCTGAAACCAGCATGAAAAAGGGATGGCTCTGTAGAAATTCCTATGACTAGTAGATTGGATATTGATTGAGATAGCAGCAGTGACAATGACAATGATCCGATGATGATGATCTGATGATCCAGAGAAGAAGACTTGTGCTAGAAGACCTGTATCGACAAATACCTTCCTAGTTAAGAGGGAGTGTTGATGTATATGCAACTTCAGAATGTATTTCATATATGTATATTGTATCTGTACAGAGAGTTTATTATTCCTCTATATGGAAGTGTCGTCATTTGCATTTACAAGTGTCACAAGTGTCGTAACTTATACAAGAGGGGTTATTAGACCACCAAGTGTGGGGTCGGCCCTGATTTGGGTTACCATGGGTTATTAGACTCTCCTAGAGAATTCAGTCCTGTTAGGTTATTAGGCAAGTCGATTTGTGTATAAATAGAGTGAGGGTGTCACTCTATTTGATCATTCACTTACTCATCTATCTCTCTCATTGAGTGATGCGCACTAGTGGAGGAGGAGAAGCTGCTAAGGAGACTATCTCCTGTACTTCGATTTTGTATCATTACTCTTTATATCTCTGAGGAAGTTGCTTGGTTTTTCACCTTCTTGGTTTTCCCCGAGGAAACTTTGTGTCTATTGTCTCTTGTGATTGTGTTTCGCGGACAATATACTTAGTGCAAACTCAAGGCCTTATCTCCCTAGCTTAACGTAAGTCTAGAACAAATAGGACATAACATAGATTACTTTCATAGATCATTTATAAGTACAAATGCAAGAGTAGATTGCTTACCTTAGATTTGTAGATCCCTTTCTCCTTCATTGATCCAATGCTCCAGCACTGCCAGATTGCGAATAGCTAAACCCTGTCGAACATGTAACAGACCACGAGAAGTGAAAGCATATATCTCATATGACAGATCTAAGTTAACAGTTAAGGAGGAAAACTCTAGACATTATCGAAGAGACAAAATTTATGGAAAGCAATTATATTAACTATATTGAAGAGTGAAGAAGTACAATAGAGAAGAAGATTACAACCATTGCCTTAATGCTGCAAGCTCCTTCCGACAAGCCATGCCAAAGCTCCTTGAGAAAAGTGAAGGTTCCCCAAGCTAGAATGTTAGATCTATTGGGCTTGATTTCACTAGCATAAGAATACCATAGACTTCCTCCCCTTATAATGGGAGTGAGCTTCATTTAAATAGGACTAAGTGGATAGGATGTGGATAGGATAGGTTGAGAGATGATAGGAGAGACTTAAGGGATCTTTCCAAGGTGTTAGGAATCGAGTGCCAACTCTCCCAAGAGGTCAGGGATAAGGTCCCAAGTCAGCAAGCTTCGAGAAGGAGCTCGAAGAAGCTATTTTATCCTTCTAACTGACTTCGTCGCACCCTGTAATGGAGCAAGGTGCGAAGTTGCATGTTGCAGGAGTGCAACTTGCAACGACCTCTCAAAACCAAGTACAAAATAGGTACAAATCCTTCCAGGTCAATCACTCAATCAAGGTAACTCCAGAGGTGTATTCACTCAATCTCATGATGGGAATATTTTAGGTGTAACAGAATGCCCCCCAAAGCATGAAGCTGTTGAAAAATAGACAGGTTAAATGCTTTAACAGAAGGAATGGCAATGGATTTGTTGGATGAAGGACGTTGCTGCAGTACAATTGAATCTGAGTACACAGTCTCAAATGAATCATAACATGGCTACCGACCAATACAATGCAGATGCATGGTAGTAATGACCGACTGAACACAATCATGGGTACTAGACAGAAGCCCAGATCCATGATGAGATGATAACACAGCCATGACCAATACAAATGTGGACCCGTGTGATATAACTCAATACAAACTCCATCGCAACCTCGGTAGAACATGACTTCCCAGGGTCTTCAAGATGAACCCGCAAGTCCTCCCATCGTGAGATGTAAGGCCTGGGTGGGATTTTCCAACATGGTGGTAGGTAGGTCCTCCCATGGTCGTTGATGTAATTGTCGGGCTTTTTCGACATGGTGGTAGGTAGGTCCTCCCATGGTCATTGATGTAATTGTCATTCCTTTCCGACATGGTGGTAGGTAGGTCCTCCCATGGTGACATGGTGGTAGGTAAGTCCTCCCATGGTCGTGATGTAAGTGTTGTGCCTTTCTGACATGGTGGTAGGTAGGTCCTCTCATGGTGACATGGTGGTAGGTAAGTCCTTCCATGGTCGCGATGTAAGTGCTGAGCCATTCCTGAATGGTGGTAGGTAGGTCCTCCCATGCTGGTGTATATAAGTGCTGTGTATGTGCATCTGGGTTGTGCTCCGTGGACGATGACGATGATTTGAAGACGATGAGGTGACAGTATGGTACACAGTTTTTGAAGAGGCATATAATCCGTCCTAAGATGCTCTTGCAGGTTTTGCAGAGGCAGTGTAATCAGTCCTGGGAGATCTTGCAGGTTCTGTAGAGGCAGTGTAATCAGTCCTGGGAGATCTTGCAGGCTTTGCTGAGGCAGTATAATCAGTCTTGAGGTGTACTTAATTGATGGCTTGCTCGTAGAGATGATGAAGACCTACATGGAGGCTAGGCCTACAACCAACATGAAAAAGGGATGGCTCTGTAGAACTTGCTATGACGAGTAGATTGGATATTGATTGAGATTGCAACATTGACGATGACGATGATCCGATGATGATGATCTGATGATCCAGAGAAGAAGACTTGTGCTAGAAGACCTGTATTGACAAATAACTTCCTAGTTAAGTGGGCGTTTTGATCTATATGCAACTTCAAAATGTATTTCATATATGTATATTGTATCCCTACAGAGAGTTTATTATTCCTCTATATGGAAGTGTCATCATTTGTATTTACAAGTGTCGCAAGTGTCGTAACTTATACAAGAGGGCTTATTAGACCACCAAGTGTGGGGTCGGCCCTGAGTTGGGTTACCATGGGTTATTAGACTCTCCTAGAGAATTCGGCCTTGTTAGGTTATTAGGCAAGTCGATTTGTGTATAAATAGAGTGAGGGTGTCCCTCTATTTGATCATTCACTTACTCATCTATCTCTCTCATTGAGTGATGCGCACTAGTGGAGGAGGAGAAGCGGCTAAGGAGACTATCTCTTGTACTTGGGCTTTGCATCATTGCTCTTTATATCTCTGAGGAAGTTGTGGGGTTTTTCACCTTCTTGGTTTTCCCCAAGGAAACTTTGTGTCTATTGTCTCTTGTGCTTGTGTTTCGCAGACAATATACTCAGAGTAGACTCAAGGCCTGATCTCCCTAGCTTACCGTAAGTCTAGAACAAATAGGACATAACATAGATTACTTTCCTAGATCGTGTATAAGTACAAATGAAAGAGTAGATCGTTTACCTTATATTTGTAGATCCCTTTATCCTTCATTGATCCAATGCTCCAGCACTGCCAGATTGCGAATAGATAAACCCTGTTGAACATGTAATAGACCACAAGAAGTGAAAGCATATATTTCATATGACAAATCTAAGTTAACAGTTAAGGAGGAAAACTCTAGACATTATCGAAGAGACAAAATTTATTGAAGCAATTATATTAACTGTATTGAAGAGTGAAGAAGTACAATAGACAAGAAGATTACAACCATTTCCTTAATGCTGCAAGCTCCTGCCGACAAGCCATGCCAAAGATCCTTGAGAAAAGTTAAGGTTCCCCAAGCTAGAATGTTAGATCTATTGGGCTTGATTTCACTAGCATAAGAATACCATAGACTTCCTCCCCTTAGAATGGGAGTGAGCTTCATTTAAATAGGACTAAGTGGATAGGATGTGGATAGGATAGGTTGAGAGATGATAGGAGAGATTTATGGGATCTTTCCAAGGTGTTAGGAATCGAATGCCAACTCTCCCAAGAGGTCAGGGATAAGGTCCCAAGTCAGCAAGCTTCGAGAAGGAGCTTGAAGAAGCTATTTTTTCCTTCTAACTAACTTCGTTGCACCCTGTAATGGATCAAGGTGCGAAGTTGCACGTTGCAGGAGTGCAACTTGCGACGACCTCTCAAAACCCAGTACAAAATAGTTACAAATCCTTCCATGTCAATCACTCAATCAAGGTAACTCCAGAGGTGTATACACTGAATCTCATGATGGGAATATTTTAGGTGTAATAGAATGCCCCCCAAAGCATGAATCTATTCAAAAATAGACAGGTGAAATGCTTTGATAGAGGGAATGGCAATGGACTTGTCAGACAAAGGACATTGCTGCAGTACAACTAAATCTGAGTGCACATTCTCAAATGACTCATAACATGGCTACCAACCAATACAATGCAAATCCATGGTAGAAATGACCGACTGAACAAAATCATGGATACTAGACAGAAGGCCAGATGCATGATGAGATGATAACACAGCCACGACCAATACAAATGTGGATCCATGTGACATAACTCAATACAAACTCCATCGCAACCTCGATAGAACATGACTCCTCAGGGTCTTCAAGATGAACCCGCATGTCTTCCCATGGTGAGATGTAAGGCCTGGGTAGGATTTTCCAACATGGTGGCAGGTAGGTCCTCCCATGGTCGTTGATGTAATTGTCGGGCTTTTTCGACATGGTGGCAGGTAGGTCCTCCCATGGTCGTTGATGTAATTGTTATTCCTTTCCGACATGGTGGTAGGTAGGTCCTCCCATGGTGACATGGTGGTAGGTAAGTCCTCCCATGGTCGTGATGTAAGTGTTGTGCCTTTTCGACATGGTGGTAGGTAGGTCCTTTCATGGTGACATGGTGGTAGGTAAGTCCTCCCATGGTCGCAATGTAAGTACTGAGCCATTCGCGGATGGTGGTAGGTAGGTCCTCCCATGCTGGTGTATATAAGTGTTGTGTATGTGCATCTGGGTTGTGCTCTGTGGATGATGACGATGATTTGAAGACGATGAGGTGACAGTATGGTACACAGTTTTTGCAGAGGCATATAATCCGTCCTAAGATGCTCTTGTAGGTTTTGCAGAGGCAGTGTAATTAGTCCCGGGAGATCTTGCAGGTTTTGCAGAGGCAGTGTAATCAGTCCTGGGAGATCTTGCAGGTTTTGCAGAGGCAGTGTAATTAATCTTGAGGTGTACTTACTTGATGGCTTGCTCGGAGAGATGATGAAGACCTACATGGAGGCTAGGCCTACAACCAGCATTAAAAAGGGATGGCTCTGTAGAACTTTCTATGACGAGTAGATTGGATATTGATTGAGATAGTAGCAGTGACGATGACGATGATCTGATGATGATGATCTGATGATCCAGAGAATAAGACTTGTGCTCGAAGACCTGCATCAAGAAATACCTTCCTAGTTAAGAGGGACTGTTGATGTATATGCAACTTCAGAATGTATTTCATATATGTATATTGTATCCCTAAAGAGAGTTTATTATTCCTCTATATGGAAGTGTCGTCATTTGTATTTACAAGTGTCGCAAGTTTCGTAACTTATACAAGAGGGGTTATTAGACCACCAAGTGTGGGGTCGGCCTTGAGTTGGGTTACCATGGGTTATTAGACTCTCCTAGAGAATTCGGCCCTGTTAGGTTATTAGGCAAGTCAATTTGTGTATAAATAGAGTGAGGGTGTCACTCTATTTGATCATTCACTTACTCATTTATCTCTCTCATTGAGTGATGCGCACTAGTGGAGGAGGAGAAGCCGCTAAGGAGACTATCTTTTGTATTTCATTTTTGTATCATTGCTCTTTATATCTCTGAGGAAGTTGCAGGGTTTTTCACCTTCTTGGTTTTCCCCGAGGAAACTTTGTGTCTATTGTCTCTTGTGCTTGTGTTTCGCGGACAACATACTCAGAGCAGACTCAAGGCCTGATCTCCCTAGCTTAACGTAAGTCTAGAACAAATAGGACATAACATAGATTACTTTCCTAGATCGTGTATAAGTACAAATGCAAGAGTAGATCGTTTACCTTATATTTGTAGATCCCTTTCTCCTTCATTGATCCAATGCTCCAGCACTGCCAGATTGTGAATAGCTAAACCCTGTCGAACATGTAACAGACCACGAGAAGTGAAAGCATATATCTCATATGATAGATCTAAGTTAACAATTAAGGAGGAAAACTCTAGACATTATCGAAGAGACAAAATTTATGGAAAGCAATTATATCAACTGTATTGAAGAGTGAAGGAGTACAATAGAGAAGAAGATTACAACCATTGCCTTAATGCTGCAAGCTCCTTCCAAAAAGCCATGCCAAAGATCCTTGAGAAAAGTGAAGGTTCCCGAAGCTAGAATGTTAGATCTATTGGGCTTGATTTCGCTAGCATAAGAATACCATAGACTTCCTCCCCTTAGAATGGGAGTGAGCTTCATTTAAATAGGACTAAGTGGATAGGATGTGGATAGGATAGGTTGAGAGATGATAGGAGAGACATAAGGGATCTTTCCAAGGTGTTAGGAATTGAGTGCCAACTCTCCCAAGAGGTCAGGGATAAGGTCCCAAGTCAGCAAGCTTCAAGAAGGAGCTCGAAGAAGCTATTTTTTCCTTCTAACTGACTTCATTGCACCCTATAATGGAGCAAGGTGCGAAGCTGCATGTTGCAGGAGTGCAACCTGCGACGACCTCTCAAAACGTAGTACAAAATAGGTACAAATCCTTCCAGGTCAATCACTCAATAAAGGTAACTCCATAGGTGTATACACTGAATCTCATGATGGGAATATTTTAGGTGTAACAGAATGCCCCCCAAAGCATGAAGCTGTTGAAAAATAGACAGGTGAAATGATTTGACAGAAGGAATGGCAATCGACTTGTCGGATGAAGGACGTTGCTACAGTACAATTGAATCTGAGTACACAGTCTCAAATGACTCATAACATGGCTATCGACCAATACAATGTAGATCCATGGTAGTAATGACTGACTGAACACAATCATGGATACTAGACAGAAGCCCAGATGCATGATGAGATGATAACATAGCCATGACCAATACAAATGTGGATCCGTGTGATATAACTCAATACAAACTCCATCGCAACCTCGGTAGAACATGACTCCCCAGGGTCTTCAAGATGAACCAGCAAGTCCTCCCATGGTGAGATGTAAGGCCTGGATGGGATTTTCCAACATGGTGGCAGGTAGGTCCTCCCATGGTCCTTGATGTAATTGTCGGGCTTTTTCGACATGGTGGCAGGTAGGTCCTCCCATGGTCACTGATGTAATTGTCGTTCCTTTCCGACATGGTGGTAGGTAGGTCCTCCCATGGTGACATGGTGGTAGGTAAGTCCTCCCATGGTCGTGATGTAAGTGTTGTGCCTTTTCGACATGGTGGTAGGTAGGTCCTCTCATGGTGACATGGTGGTAGGTAAGTCCTCCCATGGTCGCGATGTAAGTGCTGAGCCATTCTCGGATGGTGGTAGGTAGGTCCTTCCATGCTGGTGTATATAAGTGCTGTGTATGTGCATTTGGGTTGTGCTCCGTGGACGATGACGATGATCGAAAGACGATGAGGTGATAGTATGGTACACAGTTTTTGCAGAGGCATATAATCAGTCCTAAGATGCTCTTACAGGTTTTGCAGAGGCAGTGTAATCAGTCCTTGTAGATCTTGCAGGTTTTGCAGAGGAAGTGTAATATGTCCTGGGAGATCTTGCAGGTTCTGCAGAGGCAGTGTAATCAGTCCTGAGGTGTACTTACTTGATGGCTTGCTTGCAAAGATGATGAAGACCTACATGGAGGCTAAGCCTACAACCAACATGAAAAAGGGATGGCTTTGTAGAACTTCCTATGATGAGTAGATTGGATATTGATTGAGATAGTAGCAGTGACGATGACGATGATCCAATGATGATGATCTGATGATGCAGAGAAGAAGACTTGTGCTAGAAGACCTGTATCGTGAAATACCTTCCTAGTTAAGAGGGAGTGTTGATGTATATGCAACTTCAGAATATATTTCATATATGTATATTGTATCCCTACAGAGAGGTTATTATTCCTCTGTATGGAAGTGTCGTCATTTGTATTTACAAGTGTCACAAGTGTCGTAACTTATACAAGAGGGGTTATTAGACCACCAAGTGTGGGGTCAGCCCTGATTTGGGTTATCATGGTTTATTAGACTCTCCTAGAGAATTCGGCCATGTTAGTTTATTAAGCAAGTTGTGAAGAACCTGCAATAATTAATTAATGCAAATACACTAGATATCAGAAATAATAGAACTCATAATCACTTTTATATTGATCATGGGCCACTTCGAGGTGGCAACCTCCTTTGAGCAAGCTCAATACAATTAACTTCACGGTGCCTTCATAGGCCTCAACACACACTTATATACTAAGTCTAGGCACCAATACCATGGGTCAATACTATGTGTCAATATAAACCATGGGCTAAGTCTAGGCGCCAATACTACGAGTTAAAACCACGGGACATATAATACTATGGGACGACTTACAAAGCATATGCGTCCAATACTATGGGTCATTACTATGGGCTAATATAAACTATGGATCAACAAATACTATGGGACGACTTACAAAGCATATGCGTCAAACAACAATATACTAACAAAGTAAAGACATGGGTTCCTAACATCCCCTCTCCCTTAGAAAAAGCTTTGTCCTCAAAGCTTTAGATGTGGAAATTGATGCAGAATCTGAAGGAGTGGGTCCCCTGTAGCATCCGCGGGTTGCATTCCAAGCCACTGGCGCATTTGGAGATTCAGGGAGGATTGCATGGAAGGCTATAGACGAAGAAGAACCATATCAGCGATGTGAAAAGTGCGCTCAGAATGGTGCTGATCGGCTTGTTGTTTCAGTCGAATTCTTGCCATGTGAAAATTGTCTTGCAGAATGAGAAGAAGTTGATCACGGTTTCGAAGAATTGAGTCAATTGCCTAAACTGGGGAGCTGCTGAAGGTGTATAGAAGAAGAACTGGTGGTGCATGTACAAAGACTGCTTCATATGGTGTCCTTTGAGATGTGGTACTATACCACTGGAGCGCTTCTAGGAAATCCATAGAAATAGTTGTCCAAATCTGTGGAGGGATGGGTAAGGGTTTGAGTAGTCCTGAAAGGAGGGTCATTTCACCCTTGCTGACCTGGAAAGTATCACAGTCAACCACCATCCATTGAATTATCCTTTTGAGTCCCTGCCAAAAGAAGTTACATTGTTCCTGGTCATACGTTTTGAGGATCCCAGAGTGCCCTACTGATGAAGAAGCATGGAGTTCATAGAAGAGATAGCCCCGTTGAACTGATTGCAACCAATTTGGAACAAGCAAAGAAATAGCTGTAAGAGAAACTGGGTCATATAATGTACGAGGAGGAGCATCTTCCACCATATTTTCCTTACCCTTCTGGTAAGTGGTCGCATAGTCATAACCCATGAGTTGGATAACCCATTTCAGGTGTGTTGGGGAGGAGACCCGTTGTTCCAGGAAAGTTTCCAGACTCTGGAGATTAGTCTTGATGCAAAAATAATTCCCCAATAGGGATGGCTGCCACTTTTGGACTGTATGCAAAATAGTCATCATTTCCTGCTGAGAGGTAGATGCGGCTAAATTCTTACTGGAAAGGTCTCTTGAAGGAAACAAGCTCATTGGTTCAGCAAAGACACCTGCATATCTATCCAAGGAAGTAGTGGAGACTGTTGATGGGTGCATCTGAATGGAATGGATCTAAGCGATGACACCATGTGAATTCTTCTTAAGTATTTTTTCTAGGCGATGTGAACTGATGATGTAGAGAGACCCTGGTTGTAAGCCCATAAATTTGTGTTGAGCCCCATTGACTGAAAACTGCATCCAAAGTTCAGCAAAATCCCATAAGATGGGGCCAAGTGTGCGTAACCATTGAACACCCAAAACCACATCACATCCGCCTAAGGACAAGGAAAACATGTGAGAGTGCAGGTTATAATCTTCCATAGAGATACGCACATTGTGACACTTCCCCTTGCAAGGTAAGGTGCCCCCATTGGCAACCATGACTTCAAAGTTGGAGCAAGGATGGACAAAACAATCAGCCTGTTTGGCAATCCAAGGATCAATGAAGTTATGAGTGCTACCAGAATCAATCAGTATGGTAAGAGGGAGCTTCTTGAAGTATCCCCTGACTCGCATTGTTTGTGGGGTGGTGACGCTGGTTACAGCATGGAGAGAGATCTCGGGTGGGTCATCCTGAGATGGGGTGTCAACAGGCGGGTGTTGAATGTCGACCTGATCATCTTCTGTATCTGGAGCTTCTTCATCAAGTTTTGAGGCAGGCGGAGAATCCACATCCAAGAGATAGAGCTTTTGTTGAACACATCTATATCCCCAAGTGAATTTCTCATCACAATTATAACAAAGCCCTTTTTCTCGGCGTTCCTGCATCTCTGTTTCATACAATTGCTTGATAGGAGTTGGTTGAGGAGAAGGCGTGATGGGAGGTCGTTGGGAACCCATATTTCTGAAGGGAACAAAGGTGGGTTTGGAGCATTGTTGAGCTGCGATCTTGTCCTCGGCCAGCTTAGACAACCCTAGGACTTCCATCATTATTTTGGGACAAAACATTTTGACCTCTGAGCGGATTTCATCCTTGAGACCACTAATAAAACAACTCCTGTAGAATTCATTGGACAATCCTTCTGTGTGATTGGCTAGTTTCTCAAATTCCGTTTGATACTCTCTCACTGTGCTAGTTTGGTGAAGTTTAGTGAGTGCTCCTGTGAAGTCGTCAAAAGAACTAGGACCAAATCATGACAAAAGGAGTTGGCAAAAATCTGTCCAGTTTGGCTCGGGATGAGCTTTGATGTACCAACAGTACCATTAAAGAGCTTCCTGTTCCAAATGAAAGGATGCAAGTGGAACTTTCTGAACATCAAAAGTATTATGTAGACTAAAATATTGTTCTACTCGGTATATCCATCCAGTCGGATCAGTACCATTGAAGCGAGGAAAATCAAGCTTCGGCCCATGAAAATTGCTAGAAGAAGAGAACCCGGTGGCTGCAAAAGATTCTGGCTATCGGTTATTGTTCATGGCTGAATGCTGAAGATGGAGGTTGAGAAATTTTTCATCCAGATCTTGGAGTTTGGTTTGGATGGCTGCAAGTGCTTCCTCCATGGTGTTTTCTCCTGTGTGAGTGACAACCATAACCAGTAATTTTTTTTTATTTTTTCTTTTTGTTGGGGGGGGGGAATGGATAGAAAAACACAAACACAAGCTTATTTAGTAAGGGGAAATTCGGATTTGGGAAAAACTCAGAGGGGTGATTGGGGTTTGACTAGGTTTTCGACACTTTCTAAGGGACAGGGAAGCAAAAAATGGGGATTTCATAAGCAGGAACTCTATGGTAAAATTTGAAGGCAATCGGGTGAAAAGTGAAGAAGTTATGGCAAACTCTAAAAATAGACAAATGTGGGATTTCTGGTCTTGAGAAGTAGAATTTGGGATAGGGTCTTCAGGAATGAAATATGCAGAATGGTATTGCAGGGATGTCAGTGAAGTTTCAGGGAAAACAGAGTTGAAATAAGGGAGATATGGCCGAAAAATAGAATTTTATACCTTTTTTTTTTTCCAGAAATGGATCGGCAACAGTGGCATGGAAGGGATCTGCAACAGATGGATCTACAACGGTGCGGAAGGGATAAAAAATGGTTGGATTTGAAACGGAAACTAGATCTGGAATGACTTTCAGAATAGATCTGAAACGGCTGGATCTGGAGCAGAAGTGATCGGCAACAGTTCAACTAAAAATAGATATGGACCCCAGGTATGTACGGCTTCCTAACAGTTCAAGTGTTTCACTCGGCCACCAATGCTGTCTGACGGCTTGTGTATTGGGGCAGTACCCCTCACTCCACGGCTCAGGTAAAACTGATAACTGCTTTGCCACAAACGACAACTCTTGGTTTACCTCATGGGTGGGAACTAATCAATCAGGTAGGGGTCGTTGCCCTTTTCGTTGGCAGGTCCTCTCAATGGGCCAGCTACTTTGGGGTTCTTGTGGTACTCCTCACAATGATTTTTAGGCTTATGCCCAAGTACTTCCCACAATTAAGCGGATAGGGATTATTCCCAAATCCGAAGCTGCAATAGATGCGAAAAAGAAATTTGGCAGAAATTCCACCCAACGAGCCTAAGAAAGTGCTATGATACTAGATGTGAAGAACCTACAATAATTAATTAATGCAAATACACTAGATATCAGAAATAATAGAACTCAGAATCACTTTTATATTGGTCACGGGCCACTTCGAGGGGGCAACCTCCTTTGAGCAAGCTCAATACAATTAACTTCGTGGTGCCTTCATAGGCCTCAACACACACTTATATACTAAGTCTAGGCACCAATACCATGGGTCAATACTATGTGTCAATACAAACCATGGGCTAAGTCTAGGCGCCAATACTATGAGTCAAAACCATGGGACATATAATACTATGGGATGACTTACAAAGCATATGCATCCAATACTATGGGTCAATACTATGGGCTAATATAAACTATGGATCAACAAATGCTACGGGAGGACTTACAAAGCATATGCGTCCAACAACAATATACTAACAAAGTAAAGACATGGGTTCCTAACACAAGTCGATTTGTGTATAAATAGAGTGAAGGTGTCACTCTATTTGATCATTCACTTACTCATCTATCTCTCTCATTGAGTGATGTGCACTAGTGGAGGAGGAGAAGCTGCTAAGGAGACTATCTCTTGTACTTGGGTTTTGTATCATTGCTCTTTATATCTCTGAGGAAGTTACGGGGTTTTTCACCTTCTTGGTTTTCCCTGAGGAAACTTTGTGTCTATTGTCTCTTGTGCTTGTGTTTCGCGAACAATATACTCAGAGCAGACTCAAGGCCTGATCTCCCTAACTTGATGTAAGTCTAGAACAAATAGGACATAACATAGATTACTTTCCTAGATCGTGTATAAGTACAAATGCAAGAGTAGATCGTTTACCTTAGATTTGTAGATCCCTTTCTCCTTCATTGATCCAATGCTCCAGCACTGCCAGATTGCAAATAGCTAAACCCTGTTGAACATGTAATAGACCACGAGAAGTGAAAGCATATATCTCATATGACATATCTAAGTTAACAGTTAAGGAGGAAAACTCTAAACATTATCAAAGAGACAAAATTTATGGAAAGCAATTATATTAACTGTATTGAAGAGTGAAGAAGTACAATAGAGAAGAAGATTACAACCATTGCCTCAATGTTGCAATCTCCTTCTGACAAGTCATTCCAAAGCTCCTTGAGAAAAGTGAAGGTTCCCCAAGCTGGAATGTCAGATCTATTGGGCTTGATTTCACTAGCATAAGTATACCATAGACTTACTCCCCTTAGAATGGGAGTGAGCTTCATTTAAATAGGACTAAGTGGATAGGATGTGGATAGGATAGGTTGAGAGATGATAAGAGAGACTTAAGGGATCTTTCCAAGGTGTTAGGAATCGAGTGCCAACTCTCCCAAGAGGTCAGGGATGAGGTCCCAAGTCAGCAAGCTTCTAGAAGGAGATTGATGAAGCTATTTTTCCCTTCTAACCGACTTCGTCGCACCCTGTAATGGAGCAAGGTGCGACGTCGCATGTTGCAGGAGTGCAACCTGCAACGACCTCTCAAACCCAGTACAAAATAGGTACAAATCCTTCCAGGTCAATCACTCAATCAAGGTAACTCCAGAGGTTTATACACTGAATCTCATGATGCGAAGATTTTAGGTGTAACATCTTGTCTCTTATGATTGATATGTTGTGCTTGTTATTCTCTCAGATAAGATCTTAGATCATATTGAATTAATGCTCAAAAACTAACAGGTCTTTTGGATATTCAACATTCTTACCAGGTTTTTCAAGTTGATTTTGTTCTGAAGTAGACTTGTAATGTCTTGCAACCTTTCCCATCGCTTTTTTCACTTATACCATTCAATTCTTTGAATGTCAATTGTGTATTTGCGATTGGAAAATTTATTCAATCAAAACCATGCTTGGATATTTTCAAGCTTTTCTTCTTTTTTGCTCATCAACTAGTACTGTATCTTCATACTTGTCTCATGGTCAGTGACCCCCCCATTGTTGCCCCGACTTATTGTTGGTCGGTAGGTTTGAAATTAGCAATAATAATCATTTAATGAGAAAATATTCCCACTCTCTTTCTTTAATGAAGTGTTCCCAATAATTTTGTTGATGTTCCCAATTTGTGTTGGAAGGAGTTGGCAGTGGCAGACAAGGCTCGAGTATGTGATCGACGCCTTTTTTCAATTAAAAATTTATGAATAAAAACAAGAATTGTACAGAAAAACTATCGTGGAAGTCGGTACAGAACCTTGCTTTTATGTTGACAAGTGAAGTACGTTCTTCTATTGTTTTTTCTTCACAAAATTCATCGACTATTTTTTCAACCCACTCATAGAGGTTTATTTGATCACCTTTGCATAGTTTGTGTATCAATAATGATTCTTCATGATCTTTCAGCTTGGTCATGAATGGTTATCCAGGAATCTTTTGATTTTTCAGGGAAAATTTTCTATAAATTTCTCATGTGACTCAATGAAGAATTTAGTTTTGGCCTACACAAGTATTAACTTGTTTCTTCTGGCATAATTTTGTAATGCAATTTGTAATTTTTCTATCCTGCCATCCATAAATTTCTTCCTCGTTCAACGTTTATACAAAGATTCTCATCCTTTGTCCTGGTTCAGTACTACCGAAAATGGAATCAATGTTGTAATATGAGGGATTACCTGAGGTTACTAGTAGTGCATCACAAACATATAATCATACACAAAAGCATATACAGATGGAGAGAAAAAGGAAGAAAGTAATGGTAGACACAATAACAATTATATATATTACATCTCAAAACTAGATTGTACAAGGAGTAAACCTTTCTATATTTTTCTCGGCTCACTAGCCTATACATATATATGAAATGCAATTATATGAAATGCAATCGGTTATACAATTATAATTGTCCAACTACTTACTCATTCAACATTTATGCAAATATTCTCATCCTTTGTCCTGGTTCAGTACTACCAACAATGGAATCAAAGTTGTAATATGAGGGATTGCCTGAGGTTACTAATAGTGCATCACAAACATATAATCATACACAAAAGCATATACACATGGAGAGAAAAAAGGAACAAAGTAATGGTATATCCAACAACAAGTATATATATTACATCTCAAAACTAGATTGTACAAGGAGTAAACCTCTCTATCTTCTCGGCTCACTAGCTTATACATATATATGAAATGCAATCAGTTAGACAATTATAACTGTCCAAATACCCAAAAATTGTATTAACTGGATCGAATAGACTGGGTTGACTTAGTGGGTGATTGGTTGGGAGGACCTAGTCAACTCATCAACTAGGATCCTCCAATAGGGTAGTTGGTAATTAGAAGAAATAATAATATACTCATAATGCATGAGCATTCCTAGGGGGTGTATGCCAACAACATTGTATTATTATATTATTTCTTCTAACTATGTAGTGGACCTATTTATCACCCATCAACTGCCACGTGGCCTATGAACACATTACATACATCATCCCAAGGGATACCTACACTAAAAGGATAACAACTTCTACTATTTGGTGGCTATTATCAAAAAACCCTCAACCAATGATAATGGATGGTTTTGTAGAGGCTATAACATAAATTTATTATAACTAACAAATTATGGGAAATTAGATATTATAACAGAGGCATTTTTAGGTGCACATACATAGACTAATTTAACCATTGTGTGTTCATATAAAGTGCATCAACGCATATACACTAAATATTCAACATTTTTTCTTTCCATTTATGTAACGCGTTGGTGCATATTCTTTAAATGTGCCACACTAGTGCTTTCCATTAAAGTAACACACTAGTACGTTCAATATGCATTATAACACTAGTGATTTGAAACTTAAATAGTGTTGATGCTTTCAATTCAAATGTGATATATCGGTGCCATCCATTCTTATAACATATAGGTGCATATTATCATTTAGACCATACTAAGAAATGTAAGTTTTAAACCTACGAACTTAAACAATGCACACAGAACTTAAGCAAAACAAATATTAAACAATAGTAAATACATAGTACATAGAGAACTACCCTGGAAATCCTTAATGGGAAAACCAACAAAAGTTAGAACTACACCTCTATCTTTCTCATTGTTTTTCTTAACCATTCGCAATACAATATTTATGTATTGTGCACCATCCAAAACCCTACACAAGATATTACCACCCCCAAAATGTATCCTAAATAAGAAATTGATTAAAAGTTAATTAGCAGTTAATTAACACCACTAATCAAGTATTTAGTCAAACCCTTATTTCCCCTGAAATTTTTTCCGGGTGCACAAGAAACAATGTGGATTTTGGCACATGATACGATGTGGGGTTAATTCAAAATTATTGAAATCAGGTATCAATGGAAAAATCCCTCCAATTTCATATTTTTCGATTTGCTCCAAAATATCCGGTTTACCCAGACCCAAAATATGTTCTGAAACCAAATCTGCGTCTGTATTGAACCTAACCTACTTGAACAAAATCCATGCACCTGTCAACACACTCGGTCTATGATCAAACCAAACTGGATCATGTTGAAACCAGCTAAAGAAAAGTTATGCTATCATGATCGATTGGTAAGAGTATGTTTTTTCGAGTTTTTTGCACCATGGGTGTATATTTTCGAAGATGTTTTTTTTTTCAGAGCCTATCGTAAGTAAAGAGGAACATTCTATTGCTTACAAAATATGCATTGCATAGGAACTCTCTATTGCTTACAAAAATTACTTATTTTGTTTTATATCTTACCTTGATCAAAATATTTGAACTTGTTCCTTGATTTAGATCTCACCCCGCTCGAACCGTCAACGCACCAGCTCTTGGATCAAACCAAATTGTACCGCATTGATATCCTCTGAGAAAAATTGATTGTGTGGTGATACAACTCGTAAGTATTTCTGTTTTTCAGTTTTTTTGTGCTTAAAACGTTTTACATTCTTACCCTGCTTGAACAAAATATACAAACCCATCAACAGGTCTGTGATCAAACCAAAATTGATTGCATTGAAATTTGATGAAAAAATTGATGGTTTGGTGGTCGGCTGACAATACTTTGTTTTAATTTGTATGTTAATCGATTGGTGTAGCGATGGACTGCTTATCATCCAATTGA
Source organism: Larix kaempferi (assembly GCA_027924585.1). Classification (NCBI taxonomy): domain Eukaryota; kingdom Viridiplantae; phylum Streptophyta; class Pinopsida; order Pinales; family Pinaceae; genus Larix; species Larix kaempferi. The sequence goes on along the minus strand of BSBM01001486.1, from coordinate 37,853 downwards.
TTAAACACATCAGCTATCTGATCAAACCAAATCGGACCGCGTGGAAATACTCTGAGCAAAATCAATGGTGTAGTGATACGACTGGTAAGAATATTTTTTCAGTTTTTTGTGCTTAAAATAATTTACATTCTTGCCCTGCAATTTTTGTATTTAAGCAGTCTGTAAAATGATTTATCAGATATTGTATATGTAGAGTAATTAAATTCACCCTTTATTATTTGATGGAGATATCAGTTTGGACCATCTGTATGCGAATTTAAAATCTTGGTTGGAAGGGGAAAATAAATCGAAGGTTTTTACCAAAGGTTAGAATTGATGTATTATTAACATTATGCCTTTATAAATACTTTGTTTTCTCACTCTTGATTTCCAATTAAGAGATCATGTGTAACCTGTGTAGGCCAATTTGGCTCCCTCTCGTGATTGCAGAATTTTACTTATAAATTTGATTATGTTCAATACAGACCCTTATCTGTTTCCACATAAAGAATGAAAGTCATTGCCTCCATAGGTTGTGGAAGAATCTTTTCAAATACTTGATGAAGAGGATTTTGAACAAGAAAAGAGACGAAAAATGAACCAACAATTGTCTACACAGCGACAAAAGTCACAGAAATTATATAGACTTGGAAAAACTGATTGTTGGAGTGATGATGATGTATCCAACGGTAATGATGTTGAGAACCAACCTAATGATAGGGATATACCTTATCAACTTTGATGTCATTCAACTCTGCAGTATGTTAAGGGAAAGGCTGCAAACTTTCAGACAATTGTTGTTCTTAAAGGAGAAAATGGTTTAGAAGAAATCATTATCTGTAAATTTACAGTGAGTCACATACAAGAAATGTAGAGTTGACAATGTTGGATCCTTGTGGTGATGATGCAATTATTTACACTGATAATACCAATGACACATGGACACATGCTATGGATGACGTTCTTCCTGTTCAAATGGTGTATGCAGATGAAAGTGGCAAGCTTACGTTGCAGCATCCTTCAATTTATGAAATAAAATCACAATTATCTTCAAGTGGTCCAGATGGAAATCATAAAAAACATTCCATTGCAGTCATCAAGCGAGGGTTTTATATGGGATCTTGTTCAGATGTGACTCCCATATTGACTCAAAATGGTCGTTTTGTGAATATTGGTAGAAATAAATTCATTCAAATGGATGGGCTATTGGTGTGCAACAAAAATCCATTTGATTTTACCATAAAGGAAGGCATGCATGTCCGTATTTATTATGAAAAATTGCCTGGAATGTATGAAGATGAGTCCTTGAAAATTCCATATCCTATAGAAGTGTTGGATTGTCTAGTAGATGTTTCAAATGGTGGAGCATTTTGTTGGGTAAGAATAATTGAAAATAATGTATATGTTTTTGGTAGAGGCCACTATATTCCTGAAGGTGTGAATTTGCATCCACATGAGGTGTTTTACACAAAACAATCTTTGTTGATACCAACTGAAACAATTGATGGTGAGTATACATGTGTATGTTTTAATATATATTCTTCAACTCATATGTGAAAAATTTATTTATAGTATCCAATGTTATATTATGTTGTGTTGATGATTTTTTCTTTACTATGAGCTCTATTAAAAGGTGGGGTACTAGCAGTCGAAAAGGAGAATTTTTTTTTGTCAGTTTATTGCTACGAATGATGATAAGCACACCAATTTTCAACTTCTTGCAACAAAAGGTGGCAATGAAGTTGTGACTAATAGATTAGTTGCATCTACAGAATATGGAACACACAATATTCATCTTCTTTCCTACAAAGTTTTCAATCACATAAGGTCTCGACACATTATATGCAGTGAATGTTATGTGGAAATTCCTTGTTCAGATAAAAGTTTTATGGTTACTTTGGAACTAATTGCAATGCATTATGTACCTATCGGGATTGTAAAGAAGAATAATTCGCTAGAGTTCGGCATAGTAGGCTATGAGAATCTTAAGGAGGCAATTTTCTATACATGTCCAACCTTTCCTGATAGATATCAGCCAACTTCAGGCTCAAGTGATCAGAGTCACCCTCTTGGTAAATGGAGAGTGGGACCAAAATTTAGATTTCGCTATTTGTATAATAGCTTACAACCTCGTGTACAAGTACACTTTTCATGGGATTCACACCAATGGGACCCTGCCCATCAGTGTTATGGATTAGGGATGAGGACTAGTGTACCCCATTTGGATTTGTAAACATTTTTCCTTTCATTAATAAATTTTTATACTGTTTGGTGTAATATGTATGGTGAATTATATTATTTAGTATATATGAATTATTTATTTCTTGCATTAAATTGTTTTATATGTACATGCACTCTGGTTCTATAGTAGTTGCTCCAGGATTAGATGTGTTGATGATTTTGGACTTTCAGTTTGCTGAAGAAGCTTGGGGTATTTTGATAGAACAATTTACAGATTGTTGAAGAATGTACTATATTTAGGCTTGAAATATAATAGACTTATTTCTGATGAAACAATGAGTGGTGTTTTACCTTTTTTATCCAAGGACTAAATTCAGATTATTTAATCTAACACAGAAATAAAAACATTCTTCATGTGCTAGTAAGAACATTACATAGTCAAATTGAATGATATGAGTTGAACATGATGTGTATTAACAACCACCACTACACTATTCAATATTTTCAATTTTATCCTAAAAATTCCTATTGTGTAAAAATACTGAAAATCAACCTTGAAAATAGGGTTCAATTTTTTGCTTGTTTGAGTGATTCAACTTGGAAAATGTGAGTTTTATTATTCTCTGTTTTTTTACATTTTCATGTTTTGATTTCATATTTGCAAATACCAGGGAATCTGGTTGATTTATTGTCATTGACAACAATGGCTAAGTACTGAAAATATGGCTCAAGTGGCTTTGGGAAAATGACCACCATTTCCTCACAAAGAGAGAGAAAACTATTATGAGGGCACCATCCTGAAGGTGGATGACTAATGCACCTAAATATATTCTCAGTCTTGGAAAAAAGTCTCTAGTCAAGAGTATATTGGCTGCCAAAACAGCCACTCATCCTTTTTTGCACTTAAAACTGGCCTAAATGGCCTTAGGAAAATGCCCACCAGTTCTCACCAGTGAGGGATTAAATTTATCTGACAACATAAGCTTTCAGGTGGAGGATTTACACACTTGACCATTAACTCCTTATCGATAAAAGGTATATTGCCAAGAAGATAATGGCCTTCCAAAACATCCAATCAACCTCTTTTGCACCATTCCAAAAAATGCTCGCCATGGGAAAAAAAGCCTAAGTATTGAAAATATGGCTCAAGTGGCTTTTGGGAAAATGACCACCATTTCCTCATAGAGAGAGAGAACTATTTGGAGGCCACCATCATGTAGGTGGATGACTAATGAACCTGAGTATAGTCTCAATATTGGAAAAAATTCTATGGTAAAGAATATATTGGCCTGCCAAAACAGCCACTCAGCCTTTTTTCACTTAAAACTGGCTTAAATGGCCTTAGGAAAATGCCCACCAGTTCTCACCAGTGAGGGATTAAATTTATCTAACAAGATAAGCTTTCAGGTGGAGGATTTACACACTTGACCATTTATTCCTTATCGATAAAAGGTCTATGTCCAAGAAGATAATGGCCTCCCAAAACATCCAATCAACCTCTTTTGCACCATTCTAGAAAATGCTCGCTATGGGAAAAAATGGCTAAGTACTAAAAATATGGCTCAAGTGGCTTTGGGAAAATGACTGCCATTTCCTCACAGAGAGAGATAACTATTTGGAGGCCACCATCCTGTAGGTGGATGGCAAATGCACCTGAATATAGTCTTAGACTTGGAAAAAAGTCTCTAGTGAAGAAAATGTTGATTTGCCAAAACAACCAGTCATCCTTTTTTGCACTTAAAACTAGCTTCAATGGCCTTAGGAAAATGCCCACGAGTTCTCACTAGTGAGGGATTAAATTTATCTGACAACATAAGCTTTCAGGTAGAGGATTTACACACTTGAGAATTTACTCATTCTCGATATAAGGTCTATTGCCAAGAAGATAATGGTCTTCCTAAACATCCAATCAACCTCTTTTGCACCATTCTAGAAAATGCTCTCCATTGGAAAATATGGCTCAAGTAGCTTTGGGAAAATGACCGTCATTTCCTCACAGTGAGAGAGATAACTATTTGGAGGGCACCATCCTATAGTTGGATGAATAATGCACCTGAATATAGTTTCAGTCTTGGAAAAAATTCTCCGGTGAAGAAAATATTGGCCTGCCAAAATAGCTACTCAACCTTTTTTCGACTTAAAACTAGCCTAAATGGCGTTAGGAAAATGCCCGCCAGTTCTCACTAGTGAGGGAATAAATTTATCTGACAACATAATATTTTAGGTGGAGGATTTACACACTTGAGAATTTACTCCTTCTCGATAAAAGGTCTATGTCCAAGAAGATAATGACCTGCCAAAACATCCAATCAACCTCTTTTGCACCATTCCAGAAAATGCTCGCCATTGGAAAAAATAGCTAAGTACTGAAAATATGGCTAAAGTGGATTTGGGAAAATGACTGCCATTTACTCACAATGAGAGAGATAACTATTTGGAGGGCACCATCCTATAGATGGATGACTAATGCACCTGAATATAGTTTCAGTGTTGGAAAAAATTCTCCGGTGAAGAAAATATTGGCCTGCCAAAACAGCCACTCAGCCTTTTTTGCACTTAAAATTGGCCTAAATGGCCTTAGGAAAATGCCCTCCAGTTCTCACTAGTGAGGTATTAAATTTATCTAACAACATAAGCTTTTAGGTGGAGGATTTACACACTTGACCATTTACTCCTTCTTGATAAAAGGTCTATGGCCAAGAAGATAATGGCCTGCCAAAAAATCCAATCAACCTCTTTTGCACCATTCTAGTAAATGCTTGCCACGGGAAAAATGGCTAAGTACTGAAAATATGGCTCAAGTGGCTTTGGGAAAATGGTCGTTATTTCCTCACAGAGAGAGACATAAATATTTGGAGGGCACCATCATGTAGGTGAATGACTAATGAACCTGAATATAGTCTCAGTCTTGGAAAAACGCCTCTGGTAAAGAAAAGATTGGCCTTCCAAAACAACCACTCAGCCCTTTTTGCACTTAAAACTGGCTTAAATGGCCCTAGGAAAATTCCCATCAGTTCTCACCAGTGAGGGATTGCATTTTTCTGACAACATAAGATTTTAGGTGGAGGAATTACACACTTGAAAATTGACTCATTCGTGATAAAAGGTCTATGGCCAAGAAGATATTGGCCTTCCAAAACAACCAATCAAACTTTTTTGCACCCTCCCATATTATGGCCCCCCTTTTCCAAAAATGGTCAAGTACTGGAAATATGGCTCAAGTGGATTTGGGAAAATGACTGCCATTTCCTCAGAGAGAGAGAGATAATTATTGTGAGGGAACCATCCTGTAGGTGGATGACTAATGCACTTGAATATAGTCTCAGTATTGGAAAATATGCTCTGGTAAATAATATATTGGCCTTCCAAAACATCCACTCAAACAATTTTTCACCTAAAACTGGCCTAAATGGCCTCAAGAAAATGCCCGCAATTTCTCACCTTTGAGGGATAAGAAAATTTGGATTGCATAATATTTTAGGTGGATGATTTATGCACTTGACCATCGACTCACTTGTAATAAAAATTCATTGTCCAAGAAGATAATGGCCTTCAAAAACAGCCAATCAACCTAATTTGCACTATGCCAGAAAATTCTCCCTTTGGCGAAAATGGCCAAGTACTGAAAAGTGATAGCTTATGTTTATGCGCTTTTTATGTCAAAGTACAACCAGTTTATAAAATTCTAAATTACAACCCATTTATAAAAATTGAAAGCTTATGTTTGTGCACTTTTTTATGTCAAAGTACAACCAATTTATACAATTCCCTCTGATGACAAGGCCTGAAAAAATATTAAAATTCGAGTGTCAGCATAGGGAAAAGTGCATGCCCAAGTCATGAATTATGAGCTAGAAATACACTCAAGGAAAGAATTTTGTTGCTGAAATACTCTTTGTAGGAATAATTTGTGAGCCTAAAATACAGTCTGCATGCATCACCTCACCTACGCTTCGAACGTAGACAACCATGGTCGAATTTGAAATAGTGGCGTCCTATTCCACAGGCACAGTTGAAATGCGAGCATCCTCCTCTACAACCGCGGTTGAAACAAAGGCATCCACGGATGATAGGATAATAGTAAAAAAATTACAGGAGTATTCTAATGCATGGAGAGATGCAAAGATTTGGCCACCAAGTATGGAAACTATCCTTAGGAAAGAAAAAAAAATTGAATTTTTTTTGCAATGTTCAATTATGTTGATGAGGATATAGATGAGGCAATTTCGAAATATGATGCTAGAAATATGGAACTCATAATTTTTGGGAAGCGGGTTAACCTCGACCCTGATTTGGTTGCCTGAGCTACAAATATTCCAGGCAGAGGGGGAGATATTTTAAGCTCTTGGAAAACCCCTAGATAGGAGAAGAACCAGATGGCCAATAAAATTTGTGGGAAATAAATATATGTTCCGAGGAATGGTTTAAGAATGCAAGATGTCCCCCCCGGATGTGGGTGACGACAGTGGTTACGCCACCATGACTCAGCCAGACAGTACACCTGGACACGAGCGTCAGCCAAGTGATAGCGCTGAGGTAAGGAAGGCTATAGAAGCGACGTCAAGTCATTGGGCACATTAATCATCCTACCTTCGACATCATCTCAATCAGCCTACCCTGGCCCATCGTGCACCATCCCCATGGCTCTCAGGCATGTGAGGTTTAATCTGCCAGCTGACCGGCATATCCATCTGTCTTACATCGTTTTGTCTCGCCCCCCAGCCATGCTCATTTGCATTCTAGTCAATCTGGTCCAGGCTCCTCCTGCTCATGCGCTCATGGTCCTGTTCGTTAGGCTTGTCTTGCTCCCATTTTCCAGCCACTGTGTTACCCTCACGATTGTCTGCATGAATCAGATGAAAGGAACCAAGGGAAAAAAGAAGGATGAAGCCCAGGATACAGGTAAAACTAGGAAGTGATACGGTGTAAAGATCTCCATTCCGATCTAGCTACTCATAGACAATTGGGAGGAAAGGATTATCGCTGACAATCTCTCCAACATGAATCATGAACAACCTTGGGATCCCTACTGGCTAGTAAAAAACATGCTAGGTGAGCTTACGGACGACATGTTGAACAATTGGGCCACTGCTTGGCACGCCACTGAGACCCTAACAACTACCCTGTCAAACATGGAAGCCACTCTCTGTAGCCTAGAGAATACCCTCAGCTGGGAATCCTATGCCCCCACTCGTCACCTCTGTCGCGACCTTCATTCTGGTAGCAGTGCATAGGGTGTCACCCCCTCAGCTGTCAGAATTGAGGCCACTCTCATAAATTTGGCTACTCCACTTGGAAAGGATTGGTGCAACCCTGTAAGAAAATACTTGGTTCCGCCACGCGGCAGTGTGTCGAACACTCAGAAAGGAAAGGAGCAAGCATGCTCCTCCTTCCCCATCCCCTCCACCCTAGGCCCGATTCTCTCCAAACGTACTCACAACAAACCAGTTGGAAATGCTCCTGTCACCAGGAAGAGTGCACCCCTGCCGGTCAAGCACCCTGCTAACAACATTCAGCCTCCAGTGAAGGTTACCCTGCCACCTGTGAAATATTTTTAGCCACTTGCAAGGGTTGAGGAGGAGACTGCATGCTACAGCTGCCCCATATTGGAGGAAACTCCTTCTGATGCAGAAGCTCCTTCAACAGCCTGCTAAGGACATTTTTGAGATGTTCTTTTTATGTCTTTTTGTTTGTTTTGTTATGCACTAGACTGTTAGTTTTCTTCAAGCCTTCATGGCTATGACTACTCTACCTGTTTACCCTGATCTCCCTATACTGGGAAGGGTATTTTTGTATATTTTTTTTCTGAACCTCCAGGACTCTATTGATCTTCAAGGTTGGCATCTTTTGATAAAACCACCTCAGACTGTAACTACTACTGTATCTTTATTTCTTATAGTTTAATAGAATTTGCAGCATTACAAAAAAAAATGCAAGATGTCACTCCTGGAATATACAAAACATTGATTCATATTGTCCTTAGGACGATTCTGAATCATCACAGGAAGGACATGATGGGTGAATTTATGCGGGTAGTGATACATTGGGTGGAATATGTTGAATATTGTAACTTCTAAGATTATTATATTTGTACTTTATTATTCCAGAGATGTTTCATCCCTTCGAGGTGATCCGATGGATTGTGGTAACCAAGGTTATTAGATCCACCATGTGGGGGTCGGCCCTGAGTTATTTTATTAGGGGTTATTAGACTCCCTTGGGAGAGGTCGGCCCCATAGGGTAAAAAGTCAGTCGGGAAACAAGTATAAGTAGAGGAGGATGTTCCTCACTTATCACATAGTTCCATCACTCGGGAAGTAGCACACTTGTGAGAGAGAGGTCTGCATAGGAGGTAGAGAAGGAGCTCTAGTCTTGGAGCACATCTTGTATTTTGGTTGATCATCTTATTGAGGAAAGCTTTGCTGGGTTTTCTACCCCATGAGGGTTTCCCAGGGTAAAATCTCTGTCTATCTTGTGATTGTGTTTCTTTCAGTGATCTTGCTAGTCAAATTAGTATAAACTTAACATGGTATCAGAGCTAGCCTGAATAGAACATCTTTCACAAGGTGAAAATATATCTCTCTCTCTCCGATGAAAAATTAGGGTTTATGCAAAGTTAGTATTTTTGGATTCTGATTGCATGGCTGAATAACCCTTCTCAAAATCAAAGTTTTGAGCCCTAGATCGAGTTTTTTGTTTGGGCAGAACTCTGGGAAAGTCAAACCCTAGTTTGACCAAAAGTGCGGTAAACCAAAAATTCTATCCCAGGATCCGGAAGGTGAAAAGTTGAAGTTTCCAGAAGCAGAACACACCAGTGTTTCCAATTCAATCAAGCACATCTCCCGGTAAGTATTACTCTATCTCTTGAAACTTCATTCTCTTTGAACTCCCCCAAGAGAAAATGGCTCCAAGTACTAAGCTTGAAGACAAGCTAGAAGGTATAGAGAATTTTCGGGCATGAAAATATAGAATTGGTCTCATTCTTGAAGAGAATGATCTTGCTCAATATATCAAGGATGAAGTTCTAGAACCCACTGAATATGAAGCCAAAGAAAAGTATAGGAAGGATCTGATTAGGACAAAGAGAATCATTGCTGATTCCATCAAGGACCACTTGATTCCCCAAGTGGCATCCAAGAAGACCCCAAAGGAAATGTATGATGCCCTAGGAAGAATGTATGAAGGGAGGAACATCAATAGGAAGATGAACCTAATAAATCAGTTGTAGAATACCAAGATGAACAAAGGAGAATCCATTCAAGACTACTTCTCAAGGGTTTCCCAAATCAAGGAACAACTAGATGCCATTGGAGATACCCTTGATGAAGATGAACTTGTAATGATTGCTCTAAATGGTCTCACTAGACTTTGGGAGTCATTTATACAAACTATGTGTGCCAAAAAAAAAAGTATGAAGTTTGATATAGTATGGGAGGATTGTGTTCAAGAAAAAGCTAGGGTAGCCAATAGAGAAGCCCTTCTCAAGGAGGATGACCAAGCCTTGGCTACTCACACCAAAAGAAGAAGAAAGGGTCACTTCAAGAAAGTTGACCACAAGGAGTATCAACCCTCCCATAGATTTAATAGGAGAAGAGGAACAAACTCAGAAAGAGACCTCTCCACAGTCCAATGTTTCAATTGTCTTAAACTAGGACACATTGCTAGAAATTGTACTTCACAAACAAAGAATAAGAAGTTTGTTCAAAAAAGACATCATGCACATATGGAAGAAGATGATAGTGGAGAAGAAGAAGAGGAAAGGCCTTGAAAGAAAAGATCTAAAGTAAAGAAAGAAGATGCAGAAGAATATGTTCTATTTCCTGCACTATTTGGGTCTGTAACACCCAGATAAGATACATGGCTCATCAATAGTGGTGCTTCAAATCACATGACAGGTCAAAAGAAAACTCTCTCAAGACTTGAAGAAAAGACTTCTCCACAAAAGGTATCTCTAGGGGATGATTATCAATATCCCATCAAGGGAATTGGTGAAGCAAGCTATAAACTTGATTCTGGAACACCATTGAAGATGAAAGAAATTTTATATGTACCAGGTTTGAAGAAGAACCTACTTTCTATCTTAGCACTAGATAAGAAAGGCTTTAGAGTTGCATTCATAGATGGACAAGTACTTATGTGGCCCAAAGGAAAATAAATTGAGGATGCAATTGTTATTGGTGAAGAGGAAGGAGGTATTTACAAACTCAAGGGTCATCCAGAAGTTGCCCTTGTCCATGAAACCACTAGCCCTAGTTAGCTATGGCATAGAAGGCTTGCTCACATTAACTACAAAGCCCTACCCTATGTAAGCAAGGTAGTTATAGGGCTACTAGACTTAAAGGTTCATCATAATGGCACATGCAAAGGATGTGAAAAAGGGAAGAACATCAAGAACCCATTTCCAAAGAGTGAAACAAAGACTAAGAACATACTAGAGTTAATACATTCAGATGTATGTGGACCAATGCCCACCACATCCCTAAGTGGGTTTGAATACTATCCCACATTCATTGATGACTATTCAAGGAATACTTGGATACACTTTCTAAAAGGAAAGAATGAAGTCTTTGGAAAATTCAAAGAGTTCAAGGCTTTGATAGAAAATCACTCAGAAAAGAAAATCAAGATTCTCAGAATAGATAATGGAAGAGAATATACTTCAAAGGATTTTGAAGACTTTTGTAAGGAAGCTGGAATCAAGAGGGAACTAACCACTCCCTACAATCCCCAACAAATTGGGGTTGCTGAAAGAAAGAATAGAACCATCATGGAAGCTGTAAAGACTATGATACATGACCAAGATCTACCCATGTATCTATGGGTTGAAGTATCTAGGACATTAGTCTATGTACAAAATAGACTATCCCATAGTGCTCTTGAATTCAAGACTCTAGAAGAAGTGTTCACAGGAAAGAAGCCTGAGGTAAGTCATCTCAAAATATTTGGATGTCCAATGTACATTCACATTCCAAAATAAAAGAGAACCAAGTTGGATCCTTTTGGTAAGAAGGGAATATTTGTTGGATAGTGTGAATCATCCAAAGCGTTCAGAATTTACATCCCAGGTTTTCATCATATGAAAATAAGTAGAGATGTGACATTTGATGAAGAAGCAACTCTCAAGAAATCTAGGAAGTGCCAACTTGAAGAAGTACATGAAGAAGATACATCTCCTAGAATCATAGAGGCTGTGCCCATTCCTGAAGATGCTACACCAAAAGACCATGACATGTTAGAACCATAAGAACCCCCCATTACAAACTTATCTAGAAAAAGAAGGCCAGCATGGGCTAGAGACATTATTCAAGGAGCTGAAAAATATGGAGCCCTTGAAGGCTCCACTAGAGAAAGGAAGAAACCAAAGCTAGTATCCAACTATGTAGCTTTGATGTGTGATCTTGTAGATCAAGAACCTACTAGCTATGAAGAGGCAGTTCAAAAGAAAGAGTGGGTAGAAGCAATGACAGAAGAATACCAATCAATAATGAAAAATGATGTTTGGGATATAGTTCTCAAACCAAAAGATAAAAGTGTGGTATCTTCCAAATGGATATTCAAGATAAAACATGCTGCACATGGTAGCATTGAAAAATATAAGGCAAGATTTGTAGCCAGAGGATTCTCTCAGAAAGAGGGAATTGACTATGAAGAAACATTTGCATCAGTTGCTAGGTACACTTCCATTAGAACTATTATGGCACTTGCATCTATGATGAAATGGAAATTACACTAGATGGATGTTAAGACAACCTTCCTGAATGGTGTGATTGAAGAAGAAGTGTACATAGAACAACCACAAGGATTTGAAGTTAAAGACAGAATAACACATGTATGCAAGCTGAAAAAGGCTTTGTATGGATTAAAGCAAGCTCCCAGAGCTAGGTACGGAAGGATTGATAATTTCTTGACAAGCATGGGATTTACCAAGAGTAAAGATGACCCTAATCTTTATCTCAAAATTATGGATGATGAACCTGTTATATTATTGTTGTATGTAGATGATCTATTTATGACTGGAAATGAGAAACAAATTATTGAGTGCAAGAAGAAGCTCTCTTCAGAATTTGAGATGAAAGATCTCAGATTAATGCACTACTTCTTAGGCCTAGAAGTATGGCAAGAACCAAAAGGAATCTTTCTAAATCAGGGTAAGTATGCTGTGGGGATTTTGAAAAGATTCGATATGTTGGTGTAAAGCCATGGCCACTCCCATGGACTCTAACTTGAAGTTATTAGTTGATGACTCATCAAAGTTAGTAGATATGACTCTATACAGACAGATCATTGGGTCATTGATGTATTTAACAAATACTAGACCAAACATATGCTTTGCTGTAAATACCTTGAGTCAGTATCTAGTGGAACCTAGAAGATTTCACTTAATAGTTGCAAAGCATGTAATGAGGTATCTAAAGGGTACATTAGATTTTGGTCTATATTAGATTGGAAATCATGAATTCAGATTGCATGGTTACTCAGATTCTGATTGGGCAGAAAGTGTTTCAGACAAGAAGAGTACATCAGGTGGATGTTATGGTCTTGGACCTACCATGATCTCATGGCTCAGCAAGAAACAGTCTAGTGTGGCTCTCAGTACAGCTGAAGCGGAATATATAGCTGCTTGCTCTGCTAGTTGTGAAGCAATATGGATTCGGAAACTATTATCAGGATTGTTTGACTTAGATATGGATCCCACTATGATCATGTGTGACAACCAGAGCTGTATTAAGATGACAGAAAATCCAGTGTTCCATGATAAGTCAAAACACATAGAGATTAGATATTTCTATATATGAGATATGGTGCAAAAAGGAGCTATCAAGCTCGAGTATGTGAGCACTGATGAACAAATTGCTGATATATTGACCAAACCTCTGTCTCGTGTAAAGTTTGAGTATTTCTGAGACAAGCTTGGTGTAGTTCAAAAGGTCCTTCCTCGAAAGGGGGAGTGATGTAGACACTGATGTCAATGATGAGGATACCTGTATCAATGATATGCTTACTTGTATTGATGATGATATGTATACTTAGGATACTTGTATTACTTGTATGGTTGATATGTATACTTAGGATACTTGTATTACTTGTAAGGTTGATATGTATACTTAGGATACTTGTATTACTTGTATGGTTGATATGTATACTGAGGATACTTGTATTACTTGTATTTGATGATATGTATACATGTATTGATGAGGATACTTATATTGATATATGTACTTGTGTTGATGATGTACTAATGATACCTATATTGATGAGGATACAATGGGGATTGTATCGTCCCCAGACTTCGGTCCCTTGAATTGATCCATAGACAGATGTCTTCGAGAATGAAGTCCTTAGTGGACAGGTGGGGATTGTATCATCCCCAGAATTCAATCCCTTGAATTGATCCATAGATAGATGTCTTCAAGAATGAAGTCCTTAGTGGACAGGTGGGGATTGTATCGTCCCCGGACTTAGGTCCCTTGAATTGATCCATAGATAGATGTCTTCGAGAATGAAGTCCTTAGTGGACAGGTGGGGATTGTATCGTCCCCGGACTTCGGTCCCTTGAATTGATCCGTAGACAGATGTCTTTGAGAATGAAGTCCTTAGTGGACAGGTGGGGATTGTATCATCCCCGGACTTAGGTCCCTTGAATTGAGCCGTAGACAAGATGTCTTTGAGAATGGGGATTGTATCGTCCCCAGACTTAGGTCCCTTGAATTGAGCCGTAGATAAGATGTCTTCGAGAATGGGAATTGCATCATCCACAGATGTAGGTCCCTTGAATTGATTCATAGACAGATGTCTCTAAGAATTGAATTATAGGACTGCATCGTCCTTGAACCTTTGGTTCAAAATGTACGTGATCTGGATTGCATCGTACATAGACATGAGACTTGTCTTAAAGTGATAAGCATTGATCATCCTGGAACTTGATCTGGATTGTATCATCCATGGAACTATGTCCTAAAGAGAGTGAGATTGATCATCCTGTAATATGATCGTGTGTATTGCAGAGTATGCTACAATGATGATCTAGATGCTGTAGATCGAGATGATGATTCAAATACTGTAGATCGAGATGATGATCCAGATCTTGTAGATCGAGATGATAATACAGATACTGTAGATCGAGATGATGACCCAGATACTATAGATCGAGATGATGATCCAGATGTTGTAGATCGAGATGATGATCCAGATGCTGTAGATCGAGATGATGATCCAGATACTGTAGATCGAGATGATGATCCAGATGTTGTATATCGAGATGATGATCCAGATGCTGTAGATCGAGATGATGATCCAGATACTGTAGATCAAGATGATGATGATGATGTTGTAGATGTTCGGGTGCTGCAGAAGATGAATACTCAATACTGATGATACTGATGTTCTAGTATTGACTATGTTCCAGTAACTACTTGAGTTACTGATGATGATGTATTGAAGGAAGCTTCCAATGATTTATAGATGTATCATGTATGATGAAGTCGATGACTCCTTGCTCCTGCAGATGTTGTTATAATATTCTTCTCATTAAGGGGGAGTGTTGAATCTTGTAACTTCTAAGATTATTATATTTGTACTTTATTATTCCAGAGATGTTTCATCCCTCCAAGGTGATCCTATTGTGTATCCGGAGATGTTTATTCCTCCGATGGATTGTGGTAACCAGGGTTATTAGATCCACCATGTGGGGGTCAGCCCTAAGTTATTTTATTAGGGGTTATTAGACTCCCTTGGGAGAGGTCATCCCCATAGGGTAAAAAGTCAGTCGGGAAACAAGTATAAGTAGAGGAGGATGTTCCTCACTTATCACATACTTCCATCACTCGAAAAGTAGCGCACTTGTGAGAGAGAGGTCTGCATAGGAGGTAGAGAAGGAGCTCTAGTCTTGGAGCACATCTTGTATTTTGGTTGATCATATTAATGAGGAAAGCTGTGTTGGGTTTTCTACCCCATGAGGGTTTCCCAGGGTAAAATCTATGTCTATCTTGTGATTGTGTTTCTTTCAGTGATCTTGCTAGTCAAATTAGTATAAACTTAACAGAATATATACCTGTAGATATTCCTTATCTATTGGCTAAGAAAATCCACTCTACCCTACAAGAGAGACAATTAAGGAAGGTTAAATTTAGTTTCTCGGGCACACTTCAAAAAATTATTGATTTATGTCAACCCCATGCTACTGAAACAGAGATTGGTGGTATCAACCAACAAAAAAATATATCTTTTCCAAAACCACTTGTTCATAAAACATATGTTAGGAAATGTAATAGCAGGGAACATAATGAGTAATTACCAGTACAGTCTCCTCAGTAGAACGAGGAATTAGTACAACCTCCTTAGCACCATGGGGAATTACCATTACATCCTCCTGAATAGAATGAGGAATCACTAGTACAAAGTCCTAAGCACCAGGGCGAATTACGAGTACAGTCTCATGATTTTGTCACAATTGATGTAGTTCGTGCTGCCACAACTTTGAAAGAGTTACATGGACATGTATATAAAGGCCATTTTGAGAAGGTGACATGAAACGAAATTGAACAAACTATTGCTCACTTTTCCATTCCTCAAGAGGTTCTTGATATAATTCCTCCTAAACAGTTGGCAATTGAGTATGATTGATCTTCCAAATCCGATTCAAGGGCTTCCTCTATGCATTTATACATTCCATCATATAAGTTTGGTAGTAGATACATGTTCATCCTATATGATAAAATGGATCATTTCAGGAAACAAGATTCTTATATATGCAATTGTGCGGAATAGGGCTTGAGAAAATATAATAATATTATATAATGCTTCAAACAGATAGCAATGTTGCAAAAGACAGTTGTGGATAATCAAATCAAAGAAAACATAATTATAAAAGGGAAAGAAGAAATGTTGAACTATTATCCAAAGAAGTAGAAAAAATCACTGATGAAGCTCAAAATGAAATTGAGTCAGTGAGGGTTGTGTATAAAGAGGCTTTGGAAAAAGCTAATGTTGAAGTGAGTGAACTCAAAGAAGAGTTGAAAAAAGGACCACCTATTTTCAATGTACCACCAATAAGGACAGAAATGGTCCCTTTACAAGTATTGGAGAAGAAAATTAAAGAAAATGAACAGTTAATACAAGAATATCAGTTGAAGATGAAAGAGTGGGAGGGAAGCCATGGACAAAAATTTGGAGAATTAGAATCATTAATTTTCAGTTTGAGAAAAACCATTTCTAAGAAAGCTGATAAGATGAGAGGCAAAAGGTTCGAAAGGATCTCCGAATCTTTGGATCTTAAAAACAAAAGGAGAGGAAAAAAAAATTACAGTGAAGAAGGTAGTGAGGGTGAAGGTAAGGGTACCAAAGGAGACGAGGGTAAGGGTAGAAGGAAAAACACACAAACAGGTAAAATATCCTTAGAAGAGTGAGAGAAGTCCTTGGCAAATCAAGAGAAGATGCTGCAACAATGCTTATCAACGAGCATTGCACTAAGTGATGTGTTTGGATCATCACTATTATATAAAGAAATGAAAGAGAAGATGGATGGAAAAGATGCAAAAATAAGAGATCTGGAATCAAAAAAATTCGACAGGAGAAAAGTTCAGCATTTGGGATGTGATATGGAAATTCAAAAACTTAAATCCATAATTGTTGATTTGCAGAAGGAATTACAAGGTCCATCTATTGTGATGATGGCAATTACCGTCGTTCCCAACGAGACAAAGTCGAGGGAAAAAGAGCATGAGAAAGAAATACATAATCTGAAATGTGAATTGACTGAAGTTAAAAATCAGTTGAAAGATAGTAGACAACAATTGGAGGTCAAGGAAAAATAGGAATCAATGAAGTATAAGAAAAATGTGGAAATGTTGAACAGACCAATGGAGGAAAAAATGTTTTGCTTGGAAATTTAAAAAAAGTTACATAGAGATTTAAAGAGCTTGAAAACAAATTACAAAATGCGCCTTGTACAAATCCAAAACAATTAGAGTCTTCTACGAAAGACAAGAGAGACCATTCAGATTTGTCTTCTGATCAAGAGTGGGGATTTCATCCATCTCAGAAACATGCTAGACATATATAAATAAATGTATATATGTATTTATCGTTAGATAATAGAAAACCCATTTTTTATGATGGTGTTTTGTATTTATCGACAAACAACGAAGAATGCATTTTTGTGATGGAGTCTTGTATTTATTGACAGATAATGAAAAATGAAGTTTTGTATGATGGAGTTTTATATTTATCGGCATATAATGAAAAATTATTTTTAGTTGTCTTACTTTTTATGTCCAGGAGATTGTGATTCTACAGTCAATGCTTATGAAGTATGGTATTCGTGTTTATTCAATCCTCATTCATATGGTATTCATGTTTATGAAGTCCTCATTTTCTTATTGAGGTCTTCTTTATGTCCAGGAGTTAGTGGTTCTACAGTCAATGCTTTGGTTTCTATTTTATTGTGATGTGAGGCATGATTCTCAACAATTTCATAGTGACATGTTTGCACCTATGAACACATTTTTTCGTGGAGCTAAGTGGTTCCTCACCTTCTTTGATGGAGTTTATATGCACAGGTCCAAAGAATTTGTGGGGGTGACATGATCATGGAACCTTGATGTACCCATGGAGTTTTTCTTGGTTACTTGCTTTGTCATGGGAGCACCTAGTTGGATGCTTGGGAATGATAATGAGCATGCTCTAGGGAATTCTGAGGACTTTTTAGGATTGTTGATTTAAGGGCATAAAAGGGACAGTAAGCTACATTTTCTCAAATCTGGGCACATTCTGGGTTTTAAAATCAATTCTTAGACCTGTTCGTAACCTCCTAATAGAATTGAGAGTCATTTCTAGGTTAATTCTGGGGAATCTGTGCACGATTTAGACCTTAAAGAAGCAGTAGACCTCATCGTTTATAAATATGGGCATGTTCTCGACATAACAACTTGTTATTCTGGAATTTTCTCTTTGATTTTGGATTCTAAAAGCACCCAGCAGTCATGGCAGCCCCAATATCCTTCAACCTATGCATGTTTTATCCTTCTAAAAGCCTAATAATAGAATGAATTCAGAACTATATCCAGCAATAATATATCTCTTAATATATGAATGCCATTTCATTACGAATGTTATGTTCTTCACCACTTTGCATACAGTTTTGCTTTATGATCATTTCGGACTTTTCAACAAAACAGGTCTATTAATACATTAAGGCCATAAATATCACCAAAATATCAACAAAATATGTCTCTTAATATATTAAGACCATATGAATTCCATTTCATTACGAATGTTATGTTCTTCACCACTTTGCATACAATGTTTCTTTATGATCATTTTGGACTTTTCAACAAAACGGGTCTCTTAATACATTAAGGCCATAAATATCACCAAAATATCAACAAAATAGGTCTCTTAATATATTAAGACCATATGAATTCCAATTCATTACGAATGTTATGTTCTTCGCCACTTTGCATACAATGTTGCCTTATGATCATTTTGTACTTTTCAGCAAAACAGGTCTCTTAATACATTAAGGCCATAGATATCACCAAAATATCAACAAAATCTAGGTCTCTTAATATATTAAGACCATATGAATGGCATTTCATTACAAATGTTATGTTCTTCACCACTTTGCATACAATGTTGTTTTATGATCATTTTGGACTTTTCTCCTTTTTGGTTGTCTCATACTTGGTTTATCAAGACCAATTTTAATATGATTGTTAGCTTCCAATACTTGGATGCCAAGAGTTGTCCCTTGAATTTCTTGTTCATCAGCACTTTGCGCTTCCCCATTTATTGAAGATGAAAGACACCTTTTATTGTGGATCATAGATTCCATCAATGGCATATCAACAGCAGTTGATCCATTCAATTCTTGTATTTGACTGGTCTCCAATGCCTCTTTTGTCGAAGATGAAAGACCCAAATTTTTATTGTTATTGTCATCAGCCATCATTAGGGTATCAAAACCAAGTTCCCCTTGAATATTTTGTGGTTGATCACATCGGACTGCCTCATTTCCTGTGATCAGCAAGGTGGACAAAGTTAGGGTTCGAGCAAAAGTTGTAAATTCAACCACAAATCAACTAGATTGATAAAGACATGTTGATATGTAAAGAATTGAACTAATATAATACTCACTATTGGAGGGAAAGACAGGTTGTTGTTTTTTTGTTTTAACACCATTTTTTTCCTTGTTCTTTCCAAAGCGATGTGATTCAAGATAAGCCTCTTCTCCATGTTTGCTTATTGGTTTTGATCTCAGAATATCGTTATTGAACTGGGAGGACATATTAATGATTTAACACACACATTATGACTCCTCACACTATAAACTAAAAATCGAATGATATAACATATAAAATTAGGACAAACTTACTGTTGGTGGTGCAATTAATGATTTCTTAGACTGTTTTTCTCATGATTTAAATAGTTGTTCCACTAGTTGACAAGTAACCTCAGGGAAACGTGATGCCAATTGTGCTGCAGTTTCCTTATTCGATTGATTCATTGACTTATCATATTTAACACGAAGTTTACTTCTAATATTTGAAGGCAAGAATCTTCTTTGTCTAAACTTTTGGAAAGTTCCTTATGATCTCATAAAAAGCTTGAAAAATTGTGCTCTCATCTCATATACAAGACACATTCTATCATGTTCAAATGTGCTTCTATTGTCCTTCAGTGGACTCCTCTTCCTCCTCCTTGGTTGCTATTCAAAATTTTCATTTCTCTATGCGTACGCTCCATTACGTTCTTCCTTAAACGTCCCAATGTATAAGGATGAATATAATGTATTATCTCAAGAGCATGGGTCCCTTGTACATGCATATAAGGAACCATATCATCTCCTAAAAAACAAGAACAAAAACAACCACAGCAACTCACTTGTAAGGAAGCCAATCCTGCAATGACAGTGGATCAAACTGTTTGTCATGACTGAAATGATACCACCATTCAAACTAGATAATATGATGAAACCGACACACCTTTTCTCATATGCATATACATCATCCCCCCTACACCCTTGCAGTTGCAACATGTGGAATTATTTATAACACTTCCACATCCTCGCCAACTTTTAATTCTTCTCTTCATCTAGTAGACCTTCAATAACTTAGAAACAATACATAAGTTTCAATGCATATGAATAAATACTAAGTTTTATTTTCAAAGTAAATAACACTGAGAGCCATTCAACAATAGTCAAAACATAATAACAACATCATTTATTGTTAGTCAAGGCCCACATAAAAAATAATTGATCTGTTAACATAATTATTAAACCTTTAAAATTCCCTCATGTCGAATGAAGATCTTGTCTAATGTTGATCCATCTGATTTCCCATAGTTAAGATCATTGTATTGTTGGCTTTTATGATGGTATGGTTCTCCTAGGTTGCATGGAACACCAATTTTCTCCATCTCCTCCCAAATTTGAACAAATTTTGTTTTCTCCATGCCTCTAGTTGGATGTACCTTGTCATAATCTTGTGCAATTCTTTGAATTAATTTTCATGAAACATCTTCAAAATTGTTATGATCCCAGCATGACGAGAACAATATACAAGCTTGTCCATTGAGCTAGGAGTCAACTGTAATTAGCACCAACAGTTTTTGAGGGTAGAAATTATTGAAATACTAAGAAGCTTAGTTTCTAGTTAAGATCCAATCATGAAAGTGTGTGCCTTTTCATCATTTCTTCTATCAATGGGATAGTTATTCACAATATACATATTTATACCAGATAAGGTTGGTTGAATGCTTGTAATATGATCATCTAAATTTTATTCCCATCCTTTGCTTGGTTCCAAAGCTGGATTCAACTCCTATCGTAAAGTTCAAGAACATAGTTAGATTAGGAATTTTTTGGCAAGATATAAACATTAATTTCAAAACTTGTAATAAATTTGCATAGCTTACAAGGATCAATTCTGTTGGCATTGCATAACATTCAGAAACACTACAAATAGTATCTCCTTCTCCAATGTTGATTTCATCTGTAACCATGTGTATCGCTTTTTTATGGCATATGCACCAAGGACAAAAATTATTTCCCATTGGAGAAACACTATTATTGCATAGTAAACTACATATGGCCACTAGATAATGACACTCAAACAAATTAATTTTCACAACCCTTCCATCTACCATAGTGATGCCAGAAAGCTTATTTATTTGTTTCATTAAGTTCTCCTATTTTTTAGGATCAACATGTGCTAAAACTTGTCTATATTCTTCTTTTCCATCCCATTTTCCAAGTCTTACACAAGAGATCAATCCATTGTCTTCTAGTAACTCGAATAATATATCACACACACCTTCCCACCTCGATCATAATGTACGCAAGAATCACCAAGTTTGAAAGAAAATTCATTGACTATAGTTACAGACCTCTTTTCAAACGATTCAACCATAAAGGAAGCATATGAATTTACTTGCTTGACCCTAACTCCATATGTGAAACCATCAGTTCTCTCCCAACCCATATCAATATCCTCAACTTCTTTGCTCCTCTTTTTCATTTCACTACAAATTGATGTTGGATTAACCCCCTTTAGTACAGCATGAGCATCAATTCTGTCAAGACATTGCAAATCCTTATGAGTCATGCTTCATTCGATAAATATTGAAGCCGTGTTCCTCGGCATAAAATCCTTACGAATCTCTACCACAACAATTGATTGAATTTTATCAAGGAATCCATCTAGATGTTCAAGAACATCCTCAATTTTAGATTCTTCATTATAGTTTTTGCTCATGAAGTACCTGATTCCAGCAATAATGTCATTCTCATCTACATATTCAAGTTATTTTCCAGAAAACCATCTCCTAATTTGTTTAAATTTTCTTTTCCCCTCATTCAGTCTGTTGTTATACCATCCCGACTGCTTCTTAAGATGCAATAAGGATGTCCTTAAGCAGTTTCCTAGTGACCTTCTCTTAGCATTCATAGTTTCATTTGTTGAAAACCCTTCTGGCATTTCTACTACAGCTTGACCAATTGTAGAATTTTGATTTTTTGTAGTTGAATTTCTATCCATTTGTTCATGAAATTCAATTATTTCAATTGTTTCATGTCTTCCAGTTGCATCCAAGTTCATAAGAGGTTCATTTTCCAATTGCTTCCCATTGGTCTCTACATTTTGATTCCCTTCATCAGTAAATGCAGTCAAAGGCTCCCTAGGTTGTTGAGCAACACAACCTGCACTTTGATCAGAGTGATTTGTAACAACAACAACGTCAATCACTGATATTTGAGGGAAAAGTAGGGCCTCATTCTACAAAACTGGGTTCATTCGTTGGTACAAATTTTTATTTTGCAACTCAGTGTTCAATGTAATGGAAGCATGTAATGGAACCCTCAAATTCTCTGGAACAGAGTTCATTCTTTCATAAATATTTCCACTTTGTGCATTAACATTCCCTTCAACTTGAATTGGAGACAAAGGTTTAACCTATTGTCCAGAAACGTTGTTGTTTGTCATTGGTTGCTTACATTGAGGACATTGATTTTGATGAATGGTTGAATGATTGCTTGTTGTTTGAGGGAAACATGTGGACTCGTTTTGTGGTATGGAGTTTTGATCTTCAAATCCTTTATATTATCCATGAGCAACACATTCCGTTGTCTTTTTACTTCTACCATGAGTGAATTGAAGGACAATGGTTCCAAAGTTGGAAGTTTTGAGTAATCTAGACCCTTACTTTGACCTCGTTTTCAAGGAATATTTTGTTAAGATGGCTCATTTGAATGATCCATTCATGAGATACTCTGCAAAATTAAAAAAACGGAAATATATCATAAATGTAATTTTACACTCAAATTTTACTTTTCAAGGAGATAATTTCCATCCAAAACAGCCATTCAGCCTATTTTGCAACCTCCCAGAAAAATGCTTGCCATTAGAAAAATTGGTTAAGTATTGAAAAAAAGGGATTAAGTAGGCTTGGGAAAATGCCCACCATTTCCCACCTATGAGGGATATTTTTTTTAGGAAAGCATCAGATTGAAGGTAGATGACTAATGAACATGACCACTAGCTCATTCTTGAAAACAAGTCTCTGATAAAAAATATATTGGCCTGCCAAAATAGCCATTCAGTCAATTTTGCATCTAAAAATGGCCTAGATGGCCTTAGGAAAATGCCTTCCATTTCTCACATTTGATGGATAAAACATTTCTGAGAGAATACGTTGGTAGGTGGATGATTTATTCCCTTGATCATTGAATTGTTTTTGAAACAAATTCTCTAGTAAAGGAGATATTTTCCTACCAAAACAGCCATTCATCTTGTTTTGCACCCTAAAAGAACCATGCTCGCCATTGGAAAAATTGTTAAGTATGGAAAAAAAGGGATTAAGTAGGCTTGGGAAAATGCCAACCATTTCGCACCTATGAGGGATAATGTTTTTAGGAAAGAGTCAGATTGCAGGTGGATGAATTATGAACATGAACACTGACTCATTTTTTAAAAAGGGTCTCTGGTAAAGAAAATATTCACCTGCCAAAACAGCCACTTAGCCTGTTTTTCCTCTAAAACTGGACTAAATGGCCTTAGGAAAATGCCCTCCATTTCTCACATTTGATGGATAAAAAATTTCTAAGAGAATAAGTTGGTAGGTGGATGATTTATTTTGATGATCAATGACTTATTTTTTAAACAAACTCTCTGGTAAAGGAGATATTTTCCTACAAAACATCCATTCATCTTGTTTTCACCCTAAAAGAACCATGCTCGCCATTGGCAAAATTGTTAAGTATTGAAAAAAAGGGCTCAAGTAGGCTTGGGAAAATGCCCACCTGTTGTTAAATTTTCGATAATTTCATTCCATTATCATTCAGGATCACTAAGAGAATAACATGTACAACATATCAATCATAGACACAATAGAAATCACATAAGAGACACAGAGTTTCACCGGGGAAAACCAAGAAGGTGAAAAACCCTGCAACTTCCTCAGAGATAAGATAAGCCACAAACCAAGATCACAAGGATCAAACCCAATAAGATCTATCTAGAAGATGCTCCTCCTCCTCCACATGTGTGCCTCTTTCTCACTTAGCTATGCGAGATTGAGAAGTGAGTGAGTGAATAGAATGAGAGAGGCACACCCTCTATTTAGACATTGACTTGACCTGCCAATAAACCAACAGGTCGAACTTCCTAAGGAATCCTAACAACCCAACCACATGATCTAACTAGGGCCGACCCCACACTGGTGGTCTAATAACCCATTAATACAAATGACGACACTTACAATGTAACTTGCAACACTTGCAAATACAAATGACAACACTTCCAATCAGAGGAATAATACATCTCTGTTGGATATACAATAAAGTACAAATGTAATATACAAGTGAATATCTTCTGAAATTACAAATACATCAACACTCCCTCTTAACTAGGATTGTATTCTCTAGACATAGGTCATCAATACATATTGGCGCAAGTCTTCAATTATGGAACTGGATCATCATCACTAGATCACGGAGCATCATCATCATCACTGCTGCTATACTCGGCATCTTGATCGCTAGGCTATCTCTTAAATCTTCTTGTCATAGGAAGTTCTACAGAGACAACCCTTTTTCATGCTAGATGTAGGCCTAGCCTCCTATAGGTCTTCATCATCTCTGGCCATACTGTGGATCCCAGGACTAATTACGTGCGTCAACAAAACCTCAAAAGAGCATCCCAGGTTGGTACGAGCACACAACTCTACTTGTCCGGATCTCACAGTATATTTTACATGTGACCTTCACAAAACCTTTAAAGAGCATCTTGCAACCTACAAGATCTCTATAGAGCACCCCAAGCTGTTACGAGCATGCATCTCTACCTTTCCGGATCTCCAAGATATTTTCTATGTGAACTTTCACAAAACCTTTAAAGAGCATATTGCTACCTGCAAGATCTCTATAGAGCATCCCAGGATCTTTTACTAGCACACAGCTTAACCTGTCCGGATCTCCAGGATCTTTTCTATGCGAAACTATAGCAAAACCTTGAAAGAGCATCCCAGGATGTTGCGAGCACACATCTCTACCTATCTGGATCTCCTAGGATATTTTCTATGCTACCTGCACAACCTGTCCACGACCACGGAGTATCAACCTGATACTCATGATCATATTGATCATCATATAGTGCATCATCCTGATGCTTGATGCACATCATCTGGATCATCGACCTGATGCTCATCACACATGATCGTCCTGATCATCATATAGTGCATCATCCTGATGTACATCATCTGGAGCATCGACCTGATGATCATCACACATGATCAAACTGATCATACAATGCATCCACCTGATACATATCATCACATATGATCCAACTGATCATACAAAGCATCCACCTGATGCATATCATCACATATGATCCAACTGATCATACAAAGCATCCACCTAATGCATATCATCACATATGATCCAACTGATCATACAAAGCATCCACCTGATGCATATCATCATACATGATCCAACTGATCATACAAGGCATCCAACTAATGCATATCATCATACATGATCCAACTGATCATACAAGGAAACCAACTAATGCATATCATCATACATGATCCAACTGATCATACAAAGCATCCAACTGATCATTGTCATACATAACATCATCCAGAGCATCGTCCTGATGTTCATCACACAGTGCATACATCCACAACCATGGGAAGGAACCTCCTACCACCATGCTTGGAATGGCTCCTGCAGATGTGTCCCATCACTTCTTCCTCGAAGTATCTTCTATCTGAAGAACACCAAGCCTCTCTCTGAAGTACTCAAAATTCACTCTAGCTAGTGGTTTCGTCAACACATCTGCAACCTGCTCATCTGTCGCAACATACAGGAGCTTCACTGCTCCTCTCTGCACCATATCCCTGATATAGTGATATTTGATCTCGATGTGCTTCGACTTGTCATGGAAAACCGGGTTCTCTGACAACTTCACACAACTCTGGTTGTCACACAATATATAGGTAGCATCCAATGGGAGATCAAATAACTCAAATAGTAGCTTCTTAGGCCATACTGCCTCACAACTGGCTGAACAAGCTGGGACATACTTTGCTTTGGCCGTACTCAGTGCTACGCAGGACTGCTTCCTACTAAACCAAGAGATCACACCTGATCCCATACCGAAGCAACACCCAAAAGTGCTCTTCCTATCTGTAGCACTTCCTACCCAATATAAATCAACATAAGCCTCTAGGTTAAACTTTTGATTCGCATCATACTTGAGCTCATAATCAATTGTACCCTTCAGGTACCTCAGAATATGCTTTACAGCAACCAGGTGAACACCTCTGGGATTCGTTAGGAACTAGCTCAATGTGTTCACCGCAAAGCAAATATCTGGTCTCGTGTTCGTCGGGTACATCAAGGACCCAATCATCTGATGATACATCGTGACATCAACCAGATCAGATGAAGAATCACACATAAGCTTCAGGTTCAATGCCATAGGTGTGGCCATGGCCTTGCAGTCCATCATCCCGAACCGCTTCACGATCTATACTGCATACTTCTCTTTTCCAAGGAAGATTCCATCTGCACTTTGCCACACCTCCATACCTAGAAAGTAATGCATCATCCTCAAGTCCTTCATCTTGAACTCAGCAGCAAGATTCCTCTTTGTATCGGCAATCAACCCATCCTCGCCTGTAACAAACAGGTCATGGACACACAATAGTAGGATCACCGAATTGCCTCCCTCAACCTTGTAGTAAAGGTTGGAATCCGCTTTACTTTTGGTAAATCCCAAACTGGATAGAAAGTTGTTTATCCTCCCATACCAAGTTCTAGGAGCTTGCTTCAATCCATACAAGGTTTTCTTCAATCTGCACACATATGACTCCCTATCATGTGTTTCAAAACCAAGTGGCTGCTCCACAAGCATTTCCTCTTTGACTACACCATTCAAGAAAGTTGTCTTGACATCCATTTGGTGTATCTTCCATTTCATCACTACAGCCAGAGCAAGTACTTTTCTTATGGAAGTGTATCTGGCTACAGGAGCAAAAGTCTCTTCATAATCTATTCCCTCTTTCTGGGAGAATCCACGAGCTACAAACCTCGCCTTGTATTTCTCTATGCCACCATCTGCAACATGCTTGATCTTATAGATCCACTTGGAAGTCACAACAGTCTTCCCTTTAGGTCTTGGGACCACATCCAAACATCATTCTTCATGTTCGATTGGTATTCTTCGACCATGGCATCCTTCCATTCTTTCTTTTCCACTACTTCCTCATAACTGGAAGGTTCTTTGCTCATAATATCACAGAGTAGGGCAACATAACTAGTGTGTGACCTAGTCCTTTTTCTTTCTCTGTGTTCCTCCTCTGGAATGCCATATATTTCTACATCTTGGATGAGCTCTCTAGCCCATGTAGGTTTTCTCTTGTGAGAGTTCTTCTCACGGGGTGTATGTACAGGTTCTTGTGGATCTTCAATTTCACAATCTTCTTTTGAATTTCTTCATTCATAGTGGTGTCTTGAATTCTGGTTACCCTTGGTTCTTCATTGTATTCAACATGTGTCTTCCTTGATTTTATGTATGCTGAGCCTTCATCAAATGTTACATCCCTGCTGATATCAATCTTCTTGAATCCTGGAAAGTAGATTCTGTAAGCCTTCGAGCTTTCACTATAACCCACAAAGATGCCCTTCTTTCCTGAAGGATCTAGCTTTGTCCTCTTTTCCTTTGGAATGTGTGTGTACACAAGACACCCAAATATTATGAGATGGATAACTTCAGGTTTCTTACTAGAGAAAACTTCTTCTGGTGTCTTGTTTTCAAGTATCTTATGAGGTGTTCTGTTCTGTACATATACAGTTGTCCTAGTTGCTTCTGCCCATAGGTGCATAGCTAGGTCCTGGTCATGAAGCATTGCTTGTGTTGCTTCCATGATATTTCTATTCTTCCTTTCTGCAACTCCATTTTGTTGTGGATTGTAAGGAGTGGTCAACTCCCTCTTAATCCCTGAATCACTGCATAACTTCTTGAATTCTTTTGAAGTGAATTCTCTGCCATTATCGGATCTGAAGGTCTTGATCTTCTTATCAGTTTGATTTTCTATCAAGGATTTGAATTCCTTGAACTTATCAAACACTTCATATTTATTCTTCAAGAAGTGAACCCAAGTCTTCCTAGAGAAATCATCAATGAAGGAAACATAGTATACATACCCAGTCAGAGAACTGGATGACATTGGACCGCATACATCGGAGTGGATAATCTCTAAGATTCCTTTTGCTTTGCTTTCGCTGCTTGGAAATGCCTTCTTTGTGTTCTTCCCTTTTGCACATCCTTTGCAAATAATTTCATGTTTTGACTCGATTTTAGGAAGACCTTCTACTGCTTTGCTTGCAATTGGTAGTTCTCTATAGTGCATGTGTGTAAGCCTTCTATGCCAAAGTTCACTTGACTCCATGGATTCATGAACCATGACATGTTCAGGTTGTCCCTTTAATTTGTACAATCCTCCCTCTTTCTCTCCAATTACTACTACATCATCTATGGTCTTACCCTTTGGCCACATGAGTACTTGGCCATCCAAAAATGCAACTCTCATCCCCTTTGCATCCAAAGATGATATGGAGAGAATATTCTTTTTGAGTCTAGGTACATAAAGAACATCTTTCATTTTCAAAGACTTCCCAGAGTATAGCATGTAGGAGGCTTCACCACTTCCTTTTATAGGATATTGATAGTCATCCCCAAGTTTCACCTTGTGAGGTGACTCATGTTCGGATAGGTCCATAAAGGATTCTTTAAACCCAGTCATGTGTTTAGAAGCCCCACTATCAATAAGCCAACCATTACACCCATGTGTAACAGTACCTATGAGAGCAAAGATTAAGACATATTCATCTTCACTTGATGAGTCATCACTTTCTGCTCTAGTCTTCTTCTTGGGAGGTTCATCATCCTCAATAGAATGAGCATGATATCTCTTCTTGTTGTTCTTCTTCTTGTTGTTGTTGAAGTCTTTTCTTTTCTTGGGACATTCTGAGGCATAATGTCCTTTCTCATCACAAGAGTAACATCGAACTTGGGAGAGATCTTTCTTCTTTTGATGGAAGTGAGGATGTTTCTTGTTATGAGATTTCTCCTTCTTGAACTTGCTTCCCTTAGTGTGAGCTGTGCAAGCTTGATCTTCATTTCCCATCTTTTCTTCTCGGGCCACAAGCCTGGCTTCTTCCTGTGAACATTCCTCCCACAGTCTACTGAAAGAGATCAATTTCTTTCTTGCACAAATTCCTTGGATGAAGGATTTCCATGACCTAGGTAGGCCATTCAATGTGGTCATGATAATTTCCCCATTCTCCACCACTTCATCCACAGCTTCAAGTTGTCCCTTGATTTGAGAGACCTTTGAAAAGTAGGATTGAATGTTCTCTCCATTCTGGATCTTTACCCCTTTCAATTGGTTTCGCAGAGTCATCTTCCGATTTATGTTCTTTCCTTCAAACAACTTAGTCAAAGATTCAAACATCTCCTTAGGTGTCTTTAGGGAATACACATGGGGTATGAGATGGTCCTTAATAGAATTAGCAATGCTTCTCTTGGCTTTGACCAAGTTCTTATTGTGTAAGGCCTTAGCCTCATCTCCCTCTGGAACTGGAACCTCTTCCTTTATGTAGCTATCCAACTCATTCTCTTCTAGGATTAACCCAATCCTATACTTCCAGGCTTGGAATTTATCAGCCCCATCAAGCTTATCCTCAAGCTTGGTGTGGTGAGACATCTTAAAGAGTACTTCAAATGGAAATAGAAAATATTTAGGTCTTACCACTTGATTTGCTAAAAAATGGATTAAGGTTTGTTAAAGAAACCCTAAAAATTCAAAATTTGAATTTCAAATTTCTGAAAGGATAGAAAGATGCGCCTTACTGACCTGGTCAAGCTGGTATACTCAGATTCTGAATTCTGCAAAGTTTCACCCCTCAAAATTGCTTTTGAAACTTCCGAATTCACTGGACTCGAACCTGAATTAGGGTTTGATTTTCCCGGAGCTTCACCCAACCAAAAAGTTCAATCCAAAGCTCTAAAATTCAATTTTTCAAAGGAGCTTCCAGCCATGGTCTCAGATTTCAAAAATTCCAATTTTTGCAGAAACCCTAATTTTTAGGTCAAAAACTGAAAATGCTCAAAATTGAATTCTGTCTCGATAGAAAGATATGCCCTTTCTAGGAGTGTCAATATAGCCTCCTTCCTTTGATGATCTGTGGAGAGAAAACCAAATATTAAGAATCCCTAGCTTTCGCAGCTGCATAGTTACTTCTTCTTAGGTCAGCTCTGATACCATGTTAAATTTTCAATAATTTCATTCCATTATCATTCAAGATCATTAAGAGAATAACATGTACAACATATCAATCATAGACACAATAGCAATCACACAAGAGACACATCGTTTCACCGGGGAAAACTAAGAAGGTGAAAAACCCTGTAACTTCCTCAGAGATAAGATAAGCCACAAACCAAGATCACAAGGATCAAACCCAATAAGATGTATCTAAAAGATGCTCCTCCTCCTCCACATGTGCACCTCTTTCTCACTTATCTATGCGAGCTTGAGAAGTGAGTGAGTGAATAGAATGAGAGAGGCACACCCTCTATTTATACTTTGACTTGACCTCCCAATAAACCAACATAGCCGACTTTCTAAGGAAGCCTAATAACCCAACCACGTGACCTAACTAGGGCTGACCCCACATTGGTGGTCTAATAACCCATCAATACAAATGACGACACTTACAATGTAACTTGCGACACTTGCAAATACAAATGACAACACTTCCAATCAGAGGATATACAATAAAGTACAAATGTAATATACAAGTGAATATCTTCCAAAGTTACAAATAGCCACTCAACTAGTTTTGCATCTAAAAATGGCCTAAATGGCCTTAGGAAAATGCACACCATTTCTCACATTTGATGGATAAAAAATTTCTGAGAGAATACGTTGGTAGGTGGATGATTTATTCCCTTGATCATTGAATTATTTTTGAAACAAAGTCTCTGGTAAAGGTGATATTTTCCTACCAAAAAATCCATTCATCTTGTTTTGCACCCTAAAAGAACAATGCTCGCCATTGGCAAAATTGTTAAGTATTGAAAAAAAGGGCTTAAGTAGGCTTGGGAAAATGCCCACCATTTCCCACCTGTGAGGGATAATGTTTTTAGGAAAGCATCATATTGCAAGTGGATGACTTATGAACATGAATACTGGCTCATTTTTAAAAAAGGGTCTCTGGTAAAGAAAATATTCGACTGCCAAAACAGCCACTCAGCCTTTTTTGCATCTAAAACTGGACTAAATGGCCTTAGGAAAATGCCTTCCATTTCTCACATTTGATGGATAAAAAATTTATGAGAGAATAAGTTGTTAGGTGGATGATTTTTTCCCTTGATCAATGACTTATTTTTTAAACAAAGTCTCTAGTAAAGGAGATATTTTCCTACAAAACATCCATTCATCTTTTTGTTAAGATTTAATATGCTAAGACAGAAAATAGCAGCATTACATTCCATTTCACAACAATAGCATACACAGGATCACTGAAGAAACAACAAGCACAGCATAAACACAAGAGACACAGATTTATCCTAGGAAACCCTCATGGGGTAGAAAACCCAGTAAAGCTTCCTCAATATAGATGACCAGCAATGTACAAAGATGCAAACCCTAAGCATAAGCTCCTCCTTCTCCATAGCAGACCTCTCCTCCACAAGTGCGCCACTCTCAAGTGAGTGAGTGTGTCAAATGAGGAACACACCTCCTCTATTTATACACTACACTGACATATATTTTACACAGGTACATGTAGGCTCGTATTTAACCATTAGGTTAAATACCCTATTATAACTGACTGGGCCGACCCCCACATGGTGGGTCTAATAACCCTAGTTACCACAACTTCTCGGAGGAATAAACATCTCCGGATTCGTAGTATAATCACATCGGAGGTATGGAACATCTCTGGAATAAATAATACACAAATATAATATTCTTAGAAGTTACAATATCTCAACACTCCCCCTTAACGAGAAGGATATTATAACAGCATCTGCATGAGCAAGGAGTCATCAACATCATACATGATACATCTATAAATCATTGGAAGCTTTCTCAACATCATCAGTAACTCAACCAGTTACTGGAACATCAACATCTTTAGTACTGAGTCTTTATCTTCTGCAGCACTCAAACAACTACAGCAACATCAATATCTGAATCCTCACGATCGTCAGCACATCATCACACGATCATCAGCATCGTCATCATACGATCAACATTTTCCAGGGTGATCAATCCTGCTCTCTTTAGGACATACGTCCATGGATGATGCAATACAGTAATGTACCTTTTGAACCAAAGTCCAGGGACGATCCAGTCCTATCATGTACCTTTTGAACCGAAGCTCAAGGACGATCCAGTCCTATCATGTACCTTTTGAACCGAAGCTCAGGGACGATCCAGTCCTATCATGTACCTTTTGAATCGAAGCTCAGGGAGGATCCAGTCCTATCATGTACCTTTTGAACCGAAGCTCAGGGACGATCCAGTCCTATCATGTACCTTTTGAACCGAAGCTCAGGGACGATCTAGTCCTATCATGTACCTTTTGAACCGAAGCTTAGGGACGATCCAGTCCTATCATGTACCTTTTGAACCGAAGCTCAGGGACGATCCATTCCTATCATGTACCTTTTGAACCGAAGCTCAGGGACGATCCAGTCCTATCATGTACCTTTTGAACCGAAGCTCAGGGACGATCCAGTCCTATCATGTACCTTTTGAACCGAAGCTCAGGGACGATCCAGTCCTATCATGTACCTTTTGAACCGAAGCTCAGGGACGATCCAGTCCTATCATGTACCTTTTGAACCGAAGCTCAGGGACGATCCAGTCCTATCATGTACCTTTTGAACCGAAGCTCAGGGACGATCCAGTCCTATCATTCAATTCTCGGAGACCTCATGTCTACGGCTCAATTCACAGGACCAAAGTCCGAGGACGATCCAATCCCCTTACCTATTCATTCAGGATTTTGTTCTCGGAGACATCATGTCTCAATTCAAAGGACTAAAGTCTAAGGACGATCCAATCCCCTTACCTGTTCATTCAGGATTTTGTTCTCGGAGACATCATGTCTACGGCTCAATTCAAAGGACTAAAGTTCGAGGACGATCCAATCCCCTTACCTGTTCATTCAGGATTTTGTTCTCAGATACATCATGTCTACGGCTCAATTCAAAGGACTAAAGTCCGAGGACAATCCAATCCCCTTACCTGTTCATTCAGGATTTTGTTCTCGGAGACATCATGTCTATGGCTCAATTCAAAGGACTAAAGTCTGAGGACAATCCAATCCCCTTACCTGTTCATTTAGGATTTTGTTCTCGGAGACATCATGTCTACGGCTCAATTCAAAGGACTAAAGTCCGAGGACGATCCAATCCCCTTACCTATTCATTCAGGATTTTGTTCTCGGAGACATCATGTCTACGACTCAATTCAAAGGACTAAAGTCCGAGGACGATCCAATCCCCTTACCTGTTCATTCAGGATTTTGTTCTCGGAGACATACGTCTACGGCTCTCTTTAGGATTGAAGTCCAGGGATGATCCAATCCCCTCAAGTCCACCAAGGACTTCATTCTCGAAGACATACGTCTATGGCTCTCTTTAGGACTGAAGTCCATGGATGATCCAATCCCCTCAAGTCCACCAAGGACTTCATTCTCGAAGACATACATCTATGGCTCTCTTTAGGATTGAAGTCCAGGGATGATCCAATCCCCTCAAGTCCACCAAGGACTTCATTCTCAAAGAAATACGTCTACGGCTCTCTTTAGGACTGAAGTCCATGGATGATCCAATCCCCTCAAGTCCACCAAGGACTTCATTCTCGAAGACATACGTCTACGACTCTCTTTAGGACTGAAGTCCACGGATGATCCAATCACCTCAAGTCCACCAAGGACTTCATTCTCGAAGACATACGTCTACGGATCTCTTTAGGACTGAAGTCCAGGGATGATCCAATCCCCTCAAGTGTCAATCATGGGTACAAGTATCTTCATCCATACAAGTACATCAAGGCATCATGTATCCTTATCATCAAAACATGTAAACATGTATCCTCATCAACAAAACATGTATATCAAAACATGTATCCTCAACAACAAAACATGTATATCAAAACATGTATCCTCATCAATAGCATCAAATACATATATCATTAAAGGCATGTCTACATCTATCATCAAAAGCATGTATACATCTATCATCAAAAGCATGTATTCTCACTAATACATCTATCATCAAAAGCGTGTATACATCTATCATCAAAAGCATGTATTCTCACTAATACATCTATCATCAAAAGCAAAAATATAAGGGTCCTAAAAAAATAATTCTAAGTAACTAAGTGCAGTAAATAGGTAACCTCATCATTGATGAGACAGACTTGTTATCAGATACTATGCTACTTCCCCCTTCGAGGAGAGTTCTTTTGAACTATACCAAGCTTGTCTCGAAAGTATTCAAACTTCACTCGAGACAGAGGTTTAGTCAAGATATCAGCAATCTGAGCCTCAGTGCTTATATATACGAGCTTGATAGCTCCTCTTTGCACCATATCTCATATATAGAAGTATCGGATCTCTATGTGTTTTGACTTATCGTGGAACACAGGATTTTCAGTCATCTTAATGCAGCTTTGATTGTCACACATAATCACAGTGGGATCCATTTCTAAGTCAAACACTTCATATAAAAGCTTCTGAAGCCATACTGCTTCACAGCTGGCAGAGCAGACAGCCATATATTCTGCTTCAGCAGTACTGAGTTTCTTGCTGAACCATGAGATCATGGCAGATTCAAGACTATAACATCCACCTGATGTACTCTTTCTGTCTGAGACACTTCCTGCCCAATCAGAATCTGAGTAACCATGTAAATGGAGTTCATGACCTCCAAGATAATATAGACCAAAAATCTAATGTACCTTTTAGGTACCTCACTACATGCTTTGTAGCTATTAAGTGAACCTTTCTAGGTTCTAATAGATATTGACTTAGGGTATTTACAACAAAGCATATATCTGGCCTAGTATTTGTTAAATTCATCAATGACCCAATGATTTGTCTATATAGGGTTAGGTCCACTAAATACGATGAGTCATTAACTAATAACTTCAAGTTGGAGTCCATGGGAGTGGCCATGGCTTTATACTCCAACATATCAAATCTTTTTAGAAACTTCACAGCATACTTACCTTGAATTAAAAGATTCATTTTGGATCTTGCCATACTTCTAGACCTAAGAAGTAGTGCATTAATCCGAGGTCTTTCATTTTCATTTCTGCAGCCATTTTCATGACCTGTTTCTCATTCCTTGTCAGAAAGAGATCATAGTCATACAATAATGGTATGATAGGTTCATCATCCACAACCTTAAGGTAAAGGTTAGGAACAGCTTTACTTCTGGTAAATCCCAAGCTTTGTCATGAAGCTGTCAATTGTCCATTATTCACACTCTGCATTGAGTGATCTTCTGCATATCTATCTGTGCCATCTCTCATCAGATGGGTCTACTAATATGAGCCTCAAAATCATTCGAACTCTGTGGTGAGTTCCTTCTTGCATCCATGTCATATGTGTATAGAAGCCATATTCAACCTTGTAGCAAAGGTTGAGATCCACATCACCCATGATGATCATTAAGCTCATCAATTGACTACCGATCCTGGGTACCCATACAGAACCTGATTCACACTTCTTCTTTAATTACATCATTAAGAGAATGGTCTTATCTAGTCCCTTGGAGCAAAACATCTCATCATGATTCTCTTCCTCTTTCTAAGAGAATCTCTTAACCACAAGCTTTCTATAGTGTGTTTGATTTGTAAATCTTTTGTTGAACATCCATCGCTTGTTCAGAGTTCATCATTCATCATGATCTTTCCTACAAATCAAAATTAAGTACATGATTAGTAATACTGCATAATCATCAAATCATATTGACATGAAAACCTATTATGCATACAGATATCATTTACATAGTTATGCAACTATTTTGACCAAAAATTTGGCACAACACTTTCCCATATCCTGTATGCATATAGTAGCTATCTAGATGCCTTCCATCTCTATCAGAACATACTATCGAGAGTGTGCACAGCTCTCAGCATGTCAGCAAAGAGGTTTCATTCTAGACAAGCAACAATGGAATGTTTGTCCAACTTACCAATCATATGCATATTAGTAGTATACTGTTCAATGCTTTATGAATGTTTACACTCAGCATGATATATTCTAGGAATACAAATATGCATACAAGCAATATCATTTACTATTTCTAATAACAACTCAAATACTTATCTTTTATGTTTGTGTGGTTGCCTCCCGCTTGATCTTCTGTATGTCTTCTGAACTTCTATTCATTTTGTACCACTATGCATGCTCAAGTGTACACTAGTGTCATCCTCATGATCTCATACACAAACATACATTCCTCAGTATATTCTCAATATTATCAAAACATTCTAATTCTAAATAATCTTGAATATGTACAGTCATGATCATTAGTATTCAGGGTTTCAAGGAATTCTTCTTTTACTCATGCATATTCTTGTTTGATCTAGTTAGTTAAATCATCAACCAAGATAAGATACATAATATGAATAAACCCTTGATTACTAACCAATCATACCAAGTATACTTACACAAGGTAAGATTCTAACATGACATAGGAAAACATACCTGGATTAATATACCTGCTTAGTTATGTACAACATACCTAAACAATCTCTTCAATGATTTAGAGATCCTGAGCTAGAACCTGCATGTCTCGTAGGTTAAACATAGTATAACAAAGTCATACATACCTCGTGAGATTTTGTCTTCATGTTGTCATGGTCATGGAACTTGATTTGTCTTTTGTGATGTACCTGTGTCTTGTTAGCAGACGACATCAACCTCACACAACACCATAATGCATAAGTACAATCATATAGCCCTAATCAATGAATGTCTTTGATCATTCGCATGCATTCATATTGTTACTAGGGTGATAAGACAAATTAATAACATTAATCAAGATTGTACTAATAAATAACATGAAGACAAACACGTTATGAACTTAATCAAGAATCAGATTTCAAGGCATACCTGAACCTCCTTAAGTCATACCTGTGGAGACTTTTTGTAGTCTTCTTATGTAAGGCCTTAGCCTCAACTCCCCCTGAAACTTGATCTGGAGCTTGATTCGGGTTTGCTAGAGAAACCCTAAAATTCAATCTTTGACTTTCACACTTCTGAATGGATGGAAGAATGTGTCTTGTTGAGCTGATCAACCTAGCATTCTTCAATTTTGGAATCTCCAAAATTTGACCACTCAAAATTGCCTTCGAAACTTCAGGATCTTCTGTACAGGAACCCGAACTAGGGTTTGATGAATACCACCCTTCTGTCCAATCAAAAGGTTCAATCCAAGGCTCTAAACTCTTATTTTTCTGAGGAGCTTCCAGCCGTGGTTACAGACTTAAAAAATTCCAACTTTTGCTGAAGCCCTAATTTTCCATCTTTCTGATCAAAATCCTGAACTAGGGTTTGATCAAGCCCGGTCTTCTACCCAACCAAAAAATTCGATCTTGGTCTC
>BSBM01001485.1:32500-297156 GCA_027924585.1 Larix kaempferi | reverse complement strand
CTGCGGGAACTACCATGTTAAAAACGAGGAAATCCGACATGCAAAGGGAGAGACTAGAGGTGCCTATCCTAGATTACTGAGACTGTCCAAAGAAGTGGAACTTATCCTTAAAAGATTAAAAGAAGTATCATGTGAAGATACCTAATTAAGTAAAAGATAAACACCACCACTTAAAGCATGAATTAACTACTAGTAGCCTTCTAGGGTTAACATGCATAAAAGCCTCAAGGCTAATATTATTATTAATAACTTTAATAATAATGTTGTTATTATTTATTTATAAAATACATTTATTTTATATAGTTGATGCATTGATTTAATAAATTGATGATGCATTAATAAATAAATTGAAATATAAATTTTATCACAAATTATAAAAAGGCTTAAATCAAAAGCACTTGAGTTAAACAATTTGAAAAGTCCTAGTTCCAACATAACTAGTAATTAATTAAAGAAGAATCTTTTAAAAATTAATTTATTTAATTTAAAGAAACCAATCATTCCAACAGTCCTAATTCAAGATTTCCCTACATAAAGAGGACAGACCTCAAAGTTTGAGGAATGATATTTTGTGATAATTCTCTTATAGAACCAAAGAGAATTTTCTCCTCCAAGAAGTAAAGCCTTCCACATAAATTTTCAGATCTGAACCAGCAGTGAACCTAGGGCCTCTATCTCTCAATTTGCATCTCAGAACCAGCTCGGTCGGATCCATACTGAACCAAGAATGGTTGTAGGATCATGGTTGGGAGGAACATGGTAGCCCCAAAGTTATCTAATCAAGGAATCATTGTAATTAGGTCAGCTGAACACAACAATGTTTTCCACTAATTAATTGATTGAGTGTGCAGGTTACTACAGAGGGAGGGAAACCTACAAGCTACCAGGTATGAATTGTTCAACTCACTATATTTTATTCATACAATTTGATTAGATTTTTACTTAGTATTTAATTCCCTTAAACCATCTACAACAATAATTTTCTTAAGGAGCGAAGGGCATTTACGGCATTAGCTTCCAGGGTTAAATGAATATCAAACTTCAGGTTCAAAAACCTTACCAACCCTAGAAAATTACTTTGGTATAACTGTCGCATGTCTAGCATGGCTAGTCCACTAACGTGTGCTAGACATCTACATAGAAAACCTATAGACTAGTATTTCTTATAAGTTTGAACAGAGAGTACCCTTTTTATTTTGACAGCATCTTATATACAATATACTACTAACCATTCATTATTTCGATTACAGCTCGGTTATTTATTAGATACGATAAATACATGAATTATAGAAATCTTGTACAATGAATCATAGGGCTTCGACAACCACAAATCCCTTTTTAATATTTTTTTATTAACCAAAGTATTGTAGATTTATTTATGTTCGAAACCATGATTTCAAATCCAGAATGAGACGCTAAATCCAGACCATACAGACGCCACATAAAAAATGAAAATAGTAGTTTCAAAGGGAACATTAAATCTTCACGCATATTTTCATTATTTATATATATATATATATCAAAACACATGTCAAGGGGTCGAACCCCATTGCCTTTCTTTTTCCAAAATGCATCAGCACGTAGCTGTAGCTACAGACCCACACTTTCGTAAAATGAGAATTTGGGTATCAACATCAAACATATAATTCTAGAATAACGATTGGCCAAATAATTAATACCAACGAAAATACCTACAGGATGCCCACTTGGGCATTATCCTTCCTTCTTTTTAAATGAATTCGCTACAGTAAAATCCAACGCAAAGACTATCAATCCAAAAACGTAGACAAAGATAAAACCACAAGGTTCTTGATTGCTATCTACATCATAGGTATAGCATCATTGTGAAACCCTGACACTTTCATTTACATCCCACATGAAAAATTATAAACAGACAGAGTTATAATCGAAATGAGAAATCATTACAATAAACATAATACTCCCCAGCTGAGTCATTTCATTCTCCTAAACAAAAGTTACATTGTTAGGAACTAGTTTTGAAACACTGTAGTTTTTATCTTCACACCATAAATATACAAGAAGGAATTCTCTATGTAAAACCTCAAGTTCATGCAAACACAAAAACTACAACAAAGGTGCCAACAATGGCCATCAAAACCAGAGTACACTAGTCACAAAGCATCGGGCATGTAATAAAAATGATCTTCTAAATCTCCATAGAAATTCCATAGGAGTTCCACTTCCTACATCTAATTATTACATTTTCAAACGCATAAACTCAAAGCAATTGTTGGTCTAGCTAGAGGCGACCCTTCGAGGCTTCAAATAGAATGAGTAAGGCAAAAGGCTCACGAAGCCTCGCATAAACAAAACGAAATACACAGTACCCCACCAGAGATTTAAGAGGGAAGAGCACATGGGTATGTAGTTGGACTTACCATTACTAATACCCACATCATATAATGTCCTGAAACATCCACAGCAACCCACGCAAAGACCTTCGCAGGCACTACCTGTCAAACCAACTTGAAAATCTAGGTTAAAACCATGAGAGATTTAATAGTGAGAGAATGTATTTCGTAAAGGAACACTGAAAGTTCTACATACCTGAGAAGAGTATGGCATTCTTCACCTCACCACCCAAGCAAATGTCAAAGTCCATTGACCATGAGCGTATCTCAGGTCAAGGCACGAAACCACCCCCCAAAAACGCAATACAGGGCAAGGATGAGGTTACAAATGAAAACGCAGAGGACATGACCAAGGAAAACCCCAAATCGTTACAAACCCTCACTGGACAGCTTGTCATCCACTATACGTTATGGTGTAGTTAATGTTGCACCAAACCCTACTTTAATGGAGACTCAAATATTCATGACAGACTATAGTTTGTGTGTTATAATAGCCACGACTAGCGCAGTATACATGCATTGTTCCAAAGGTTTCCCTACCTTAAAATTACATTACCAAATGCCTTTGGCACCTTAATAATTGTATAATAGTCTATCCATTAAGGACTTGACCATCACACTTAGCCATTACCTTGTAAACTTAACATTGGGTGGAGTATGGATATATCCTTTAGGGTACAATTGTCACAGGGTGAATACCTGCAAACACAAAACATGAAAATGTTATATTAGCTAAAATGCTAAGTAAGTCCAGAACACTCCCGAGAGTGCTCTTACCTCTCGACAACCTTGCTGGGGTATTTATTTCACCTCTATTGTTACGAAGGCCCCATCATAGGACTCAACCTCTTATGATCATATCACCTGAAGGATCATTTATACATTCATAATTATATTCATAAGAATTCATTTAAACAGTTTACAAGTATAACATGCATCTCGACCTTAGTTGTAAGGAGTAGGTCAATTATTACTCTAGCATTCCAAACATACTTTAGAAAGCCATGTTCCTTTTTCACCACATCACTTCTGCAGAAACAAAGATTTAAACCAGTAAGTCTCTCTTGTTTAGAAAAACATAAACTCTTAGATGTCACAAACAAATACCAAAGTAGTTTCTCAGTATTAGAGTTAAAATTATGAACTCTTCATCTTTAAATGGAACTTGTTGCAGTAACGGAATTTTTTTTTAAACATTTGCTATTTTAAGGACATTACAAAGTAGGTGTGGGCCATTTTTCAATAGCTTTGACCTTTTCGGGGTCGACGGCTATTCCCTTCTCAGAAATTATATGTCCTAAGTATTGAATATGGGGTTTGGAGAAATCGCACTTACTAAACTTGGCATAAAGCTGGTGTTCCCTTAGTGTCCGTAAAACAATTCGTAGTTGCTCCTCATGTTATACTTCATTCTTGGAGTAGATAAAAATGTCGTCAATAAAGACTAGAACGAATTTATCGAGGTATTTAATAAAGATAATGTTCATCATGCACATAAAGTTGGTCGGTGCGTTTATCGGCCCAAAGGGCATCACTACGAACTCGTAGTGGGCGTAATGGCTTTGGAATGCATTTTTATTGATATCCTCATCGTGGATCCTCACCTGATGGTATCCAGATGGTAAGTCGATCTTTGAAAAGATCTTTGCCCCTCCGACTTGGTCAAAAAAGTCATCGTTCCTATGGAGTGGGTAGTGGTTGTTAATGGTCATCTTGTTGAGTTGGTGGTAATCGATGCACATCCGCATCGTTCCATCTTTCTTCTTTAAAAAGAGTTTTGGTAAGCCCCAAGGGGACACACTTGGTCAAATGTACCCTTTATCTATTAACTCTTGTAACTGAAGCTTGAGCTCCAACAATTCTGGTGTGCTCATGGGGTACGGGGCTTTAGAAGTTGGTACTGACTCGGGTGTTAGCTCGATGGAAAAGTCTAAGTCTCGTTTGGGCGGTGATACGGGTATTTCCTCAGGAAATACATCCTTGAATTCCAAGGGACTGGGAAGTCTTCAATATTTTGTTCCCTATCAGTTTCTATGTTTTTTTATATTGACTGTAAATAGTTTGCAACCTTTTCTGATACATTTCTTTGCTTGTAAGGTGGATATCTGTCGTACCGACACTTTCTTAGGGATACTATGAATCATCTTCTGATTCCCTTCGTCATCCCTGCAGAGTAAGGATTTGTTTAAGCATTCTAGTAGGATATGGTGTTCCTCTAACCAATCCATGCCGATGAGTGCATCGTACGACCCTAGGGGTAGAATGTTTAAATCTATACTAGTTTGGAACGTATTTAAGTCTATCTCACAAGTCTCAACTAACTCAGAGACCTTTCTTTTGGTACCAGTGGCTAGTTGTACCAGCCATGGTTTCTCGTGAGGTTCTTGGTTCAACTTACAAGTGTCCACTAACTTAGGGGAGATATAACTTCGGCAAGCACCGGGATCTATTGAAACTGAAACGGTAGTGTTAGAGATCTTACCCTCTATTTCTACCATGGTGGCTTGGTGATCTGCCTACCAGCCATCAAGAGCGGCATAAATCCTATGTCTCTTT
Source organism: Larix kaempferi (assembly GCA_027924585.1). Taxonomy (NCBI): domain Eukaryota; kingdom Viridiplantae; phylum Streptophyta; class Pinopsida; order Pinales; family Pinaceae; genus Larix; species Larix kaempferi. The sequence goes on along the minus strand of BSBM01001485.1, from coordinate 292,228 downwards.
GCCATGTCTCCTATGGTAGTCTTTGCTTGGACGTTGTGTAAAACTCCATCCGTTTTGTTATGGTAGTCCCTGTAGTAGTCGGGCCCTTGGCATTTCTAGCAAGAAATGGTTGGTGGGACAACTTTGGTTCGTTTATTGAAAGTTGGCATGTTAGTCGATGGTGGTGGTGCACTTGGCCGTGCTTGAGGTCAATTGAAGCCTCTATTGGGAGAAAAAAAAAATTTATGCTTCCGGTAAGGTGGAGGTCTAAAACCTGGTTTGCGGTTGTCCGAAAAGGTTTTGAACCTATCTCTATTTGTGTTGATGTTGTCATTCCTTGGCTGTCTGTGTTCATAACACAAGCTTTCTTTATGTAAGGTCACATCAAGGGTTTTGGGCATGTCAAACTCTATATTTTCTCTAAAGTTTGGTGGAAGCCCTCCCAAGAATTGTTGTATTTTGACCTTCTTGTCTTTAATGTATGGCACATAGTGCAGCAAGTCTAAGAATCGGTTTATGAATGCTTCCATAGCTAGGGAGCCCATTTTTAACTCATGAAATTCTTTAATTTTCTTGTCAAACAATCTTTCGGACATATATTTGTCCTGTAATATTCTGCTAAAAGTATCCAAGGTTATGTCTCTCAGTTCTTGTCCTTTGGTGTGTTTCAAGTCCCACCACCATCTGGAAGCTTTACCATTCAGGTTGTATATGGCTAGTCGGGCTTTCATTTCACTGGAGTAATTATGAACTTTGAAGTATTTATTCATCCCTACTAGCCACTCCTCATCCTTTTCCCTGGAGTTAATCTCTCCGTCATAGGTTGGGGCATTTATCTTTCTGAATTCCCCTTGCAGACTATTGTCACTTTTCCTCCTTTTCTTGCAAGGAGGTGGTGAAGCTGTATTGTTGGAAGAGCTCTTACAATCCTCTTCCATTGATTCGGGTATGTTTTCACCCTATTCCTCTTCGTTAGGACTAACAGTTTTCTTTGGGTGACTGTTTCCCTTTCTAAAAGTGTTGACTTAGAGTGTGGGCTGTATGTGGGGTTTTTCCCCTCTTAAAGTCTGAAGCAAAGCTTCACTTACAGCTTGCTGCTCTCTTCTTTCCTACATGTTTTCATCTCGGAAACTTTGGAATTCAGCCTGAATATTTTGCATGGATTTCATTAAATCCGAGTTGAGTTCCACCACAATTTCTTGCTCTCATGGTGGGGAGTTCAAATTTCCATGTATGCTACTGCCCCCTTTTGCATTCATTTTTTAGACACTAACTGTACCTGCAGTGTTTATATAAGCATCAAGAACAAAAAATCTGTTAGTTCATTTTTTTACATAAATAAAATAAAATTTATGAAGGTATGTTTATGTTTACTGTGTATCTGTAGCGGATGTTTGTAATGAGCCCAATAGGTCACTTAGTTTTGTAACTGAGCTCTGATACCACTTGTAATGTCCCTAAAATGGTAAGATAAAAAAAAAAGATTCTTCTTGCTAAATTGCCTAACATAGGTTATACATTTATGAGATTTTACTACAGTGATGTGAAAAGTATTGGTACTTGCATTTGCCATTTCAATGTGTTAAGAACACTTCTATCAAGGTAACTTTTATCGTTCAAACTCTTGTGCAGAAATATTTTTAGGATGATCATGTGGGTGTAAGGTTTTTCCATGCCATAATACTACCAGTCTCTATTCTACTTACTTGATTTAGATGTATGTTTGAAATGTCAATTGTCTAATGTCAATTCTCAGGTATTGTGAACTTGATGAGGGGAGTTGAAATACCCTGAATCTTTGGGATTTGGTTTAAACACTTCTGGCGGAGTCGCCGAGAGGTAAGGTGTGAATAGGGGAAAACCTATGGACTTACCTGGCGATTATGCTAACGCTTATTTAATTGTCACCCTCCACGCAGGTGTCCTTTGGTGGCCATAAGGTTGGCAACTTTCCTATGTGAAAACAAACTCTAAAAGTGGAACCCCCTCCCTTATGCTATCATGAAAGAGTTGAGAACCTTGTTTTTGTATTAATAGACTAAGGGTATTGCACCCACATGACTATACTACATAGTTTGATAATTTGTATTGGAGACACAATGTGGTAGTTGGAAGCATTCAAATCGCACATGGTAGTCACGTGGCTTTGGCCAGCCGGACTATGGACTAAGGCTTTGAGCAAGGGTTACACCAAATTTTGCCAAAATCATGATTTCACTTGGTCTTTTGGCTGCGAGGGTTTTAGTTGTTTTTGTGATGTGGTTGCGCTTGGCCTCAGCTATGCTCATGGCCAGGGTAAGCTTTGGAATACACGAAGGTGATGAAGAGGTGATCCTACAGGTAAGATCCTGTCCATGTTTTAAATGTTGAGATTTCTTATTTGCTTCATTGTAGTTTTAAGAACTACCAGGTCCTAACTCCTTCTTGCTTTCATTCTCTTACAGGTATGGTGGCTCTCTGCGTGGATCAGAGTGATAAGCAATATGACGGTACCACTTATTTTGGACATGTAAGTCCTGGGTTCTTTCAACCTTTCACCCTATCTGTCTCTGTGTTTTGGAGAAGGGTTTGATAAGTTGGTAATAGGGAGATTTTTGATGCGTTTGGCTCACTCAGACTCGGAATCTCCAGAGAGGTTGCCTTTGGCTTGACTCGGTGTCTAGTACATTGTTGTAATAATATTTTGATGGGTGGATCTAGTAAGGGTTTCCATGCCTTCCATGTATTTGTGCTTATGTAAATGTTGGTTTTTGAAAGAATATCCTCCCCTGTATGTATTCGTGGAGCTCGTCTTTGAAGTTTGGAAATGGGGAAAGGACCTTTGCATTTTCTGTTTTTATCAAGTTTAAATGGCCATGTAAAGAAACTATGGCCACTGTATTTTCTTTTTAATAGTTCTCTATTAGTCTATGTTCTTGATGGAAAATCGTTTATCTCTTTTCCCCATGCTAAATGTATGTGTATTATCTTTGCTCTATTCTACGTTTTTCTTCCCTATGGCGTAAAAGAAGTTTATAAAGATGTATAAGTTATTTGTGCTTCTATCCTGTAGCTAGTCGACTTGTTTTACTAAATAGAAGCTCTATATCCATTTGATGTCTATGGTATCTCTATTATTTGACTAATGATCATTTCCGGGCTAAGTGAGCTACTCCAGCGGTTGATACCCCAACCCGTGGTTAATTTCTCTTCACAGGATGACCCCTAAATGTTTGGACTATGAGACTTGATCAATGGATGGGAAAATCATGACCAACAGGATTTTTGAATAATTTTTTGGACACACCGAGCACACTGAGAGGGGTGGGTGAACAGTGTGTGTAGCTTTTATTACTTTTTCAACTTTAACAACCATTTGCAGCTTTTTCAATATTATGCAAAGTACGTAATTATCACATTATCATTATATCATCATCAGCATTATTAATAACTACATCTCATCATCACATATCATCATATCATAATAACATAGGAAGCATTGCAAAACAAAGTACACAATATTTTTACGTGGAAACCCAAGTCCTGGGGGAAAAACCACGGAAGCCTTTATAATAATAATTTACCAGTAGCAACTAGAAGGAGGCAACAACCCCCTTTGTTACAAATACTTCAATTCTCCAGCTACAACTCGAAGGAGGCTACAACCCCCTGGTTTACAGGCTACAACCTGAAGGAACCCTTAGCTCCGTATATTTCCTTTTCCCGTCCTGCCGCCCTGATATGAAGATAGTAACTGAAACTACTGAACCACAAACTTCACTGATCCTGTGGACCTGCTATCCAACACTTGTACCCAGTCTGTACCACACTGGACAACCACTGTCAATACTCATCAACTAACCACTGCTCATCAACTGTTCACTACTCATCAACTGACCACTAACCACTGCACCACAACTGCTCTACACTATTCATCAACTGACCAATCAATCTATCTGCACCAATCAATTTGTTGTTCACATCATCTGACTCATTCAATCTGAGTCTAACCAACTGCACACCAAACCCTGAATCTGCTGCTGATAACCTCTGTACTCTTATCATTTCCAAATCATCCATGTATACCAACAAGTCATTTTACTTCCATACACTACTTATGTACATCCTTGTACACCTCGTGATACACAGTCACTGAACAAATAATCCTTCTCTACTTCGACTGAATATAAGGCATGCATCGTCATGCATCATCATCATAGGTATGCATCATCGTCATAGGGTATGCATCATCATCATAAAATATGCATAATTGTCACTTCAGTGTGCACCATGTATGCATCATCAACATCAAGTATACATCATAATGCATAGGAGAGCATCATCACACTATGGTATGCATGTACATCATATTGTATAGGAGTGCATCAACTTCATAGAGTGTACATCATTATCACATGCATTATCATCATAAAGTGTATAATATCATAGCATAAAGGTATGCAACATCATCATCATATCCTCCATAATGACTTCAAATATATATACCAATATATAGGCTCACAAACTAATATCAAAGATGAACTCTATCCATGAGAGACATGTGCCATTACAAGAGAAACCCAGAAGTATGAGCCATACCTTTTGAAGATCATAAGGTCAATAAACAATATACAAACCAAAATAAACTCTAGATCATGTCATCACATCGCTCTCGTAACAATCTTTCCAACAAGCCAAGAATTTTGTAATTCCGACTCCGTATGAGAAAGTTATGCCATTTTTAGTAAAGATGCCCAAAAATTTCTCCTCCACAAAATTTCGCACTTTTCTCCAAGAGTTGCGAAATTCCAATTGATGAGCAAATGAAATGTTTGATATTCTATTTATATACGTCGTGGAGGAAAGTTATTACCTCAAACAGGGCCGACATGCAATTCAAAATTACAAATAATTAAATTTTCTTTTGTTAGGTCGGCTCACCCAAAAAGGTGGGGTACACCAACATCAAAAATTCATATCTCTTCAACCATAAGGAGTTAGAAGATGCTCCACATATCAATGGAAATGGCTTGACGAGAACTATCTCCCTATGATGGGTTTATTTGAAAATTCTTGGTCTAATACCCTTAAATTATTCAATGTGTCCAGGACATCAAAGACCCCACACATGAGGGTGCCAAAGACCATACCACTAACTACAAGAGTTTCGAAGTCTTCTTCAACATATCAAGGCACGTCCGTGGGATCTATCTCCATCTACATCCCAATAGCCATATTACCACAAATAGGACCATACATCACCATGGTTCAAGACCCAAGGAACCACATGCAAGGGTTTCAAGGACTCTTTCAAGGATATCATATAATATTTAAACAAGATACTTTCCATGGACTTCAAGCCCATCACATAGGAATCCATCACCAAGTGATGAGGAATTCATGACCAAGGATTCTATCGTATCAAAGGCTCCAACAATCATGGGCTTACAAACCACCATATGTATGGATTCCAAGACCCAAATCATTTCCAAATGGACCATCAATGATCATATAGTTTCCAAGGATCATCATGCTGCCATTTATGTGGGTGCTAGACCTTCTCATGCATAATGACCATCTCAAAGGGTTCCATGGCCCCAACAAGGGATACACGGTCATCAAGATCTTCATCAAGGGTTCCAAGTCTTCATCAAGTCATTAATGACCACATAATCACCTTTAAGGGGACAAGGACCGTTAAGCCATCAAATGTGGGTCCAAGGACTTCTTCAGGGCTTCTTCATCAAGCAAGGGGCTTCATAGGCTTCTTCAACCACCTGAACCACACCAGGAGACCTACAAGGGTTAAGATGAAATCACCTATGGGGTTGCTAGACCTACTCCTGGGGTACCATGAGCTCAATAAACACAAATGACCACTGAAAGGTTCATTTGGACTCTTGCAACTTCTTCAACACTTTTGTAGCATACTGGGGCATAAGTTGTGGTACTAGGGAAACAAAGAAACAGTTGGGGAAACGCAAAACATCTTTGGGGTACTTAAACACTCTACAGGGTGTTCAGGGCTTTTGTCATTGTCCCAAGGGATCCAAGGGCTTCAAACTTGGGCTTGGACAAGATCAAAAGGTCTACTTAGACATTGACAATTACTTAACCCTCAGGGGCACCAAGACATGTTGGCATCAATGACAACTTAATCAACATCTTTAAGATATGTGATTATAAATGTATGATGTCATTGCCTTTGTTTGCGTTTATTTTTTGTTATGAGATGCGTTTGACCAGTAGTTGTCTTTACATGTGAACCTAGAGGGATTCGAGCCCTACCTTTGGTGTTTTATGTTTGGAGAAATACAGGTTGTAGGTGTTTCATTAAATGAAGATGGGAAACATTTGATTGGACAAGTAACTATTTCTATGTAAACGATACGTTTATTTGATCGCTGTGTGTTCAATATTTAGGTTTGATATGATGAGCATTTTGATTGGGGATGGGGTTCGATCCATGAATTAAGAGGCAAGCCCAGAAGGGTCTTGGGATTGGAACCCACATTAAAATGCAAAATACTGTTTGATTTTTGTGTGAATCTATGTTTTGGAATAAGAATCTCTTTGCAATACTTGATGAATTTAAAGTTTGACTAAAGATTGCCATCATAGAGGTGTTTGATAATTGATCTGAGTAGTCCAGCTAAAAGCTTCGATGTCTGGTTTTTTTTCTATTTGGTGTTGTTTTCAATATAGATAAGTAATAATTTAAAAGAACTAATAGGCATAGATGAAACCCTGCACTACGAATAAGGGAATATGATTCAAACAGAAAACATATACCTATAAACAAGAAATTATAATAACCCTAACCTAGAAGACAAAATAAGCTGTCTAGCAAAGGCTAGCTTGGCTAGACCTACTAGACCGTCCATTGGGTTTTGGGCAGAACCTCAAATTTGATACTATTTGTAATGAAAACAGTATTGCAGTATCTATTCTAATTTTAAAAGCCTAACTTTATTATAACTGAAATTTGAAACATTAAATACTCCATACCTGGTTGCTTGAATACTTGGTCCCTTCCTATGGAAACCTAGCTACTTGGCACTTGATTCCTTCCTGTAGAAACATGCACACTCAACGATAGTTAATGTAGAGCCTGTTGTATCCAGCTAACCCGTTATGGCGATTGCCTTTAGCTGGATGGCTTTGGGGTTACCATGCTCCTCCCAACCATGATCCTACAACCGTTCCTGGTTCTGTATGGATCCCCCCGAGCTGGATTCCAACATGCAAAAGAGATAGAGGACCTAGGGTTACTGCTGGTCTAGTTTCTTGCAGCAAAAGTTTTTCCTTTAGTTACCATCAGAGAATGATAATTAAAAGATAGGTAATCCTCCAACTTGGCATCTACACTCTTTAAGTAGCGGATTCTTTAATTATGGCTATCGGAATAATTTGTTTCTTTAAATTAATAAATTTAATATTTAGAAGATATTATTTACTAAATACCTAGTCCTTTTGAACTAGGACTTTTTCCAGTTGTTTAACTATAAGTGATTTTGATTTATGCTCTCAATTATTAAGTATAAGAAAAAAAATTATAATAAAAAAAATTATAATAACAATAATTATAATAACAATAATTTTAATAACAATAATTTTAATAACAATAATTATATTTCACTTAACTATTAATACATTATTTATAATATTAAATAATGCATACATCATATATACTAATTATATTCCATAATTAAATAATGACACCATTATTATTAAAGCTCTTAATTATAATATTAGCCTTGAGGCCTTCATAAAAGACTACTCGTAATTATCTTTTATTTAGTTATGTATCCTCACATGATACTTCTTTTTTTAAATTTTAGGGACAAGGTCCAATTCTTTGGATGGTCTTGGTAAGCTTGGATAGGAACCTCTATCTCTCTCTTTGCATGTCAGATTCTCTCGTTCAACACGGTATTTCCCACAGTACTTGACGATAGATAAAAGATGAATCATTTAATCAAATAAAATAAGTGTGATGAAAGTAAAAGTGCTATTCAGAGTCCCTCCGACTCAACACTTTGAGATCGAGTAACCCCTAGTGCTCTTCAGAGCCTTTTAACTCAACACTCTCACATGGGTGTTATGCTAGTGCAATTCCAGAGCCTCTGCTCAACACTAGTGTTAGAATGTGGTTGTGAGGCACATCTAGAATATTTAAGTTGCCTCGGATCCGGTATTCATTTATCAAGCTTGGAGTGCTCTAGGGATTAGGCCCAGCACTCAATGTACCTCAGGGCTTACTCCCAGTACATAAACATTATTTTAGGTACATCGGGGCTTATTCCGAGTACGTAGGTTACATGTGTGTTTCTGAGTCCATGGTCAACACACTCATAAGTCAAATCATGTAAAATCATAGCTCTACACAGTAAGTAACAAAATATCATCTCAGTATATTAGGGTTTGTACCCTTATCAAAGCTGAAGAACATCATTAAAATATTGGGGTCTTCTTGCCGAGTATATACTCAAATAAAGAAGTCAGTCAGGTTCCATGCCCAATATGTCAATATATATATAAAAGAATAAATCATAGGTTCTAGGGCTCATGCCCAATAGTCAAAATAAAACATAGGTGCTAGGGCCGTGGCCCAATATAACAACAACAAAAAGTTAGTCCAAAATTCAGGATATTACAATCCTACCCCTCCCTCTCTCCCTCCTAATCCTACCACTAACCATGACTGCGCTCTCTCCCTGTCTCTTTCTCTCTATGTAAATAGACAACAACTCAATCTCTTTCTCTCTCTCCCTCATATTCCTCCCCCTACTAATAACTCTCTCTCTCTCTCTATCTCTCTCTCTCTCTCTCCCTCACTCTCTCTCCCTCACTGTCTCTCTCTATCTCCCTCCTCCTCCCCTAAGCTTGACTCCCCCATGTCTCTCTCTCTCCCCTCCATCCCCTAGAAATTACTAACCCCCTCTCCCACTCTCTCTCTCCCTGACTCCTACACATACCCCTATCACACACCCCTCTCTCTCCTCTAATACCTTAACACCCCCTATCTCTATCCACCAACCCCCTAACATCCTCCTCTATCTCTCTCTCTATGCTCCTCACCCTAAACCTTACTACCCCCCTCCTCTATTTCTCTCTCTCCCATCCTCACCTGAACCCTTAAAAACCCTCTCTCTCTCTCTCTCTCTCTCTCTCTCTAACAATAAAACCCACCCCTCTCTTTCTCCAAACCCATTAACACCTACCCCATCTGACTCCCTAACCCGCCTCCTACCCCATTACCCGTAACCATCCTACTTATCTCTCTCCTTTATTCCTCATACCCCTAACCCCCCTCTGTGTATGTTACTCCCTTTCTCTCTATGTCCCCCTCTCCCTCACACTCCTCCCTCTACCCGTAACCACCTGCCCGCCACTCTCTCTCTCTCTCTCTATATATATATATATATATATATATATTCCCCATACTCCTCCCTCTCACACTAACCATACCCCCTCTTTCTCACTCTACCCCCAACCACCCCACTCTATCTCTCCTAATCCCCCCCTACCAATAACCACAACCCCCATCTCTCTCTCTATACTACTACTACTAACCCACCCTCCTCTATATCCCAGTATCCCCTCCTCACACTAACCCTTACTAACCTCTCTCTCTGTCTCTCCATCCATTTTTATATATCTCTCTCTCACACCTTCCCTCCTTCTCCCTTTTCATCTCCCTCTCTCCACCTCCCACTCCTTCCCCTTCTTTCCATCCTTCCCTCCCTCCCTCTCTCTCACGCTCTCTCCTTCTCCCTCTCTCCCTCCCCCTGTCTCACTCCTAATCCCTTCCCTTTCTCTCCCTCCCTCCCCCCCATCACTCCCCTTTCTCTCCCTCCCTCCCTCACGATATGTCCCTCCCTCCCTCCCTCCCTCTCTCCCACTCTCTCTCTCTCTCTCTCTCTCTCTCTCTCTCTCTCTCTCTCTCCCTCTACTACTGACCCACCTTCCTCTTTCTCACACTCTCCCATCCTGACACTAACCATTACTAACACCCACCTCTCTCTCTCTCTCTCTCTCTCTCTCTCTCTCTTCCTCTACTACTTACCCACCCTCCTCTTTCTCGCACTCTCCCATCCTAACACTAACCATTACTAACACCCACCTCTCTCTCTCTCTCTCTCTCTCTCTCTCTCTCTCTCTCTCCACATCCACTCTCTCTCCCCCACCCAATACCCCTCCCTCAACTCCTCCCTCACCCCACTCCTCCTGCTACAACTGACCTATCCCCCATACCTTTCTCTTTTTGTCCTCCTCCCACCTACTCATCCCTTTACATGTAACTACCTCACCCCCCTCTCTCTTCTTCTCCCCTCCCCATCCCACTCTCCATCTTTCTCTCTCTATCTTTCCCCCTACTCCTTCCCCTCACACAAAACCCCCTCCTCTCTCTTCTCTCTCTCTCTCCCATTCTCCCTCTAACCATTACTAATCCCCTGTCTCACTCTCTCTCTCCCCTACTCTTATACCTAACCCTAAAACCCACACCTCTCTCTCTCCCTCTCTCTCCTCCTACTACCACTAACCACCCCCCCTCCCTCTCACTCATATCTCCCTACCCCTAACTCCACCCTCTCTATCTCACTTCAATAAACATACACATAACCCCCCTTCTATCGCTTACTTGATTAATCCCCCTCCCCATAAAACTAACCAGCCCCCATCCCTTTTTCTCTCCCTCCCTCATCCCCCATCCTACCCCTTCCTCTCTCTCTCTACTAATCCTACAACAAACCATGACCTCACTCTCTCCCTCTCTCTATCTTTCTATGTAAATAGACAACACCTCAATCTCTCTCTCTCTCTCTCCCCTATTCCTGACCCTACCAATAACTCTCTCTCACTCTCTCCCTCCTCCTCCCCTAAGACTGACTCCCCCATCTCTCTCTCTCTCTCTCTCTCTCTCTCTCTCTCTCCCCTCATCCATAAACCTTATTAAACCCCTCTTCCACTCTCTCTCTCTCTCTCCTACTCCTCCACCTACCCCTAGCACACACCCCTCTCTCCACACCAACCCCCTGAAACCCCCCCCCTCTCTCCCCCAACACCCTAAAAGCCTCCTCTATCTCTCTTTCTATGATCCTCACTGTAATGTCCAAAAAATAGCAAAAAATTTAAAATTTTTCCTGCGTGCAATATTTGTCAATTTATAGTAAAAGACTCATACATTAAATCTAAAGTCATTAAAACATCCATACTGGCACGAAACATTTGTAATCCTAATACTTCTGTTTTACATGGTCTAATCTATGGGTAAGTTTAGAATTGCGGAAGCGATGTGGAAATGATCGATAGCATGTTTTTGTTGCAATTGTAATGCTGGTTCAAAAGTAGAACATAATACTCCTTACTGTTTTTAGCAATCATGTGATTTTAATTGTGATTGTCTAATGTGCCTTCAGGTGATGAGCTCCTTTGATGACAGTATGCAATTCATATGGTGGTTATAATAATACTCCAGGAAAAGTAATTACATACCTCGGAGGGGTTGACAGACTTACTTAGCGTTTTGCTAATGTCCTACTTTGCCTTCGTGTTTGTAGGTGTAATCAATCTGCGGGTGTTATCTCTAAGGTTTGGTGCCTATTTTACTATTGGTACTAATTCACTAGGGCAAATGATAAATTATAAAAATGGTGGTTATCCCACTACCATGGAATTTCACAACATGAAAGGTTTCATATTGTAAGGTTCACGACTAAAAGCTTAATGTAATATAAACGAATGTGGGTTGTTTCATAATTTTGCCTATAGACTTGGTGCAAAATCGAGCCCTTTGTAATTTTAAACAAGAGTTGACTCCATGACTTCACTATAGGCTTGTTACCAATAATTGTACCTCCACTAGGGTGAGTTTGGTGTACCATTTAATGCACTTTAAATGAGTATGGGAGACAGGCTGTCACGAGGGTTTGGAGAAAATGATTTGGGACTTTTGGGAGTCACTCCTGTATTCGACTTGTTCCTCATTTTGGCTCCACACTTCGTTGATATGGTTATTGTGTTGGGTAGTGACCCGAGCTCTGCTCGTGGTCATCCTGTTTGTTAAATGTTGAGCCCGTTTATGGCGTATTATGATCCTGCTCCATACAGGTAATGAAAAGCTCTCTATTCGCACTTGATATTTTTATCTTTCCTTTGCTATCTGAAAAACATGGTTGAGCTAACCAATTTTATATATCGTTTATGACAGATGGAAATGATTTGGTATGGGAGCTACTAAGATTCCAGGTGACATAGGTGTGGCTAGGATAAATGGTGATTCTGGCTTACCCATTTGTGCTCTATCTCCTGTAGCTCTGGCATTGTATGTATGCATTTGGCCTAATGTTTAGAGTGAGACTCCTGAAAGCTATTGGCTTACTATTCACTTTGGGGAGGTCTAAATAGTTGCCTACTAGCTATACTAGGAAGAATGGGGTTTGGTAACTTAATAGCTTAATGAGTAATGGTACTATGATATAAAAGAACTATGTAGCAGCTATGTATTACCTGCTACTCGGCTTTGCGAAATCTTATAAACAAATGAAATGCTATATCGTTGGATATGACTCCTGTACAGTTGTAACGATTTCAAATGGTAGATTTCTATTTTGTTTTCCCTTGTGTATTCAAGAATTCAAGCTAAAACTTAAGGGTTCTAATATTATGGGTTTCCTGGGTATTTTCTTTTTGTAAACTGTTGTACGACAATCATCTTCAATAATGAAAGGCCTTTGGATCCTTCAGCTTGGTAATGTCACTGTGATTCGTGTACTGGTTTTATTTGCACCTGCTATTGTGTTGGTTATTGCTATGGTGCTTCTATGTAACAAAGTGCTACCGGTAGAAGATTATAGGATATCAAATGGAGTTTCTACGCCTCTCTTTTGGTATTGCAGTTAGATTTTAAATAAGAAAATATCGTTTTACTTACTAGTCGTGTGAATAGGATGGATACTTGTATGGGAAGGGTTTCGAGGCTGTCCTCTGCATTTTCTTTCTGTTGTTGAGGACCATAGTCCCTGTAGGAATTTCCTACTAATTTTTCTTTGGGCGTGAGAGCCATGGGATGTGACCTTTGATCTCTAATTTCATTGGGCATCTGCGTTTGTAACTTTCGGGCAATCCTTAAATGCTGTCGCTTTATAATGTATGAATGTTTAGTAATAAATCTTGAATTGAAAGAGTACCGGTCTGTGTATTTGTAATAAGCTCTGTGTCTTTTGAAATGCTAGATGATAATGGGTAGCGATGGCTAAGTATGACGCGTATCTTGCATTGGAAGAGAAAAATGTATAACAGAATTCAATGGTTTCTGCCCTATATGTTGTCTTGTTGTGGTATATGTAGATTTTGTTGTATAGTAACGATAAGAATTAATTTGATAATAAAACAAAAATGGATACATGTAAAAAGAATATATCTATCGGACTTGTTTTAGATTTGGAATAGGTAAGAGCAATATCTACGAAGAATGATGATGCATTTTTTGTTGCTATACAATTGTACTGCTAGATTTTCGAAAGGGTTGGGTTTACATATCTCTGTTTAATAATTGAGTTTCAGTAGTTAAAACGTTTTGTGGAAATTTAAAACGAGAGTTGAGATGAGAGGAAAAATAAACTCAACGGATATTACTGAAATAAATCAATTATTCGCATAACTCATAAATTTAAGCAATTCAATTGACTAGCAAAGACTAGCTGGCTAGTCCTGCTAGGAAATGAAATTTGATTTTGGAAAATCTTGAAAAATGATATTTAAGCTACTACTATTTTAACATTTCATTTATAAAATAAGAGATATAAATCGTAGGAGGGTTTTATAAACATTCCATACCTGTCAATCCCTGTAGCTTGTCCTGTTGATAATGGCCTGTTGATTTTTGTAACTTGTCCTGCTGATAATGACCTCCACACTCCACAAACTAGTTAGGGAAATTACTGACTCTTAGTTGACCTGATAATTGATCTTCGATTGGAGGAATTTGGGACTACCACATTCTTATTGAAGCTCCTAATAATAATATTTAGCTTTGTGGCCTTTAAACATTTTTTTCACATGATGCTTCTTTTAATTCTTTTTAAGGAAAGGGTCCACTTCTTTGGATGGTTTTGGTAAGCTGGTAAAGGTACCTCTAGTCTTTCCCTTTGCGCGTCAGATTCTCTCATTTTAACATGGTAGTTCTTGAGGTATATTATGATAATAAGATTTATTTAATCAAGTTGAATAGTTGTGATAAAACACCTAAGCGCTATTCAGAGTCCTCCCGACTCAACACTTTAGATCTAGTAACCCCGAGTGCTCTTCAGAGCCTTTTAACTCAACACTCTCACATGGGCGTTACGCTAGTGAAATTCCAGAGCCTCTGCTCAACACTAGAGCTAGAATGTGGTTGTGAGGCACATCTAGGACATTTAATTGGCCTCAGATCCGACATTTGTTTATCAAGCTTGGAGTGATCCAGGGCTTATGCTCAACACTCTATCTACCTCGGGGCTTACGCCCGACAAATAATAAACATCGTCTATGTACCTCGGGGCTTATGCCAAGCACATAGGGCATCCTTGTACATTGGGGGTTATTCCCATCACATAATAAACATCATCTATGTACCTCGAGGCTTACGCCCAACACATAGGGCATCCTTGTACATTGGGGCTTACACCCAGCACAAAGGGCATCCTTGTTCATCGGGGCTTACACCCAGCACATAGGGCATCCATGTACATCGGGGCTTATGCCTAGCACATAGGTCATCCATGTGCTCCAGAGCCTACTCAACACATCATCAAAAGTCCATCATGCATACCGGAACTCTACACAGTATATATAACAAAGATCCTTTCGGTATAATAGGGTTTCTAACCAATATCATAATAAGTAATCTTCATCAGTTAGGGTCCCTGTCCAAATATAAGTATATCATAAATAATTTATATGCATCGGGGCTTATGCCCAATATATAACATAAACATAATCTGTCAAAATTTGGGATATTACATCCCTCCCCACTTAGAACAACACCGTCCCGGTGTTCTAGAAATAAACTTGAAACTAGGCGAGGCAGCCCTTACTCATTGCAGTTTCATTCTCCCTTGCGGCCCCATGCATTCAAACTCTTTCTTAATTCAAGCTCTCGTTGAGGCCACCTTAACCGTTTACCTTGCCATTTCTTGCTATTCATACTCATACTTTTCTCCCACAACGCAATTGGTTTATAGCGTTTTATCATAAGGTACATTCATTCAAATGATCAGTTTTATCATGTAAGTAATAATCTTTCCTTCACAACAAGCACCTGTGTTCAGTCTTTTTGGATAAAAGCAATAATTTCCATTGTAACAAAATGCAGATAGTGAGTCTAGAATGTAAGTAAGAACTTTCCTTGCACACAACTTGCATATGGTTCATTTCAGAAGTCAGAAATAACTTTCTGTTGCACGTAATTGCACAGGGTGCACTTCAAAAATTAGTTTAGAATACAAGGATTAACATTTATTTGCACACAACTTGCATATGGTGCACTTCAGAATTCGGAAATAACTTTCTGTTGCACATGGCTCACTTCAGAAAGCAATTTAGAATATAAGGATTAACATTTATTTGCACACAACTTGCGTATGGTGCACTTCAGAATTCAGAAATAACTTTCTGTTGCACATAATTGCACATGGTTCACTTCAGAAAATAGTTTAGAATATAAGGATTATCATATATTTGCACATAACTTGCGTATTGTTAACTTAAGTAATAATCTTTCTTTTGCAGACAACATGCTTATCCTCAGTTCCATAACATAAATAATAATTTCTTCTTTGTAAATCAAAATGCATATAATTAGTTCGAGTACTTGAGGAATAATTTCCTTTTTCTTATTATAACGTTTCCTTTTCATGGGAGCTCTTTTTAGTGTTTGACCTCCTTGTAACCCGTATATCTGTCCTTCATAAATGATCTTAATCTAAGATAATATTTTATGTTTTCCTAGCACGATACTTCTCTTCCAAGTACCCTTAGTAATTCTCTACTTGCTTTGTCCTTGGAAACAAAAACATATTAATGTTCATAGTGTGAATTTGCGTATGAAAATAACATATGCAAAATCTTAAGCATGCAATGCATACACATATATAAGATGATCATAAACAACTCTAGGTGTGCTAGAGTATACTAGCTCCATAATCAAATAGGATTTGTCAAACTTGTTGTTCCTGAGAATAACCTTACGTAAGTTTCGCTAAATTAGTCTAATAGTATTCTAAGGGATTACGGATACTCCAGAGTTTCTATCCCAACATTATTTTAATCGTCGGATGTCTAAGCATCCCGTATCATTTACTGCTCAATACTTACTCTTACGTGTTTCCAGAGCTTTCTACAGCTTAATACAAATGAAGGGTAGCTACAAGGTCTATTTATTAGCCCACCTGTAGGTTGTCAAAAAGTTTGCACCTACGAAGTAAGCATGTCATGAATCAAATCATGACTTGAAATCAAGTGGTTGTAATGGTACTAACATATACTTATGTAGGTAATTCATCCTGGGAGCATAAGACACGGCTATGACATTTTATCTCGGACATATTCCAGTGGTCATGATGAATACCTTTACAAGGATTTGGGTTTTATATAAAATGGTGCAGTCCAAGACTGTTTATGTGTGTCTGGAGGTTTCTTCTTGACTCAACACTAGGTCCTACTAAACTTTTCCAGATTTGGTTCAATGTTCTAGGTTTATTTTAACATGCTGAACATATTTCTAACCCAAATAGGGTACTCCTAGCATGCAAGTGTTAATTATTTCAATCAAGTTTAAATTCGTTATGTCGATTTTCAGGCAGATGTCATTAATTTCACCTCATTGCTCATAATAGGATTTTGTTTCCTCCTCTAAATAGGTTATGTTATTAGTGCAGTTTGAATATCAATGATCCAGTTGAAAGTCAATGATCATGCTACCCCATGTATTACCTTCTACTCACAAGGGTTTGGTGGAGTCTTTTGCACCCATATGCACCCTTTTCCTTACAATCTTATTTCCACATGTTGTTATATCGTAACTTCTTGTTTGTCATAAATTTATTAAGATTCTATTTTTTCCTGTCTATAAACATATTGTTCCCATAAATAAATCCCTGTGTAATTCTGATGTATTTAATTCTTTTCCTACAAGTATAGTCAGAACCGGATCTGAACATATCTTTGTCCTATCGATCTCTTAAGCATAGGATATACCTTGCTAAAATTTGTATATTACACTCTTAGTACTGTTATTGATAATTATGTTCTTTCTACGTGAGGTTCGCAAAAGCAACTTCCTCAGTTTTTTTTGTTTTTGTTTTCATCTTGTGACTTCTAGGGTGTAACCGTGCCATACATATGTACTTCGTAGCTTCACTATGGAACTCTAGTGCCTTTCACTTGGCACTATTTGTATGTGTTTAGTAATCTTAACGTACTATGTAGCTATCCATATTAAATGGAAATCATATAATGATCATACCTACTGCTTGCAACATTTACCAACTTCATGTTTTTCAACTATTCCTGTCGAATTTATGTGACTCTTCTCAAATTTCCACATTTGTTTATGTGTCACTAGTACTTTAATATATATATAACCCCTTTTAGTTGGTTCTTTCGACACTATGTATTCCAAATGGTCTTACTCTCCTATAACTCTCTATACTATGTCCTAACAACATGCTCTGACTTGCTACTCATGCAAGAGGTTAATTTATTTCTATCTCTATCGATTTATTGCGTACAAACTATTCATGACATTCTTGGATCTTGGAGTTTATTTTATGTTTTATTTGGTACTTATGATCTATGACGCAACCTATGTGAGCATCTGTTTCGAATTTACTTAAACGTTAGTGTACTTGTATCTGACACATTTCACCAATTTGTGAGAATAGAATTATGTTAGTTTATATGTATATCTACAAAAAGAAAGTCATAAGTAGATTATGAAATAAATGTATTTGTGGTGGATGTTTTCTTGAAATGAGCCCAATAGGTCTCTTAGTGTTGTAGTTGTGCTCTGATACCACTTGTAATGTCCCAAAAATAGCAAAAATTTAAAATTTTTCCTGCTTGCAATATTCGTCAATTTACAGTAAAAGACTCATACATTAAATCTAAAGTCATTAAAACATCCATACTGGCACGAAATATTTGTAATCTTAATACTTCCATTTTACATGGTCTAATCTATGGGTAAGTTTAGAATTACAAAGCGATGTGGAAATGATATGATGGCATGTTTTCGTTGCAATTGTAATGCTAGTTCAAAAGTAGAACATAACACTCACTGGTTTTAGGAATCATGTGATTTTAATTGTGATTGTGTAATGCGCCTTCAGGTGATGAGATCCTTTGATGACGGTATGTTATTCACATGGTGGTTATAATAATACTCCAAGAAAGGTAATTACATACCTCGGTAGGGTTTCCGAGAGGTATGGGTAAGAGTAATGGTTTCCGGACTTACTTAGCGTTTTGCTAATGTCCTACTTTGCCTTTGTGTTTGCAGGTGTAATCAATCTGCGGGTGTTATCTCTAAGGTTTGGTGCCTATTTTACTATTGGCACTAATTGACCAGGGAAAATGATAAGTTATAAAAAAGGTGGTTATCCCACTACCATGAGAGTTCACAGCATGAAAGGTTTCCTATTGTAAGGTTCACGACTAAAAGCTTAATGTAATATAAAGAAATGTGGGTTGTTTCATAATTTTTCCTATAGACTTGGTGCAAAATCAAGCCCTTTGTAATTTTAAACAAGAGTTGGCTCCACGACTTCACTATAGGCTTGTTACCAATAATTGCACCTCGACTAGGGTGAGTTTGGTGTACCATTTAATGCACTTTAAATGAGTATGGGAGACAGGCTGTCACGAGGGTTTGGAGAAAATGATTTGGGGCTTTTGCGAGTCACTCCTATATTCGACTTGTTCCTCATTTTGGCTCTGCACTTTGTTGATACTGTTACTGTGTTAGGTACTGACCCGAGCTCTGCTCATGTCAGCGTGTTTGTTAAATGTTGAGCCCGTTTATGGCGTATTAAAATCCTGCTCCATACAGGTAATGAAAATCTCTCTATTCTCACTTGATATTTTTATGTTTCCTTTGTTGTCTGAAAAACATGGTTGAGCTAACCAATTTTATATATAGTGTATGACAGATGGAAATGCTTTGGTATGGGAGCTACTAAGATTCGAGGTGACGGATGTGTGGCTAGGATAAATGGTGAGTCTGGCTTATCCATTCGTTCCCTATCTCCTGCAGCTCAGGCATTGTATGTATGCATTTGGCCTAGTCTTTAGAGTGAAACTCCTGTAAGCCATTGGCTTACTGATTCACTTTGGGGAGGTCTAAATAGTCTCCCACTGGCTAGACTAGGAAAAATGGGGTTTCAATGTAGCTTAATAGCTGAATGAGTATTGGTACTATGATATAAAAGAACTATGTAGCAGCTGGGTCTTACCTGTTACTCGGCTCTACGAAATCTTATAAACAAATGAAATGCTATATCTTTGGATATGACTCGTGTACAGTTGCAATGACTTCAAATGGTACATTTCTATTTTGTTTTCCTGTGTGTATGCAAGCATTCAAGTTGAAACTTAAGGGTTCTAATATTATGGGGTTCCTGGGTATTTTCTTTTTGTAAACTGTTGTACGACAATCGTCTTCAATAATGAAAGGCCTTTGGCTCCTTCAGCTTGGCAATGTCACTGTGATTCATGTACTGGTTTTATTTGCACCTCCTACTGTGTTGGTTATTGCAATGGTGCTTCTACGTAACAAAGTGCCACCGGTAGAATATTATCGGATATCAAATGAAGTTTCTATGCCTCTGTTTTGGTATTGCAGTTAGATTTTAAATAAGAAAATCTCGTTTTACTTACTGGTCATGTGAATAGGATGGATACTTGTATGGGGAGGGTTTCAAGGCTATCCTTCGCATTTTGTTTATGTTGTTGAGGACCATAGGCCCTATAGGAATTTCCTACAAGTTTTGTTTTTGGCGTGAGAGCCATGGGATGTGACCCTTGATCTCTAATTTCACTGGCATCCTTGTTTGTAACTTTCAGGCAGTCCTTAAACACTGTTGCTTTATAATGTATGCTTGTTTACTAATAAATCTTGAATGGATAGAGTACCGGTCTATGTATTTCTAATAAGCTCTATGTCTTTTGAAATACTAGATTATAATGGGTAGCGATGGCTAAGTATGATGCGTATCTTGCATTGGAAGAGAAAAATGTATAACAGAATTCAATGGGTTCTGCCCTATCTGTTGTCTTGTTGTGGTCTATGTAGATTTCGTTGTATAATAACGATAAGAATTAATTTGATAATAAAACGAAAATGGATACATGTAAAAAGAATATATCTATCACACTTGTTTTATATTTGGAATAGGTAGGAGCAATATCTACGAAGAATGATGATGCATTTTTTGTTGCTATAAAATTGTACTGCTAGCTTTTCGAAAGGGTTGGGTTTATAGATCTCTGTTTAATAACTGAGTTTTACTAGTTAAAACGTTTTGTGGAAATTTAAAATGATATTTGAGATGAGAGGAAAAATAAACTCAATGGATCTTACTGAAATAAATCAATTATTCACGTAACTCATAAGTTTAAGCAATTCAATTGACTAGCAAAGACTAGCTGGCTAGTCCTGCTAGGAAATAAAATTTGATTCTGGAAAATCTTAAAAACTGATATTTAAGCTACTACTATTTTAACATTTCATTTATAAAATAAGAGATATAAATCATAGGAGGGTTTTATAAACATTTCATACACGTCAATCCCTGTAGCTTGTCATACTGATAATGGCCTGTTGATTTCTATAGCTTGTCCTGCTGATAATGATGTGCGCACTCCACCGACTAGTTAGGGAAATTACTGACTCTTAGCTGACCTGATAATTGATCTTGGATTGGATGAATTTTGGAGTACGACATTCCTCCCAACCATGATTCTACAACCGTTCTTGGTTTAGTAAGAATCCCCCCCGAGATGGTTATGACATGTAAACTGAGAAGTAGAGGACCTATAGGTGTAGCTGGTTCAGATCTGGAAAATATATGAGCAAAGTTCACTTCTGGAATAGAGAGTTCTTCTTGGAATAATAATACCGAAAGAAAGAGATGAAGAAGAAGCTCCCCAAACTTGGGTCTGCCCTCCTTAAGTAGGAAAATCTTGAACAATAGGACTGTTGGAATTTACTAGTTTCTTTAAAATAATTTAGATTATAAAATAGTATTTGTTTACTTAACTGCTAGTTATTTTGGGACTAGGACTTCTCACTTTGTTTTGACTAAAGTATTTTTGATCTTTAATCTTTTTATAATAATAATAATATAATAGTTAAAATACCATCTAAATATTAATACATAATATTTAGTAAGTGGCAGCCCACTTATGCATATATATATATATATATATATATATATATATATATAAGAGTAAACATTTATAAAAGAATATATAATTAATAACAATCTTCTTATTGAAGCTCCTCATAATAATATTTAGCTTTGTGGCCTTTAAACATTTTGTTCACATGATGCTTCTTTTAATTCTTTTTAAGGAAAGGGTCCACTTCTTTGGACAGTTTTGGTAAGCTGGTAAAGGCACCTCTAGTCTCTCCCTTTGCATGTCAGATTCCCTCGTTTTAACATGGTAGTTCTCGCAGTATTTGATGATAATAATATTTATTTAATCAAGTTGAATAGTTGTGATAAAACACGTAAGTGCTATTCAGAGTCCTCCCGACTCGACACTTGAGATCTAGTAACCCCGAGTGCTCTTCAAAGCCTTTTAACTCAACACTCTCACATGGGCGCTATGCTAGTGAAATTCCAGGGCCTCTGCTCAACAATAGAGCTAGAATGTGGTTGTGAGGCACATCTAGGACATTTAATTGGCCTTGGATCTGGCATTCGTTTATCAAGCTTGGAGTGCTCTAGGGCTTATTCCCAACACTCTATGTACCTCGGGGCTTACGCCCAACACATAATAAACATCATCTATGTAACTTGGGGCTTACACCCAGCACATAATAAACATCATCTATGTACCTCTGGGCTTACGTCTAGCACATAGGGCATCCTTCTACATCAAGGCTTATGCCCAGCACATAATAAATGTCATCTATATACCTCGGGGCTTACGCCAAGCACATAGGGCATCCTTGTACATCGGGGCTTATGCCAAGCATATAGGGCATCCTTGTTCATTGGGGCTTACGCCCAGCACATAGGGCATCCATGTGCTCCAGAGCCTACACTCAACACATCATCAAAAGTCTAGTATGGGCTTACGCCTAGCACATAGGTCATCCATGTGCTCCAGAGCCTATGCTCAACACATCATCAAAAGTCCATCATGCATACCGGAACTCTGCATAGTATATATAACAAAGATCCTCTTAGATTATTGTACAACTTGAGTGGGCCTAACCGTTAAGAACATGTCTGCCTTCCTAGGAGGTCACGGGTTCAAATCGGGACGGGGGTAGGGTATCTACACATGTGTAGACTTTAGCAATTAAATCGTTGCGTAGAGGGCTTTCACTTATCCCACAAAAAAGAGGGTCTCATACAAAATATTGGTCTCTCGCTTGGGAGTGACCTTAAAAATCGATTATTACTATTATAACGTTTTATTAAAAAAAATTACATAAATTTTAAATGATTTTAAATAAATTTTAAAAGTAAAAAAAAATTATTGTATTAATTTATTTTTTAATTAAAATAATATTTATAAATAAAATAATTTATTTATTTTTATAAATATATTTTAATAATTTACTGTAAATATTCAAATATTTTTTATGATTATATTTACAAAAATTAACACAAATATTATTGTTTTGTGTAAATTTATATTTTTAATAAATTATAGGTTTATTTCAATATAGTAAATCAATACGATTTTCTTTAATATATCATAATGACCAAATTTATATATTTTAAGTGAATGAGCATTCACACTTAATTTAATTTAATTTTAAATAATAATATATTCTCTTTTATATTTGGTTATTTTAAATAGATATATACTACAATAAAAATCACAATAAATTATAAAATGATATTCTTGGTATTTACTTTACAACACTTCTACAAAATCTTTATATTCATATCATTCATGAAATATATATTTGACCAATCATACTTTAATATGAATGCTTGACCAATCTTACATTAATATAACTACTTTCCATATTATAAATAATATAATTTCTTTCCATATTATTTAGTTGTGAATTTTGTTTTTACAATGGTGATGATACTAAAAATATACGCTTCATTTAAAATGGTTTTGAAAATTTTAATTTTGTTGAAAATTATTTAAGTAAACTAGAGTTGTATAAGCTTACTTTTTATCTTTTACTTAAAAAAATAAAAAATAGAAAGAACAAATTATGAGCTAGATTATACATGCTATTATAAATACCTCCTAGAAAACATGTGTTTTGGAAATGTTGTAGTAAGGAAAAGTATAAAATGTAATTTATCAATAATCAAAACTATTATTTCAAAATGCATACAAAGTGAACATATTTTCTATTTAGAAAAAAAAATTGAATAGTTACTAATGAAAGTCTATTTTCCTAATATTGTTTATGTTCCAAAGGCAACCCATAAGTTTTTTGTGCTTATCTTATACTTTTTAATAAAACATTCACAATATTGTTTTATAGTGCTCCTCTTTCTCATGATTAAAAGAAAGAGGCTTACCTTTTTATATGCTATATTATTTGTGACAACATTTTGAATTCCAATTTGTGACACTACTACGTACACTCTATACTACAATGGGTTTCACATTCTGAATTCTCTTACAATGAGTATATGAAATAAGGCACATTATTAGTTGTTTGCATACATTTATCATTTTCATTGGAAATAATGCACATCATTACTTGGTTTCATACATTTATCATTCTCATTGGAAATAATGCACATCATTACTTGTTTGCATACATTTATCATGTTCATTAGAGTTTTCATTGACTTGATTTTTATATTTATATATAGTTATTTATGTGATTTTGACCCAAATCAAGATTGTATGTTCAAGTAACCAAAGATAGCATCTAAAGGTAATTAAATATTTAAATATTTATACAATTCTGAAGTTGTCTATTCTCTGTAGATATTTGTTGCAAAGAATGCCAAGCATCTTAATACAATGGAATTCATTTATAAGGATATCGAATCCACAACTAAAGCCATATGAAATGTCGGTAATGTAGTGGTATCCATAGGACCCAGAGAGGATGTACCTACTTCTAAAGTTACTACAACTGATGCTTTGAACATTATTGAAGCATCCAAACTAGAAATGTGCACCATGTTGTTATAGTTTGTAACTCTCATGGAGTGTCAAATGTTGATAAAATCAAACTCAAGACTTCATTGAAAATTCATTCTCTATTAAACTAAATAATCTCTATATTAGGTTCTTGAACTCTAATATGCTACAACATAAAGTAGTAGGAGTTTTATTGAAATCTCATTGCAATAGGGAACAATTTGTAAAATCCAACCATGATCCCATTAGAGATGAACATAACAATACAAGCCAAACAAGAGTGCACAAATATTACAAGACATATGGGTGTGTGCAAGAAGATGAGGGACCTTTTAGATGCAATCCTAGTTTTTGAAAACACGTTCTTGATACATAAAAATATAACTCGTTTATGATATCTAGCACTTGATAAGGTAAAACCCAAGCGTGACATGTCACTAGACATGTAGGATAGGTAAACATAACGTGTATGTGTTATGTAACAGCAAAACGCGTACGTGTTATGTAGTTAGAAAATGTGTACACATTTGGAAAATCTAAAATCAATTTAAATACACAGTGTCGACCACCCACGACACATTTCACGCATCAGAAACGTGAATTCGAGCTTGAAAGCGTGCCCTAGAGTGTTGGAGGAGTTGGATTTCATCGGAGGGGAGGCAAATTCATAGGTGGATGGTCATTTATCAGGTAATTCATTCACCCATACCATTTATTTGTCAATTCTAAACTTAAATTACCATTTTTTATAGTTTAAAACAACCTAATTTTGCAATATTTATCAAATTGGAAATAACCCAATCTTTAATTAAATTCACATCTCCCTCAATCAAGAATTCAAAAATTCCTAATGCAACCAAAAATCGAAAAAAAAGAGAACTCCTCCCTTTCTACAATGTATCCATCCACATGAAACCCAAATTTCCAACCCTTAAAGGCCATTTCCCCATGATACTAATTGAATAAGTTTCCTCAGAAATGGCCTTAACAAGATGAAATGCATGCACAAGCGTGAATAGAAAAAATGCATAATTTTTTTTTAACTTGGTTTCTCAAAATTTCATCACAATCATTTGTCCATGAACATAATCAAAATTTCATCACAAGTGTATGTAGTTATACATTGCCTCTTATTTGAGCACCCTTAAATAAATGACAAAACACATTAACAAAGTGCCTCTCGGACCTACCCTGTCCACACCCTCGATCAATATACTCAACACTCATGGACCATCGATTCAACTCA
The DNA here is from genome assembly GCA_027924585.1 of Larix kaempferi. Taxonomy (NCBI): domain Eukaryota; kingdom Viridiplantae; phylum Streptophyta; class Pinopsida; order Pinales; family Pinaceae; genus Larix; species Larix kaempferi. The sequence goes on along the minus strand of BSBM01001485.1, from coordinate 266,676 downwards.
AATACATGTCGAGTCTCTAAGCTCATCTACAACCAATTGTATTCCAGTCCACAATTTCCCCATTTTACCATGTCACTTTTGGTTGGTTTCCATGTTTATAGAACAATGGAAATGGTGAACACCCATGAACTACCTAGAGTGTGTCATGAGAGTGTTCCCAACCATGATCGGGTCAATGATATTTAGAGGATTGGTGGAAGCCCTGTATCACCCCTTTTCTTGCCTCACATATTTTAATAGTCCCTCACCCCTGTCATTTACATATCCAACAATCCTAATATACACTCAGAAAGACCTGTGGCCTTGACCTAGTAACTACTCCTAGAAACCTATCCTAAAACCCTTCTAACATTCTTACCTATCTAGGCCCTTCTTCCCTCGGATTTTATCCTAACCCTACATCTATCCTAAAATTCCATCCCTCTTAAAGACTGTGTTTAAGACATTGGTCTGATTTTTACCACCTAACATGCCCCCGGGCATGTTACCTTAACCATCTTTCTAATCCTAACAAGTCATATCCTATTCTTACTTATTCATTAACAGAATGTAGTCACAGTCCTAGGACTGTGAAATTTAAATTTAGTTGTTCTATCTCAACTTAATCTTCATCCTCCTAATCAACCATCTTGTCATATCAATCACATATAATAATACTTGGATCATTAATAAATATACATGTGATAAGTCTGAGATAGCACTGTCATATTCCACTTGTAATATCTTATTAAGTTGATATTGTTGTTATTGTCATTATAGTCACAATATCTAGTTGATTATTCAACATCTTAATCATTGATAGTCATCTCAAGTATATGTAATCATATTGGCAAGACAAACTCATACATATTAATTTCATTCCATGCCACTTTGTCCTCCCCTCCAACCACAAGGCATAATATGTTGAAATCAATAAATTTAATGTTAGCTTATGAAGTTGACGGAAATATTGTTTTATGCGAGGGATGTAAAGGCCAAAACATGTAAAAATAACACTCCTAAATTCTAAGAAATTTAAACCCAAGTTTGCATGGAAAAGTCACCAATGAGGGTTAAGAAGTGCCTTAACTTCTAGAAAAAAGTTGAACGAAACTTACTTTTTAATTGTTAAATGTTTAATTTCAAGTTTTAAATGTATGTAAGTGACTGCCATTAAATTGCTTACTTGAGTTTGAATTAATACATTTTCAATTTTGAAGAGACGTCATTATATACCATGTATATGTTTCTAATGATTTTTGTATTGATGTTTTTATTGCAGTTGCGTTATGGACACAAATGTCGAGATACTATTGAGTTTTCCCACCTAAGGGGCATTAGTGCAGCTTTTAGTTGTGGTGACAGGATTCACCTCTCACTTGCATCAACCTTGGATGCAATTGTTGACACCATTTCACAGTCTAGCAATGTACTATATGATATTACATCATATAGAGAAAGAAAAAGAAAAGAATATGTTGATGGGATAGACTACAATGCAATAAAAAAGTTGAAAATATCCAAAGAGCTCATATTTTCATTGTTAAGCGACCCTTGTTCCGGTGAAATCCCAAATGAAAACAGGCCACATATCTCCAATGAGTGGTGCACATTTCAACCATTTGTTGATAACTGGATGGATAGATGGTACATGGTTTTTATATGCCACCACATAACAACATGGAAATTCCCCTGTATTTCCTTCGAAAGATGTATGTAGAGTTCGTGGTACATAAACACGTAAACTATTTTTATATCTTGCAGTTTTAGGGGAGCGATGGGGGGATGCCCCAAAACTGACCCAATGCGAGGCTTCAAGATTAGGATCGCCCTATCCCTGCACCTCACAGGTAGTTTCCTGGCCCAGATCTCCCACCTGCACATCATGTTATTCCACATACATGTGATGCGTATTTGAGTTTGGCACGAGCGGTTGTTCGCCATGGCACTATGGTTCAACATGTGGGTGAGGAAGGGACATATATCCCTGGTGTGGTAAATACACAAGGTCGTCACCATGCAGGACCATTGTCTAGTGTAGGACCATCCACTAGTGAAGGACCATCAGCACATCCCCAGCCTAGTATTGAGCCTCACGAGTGCACATCGTGTGGTCGTCTCTGCTATGGTCTTGCCTCAGATGTTTCCTTCAGTGGGTTTTTGAGTAAGGTATGTAGATGGTTAATTGTAATAAATTCTTCATTTGTTTTTCTCTTTGTACATATATATATAGTTTGAGCTAATATATTAATTTTGTGAACTTGCAGTTGATGCTTTATGCCGGTAGTGATGCCCGAGAGTCAGATGCTCCATACTCTATAGGGGGGCATGACATTCCATCAAATGATCCCGTCTTTGGTGGAGGGATTCATGATGCTACCCAGTTGGAAGGCCCCTCTTATATAGAACCCATTGTCGTATCTTACACCAAGGTAAACATTTTAAATTTTTAGTTTTTTAATACTTGTTAATTTGTTAATTTCCACATACTTTACATGTTATTTCACTAATGCTATATACGGTCTAATATTTACAATTATTAAACTTGCAGATGGAAGATACTTCACTAGGACAAGCCAATGTGGAGGTAGCATCCATGGTCGTATTGTCCGAGGAAACATCTGGGCTCCAGGTAAACAATTAAAAATGTCATTTTTTAAATACATGTATGATCGTTGAATCATGCATGTCTAACTACGTGAACACTTGCTGACTATAGGCACCAACTGAGACATCTGGACCATTTCCTAGATTTGTATCTCCTCCTAGGCCATTCGTGAACAAGGGTTGTGTGTATGTGAGGCGGCCTACTCCTAGCAAGACTCCAGTTGCCCATGACCATGGGCTTACTGACACCATGGTATTGTATATCCTTTAATGATATTTGTCATTAAAAATTATGTTGCGTTAGTCGTCCCTATTTACCACTACACCTTTGTGTCAATTTACACTCATTTGATATACCATTTTATATCACTTCCTATGTTAGTTTCATGTCGAGGATGTGGGAGGCATCATGGATCTCCTCCGATGATTTTATTTATGTCGACATCATCTCATCATCCAGGAATTAGAGTTAGAAACTATTCGGTACCCTTGGAGCCTGCATGCCTCAATGGCAGGTTTCCTCGCTTTCGACAGTAGGTTTACCTCATTGACCTCTGATCGAATGATTCAACGAATGTTATACTCCAACTCATTTATTTTCATTCTTTGGGATGTACTAGTGATGCCTTGGGCATCATCGTCATCATTGGTGATTTCCATCACACTTGTTAACAATTCACATCATTGACCGGTAATCAAGTGGTTTGTACCATGTTTTACTTCAACACATTGTAATCACATGGTAATATTCATATCAATTTGGGAATGGGCAGAAAACCCTCAGTTGTTTTGGTTTCTTACTATTACACCCATGTTGCAATGGAGATTTTTTAGTTGGTCCCCACACAGATGTTATGATGGAGACCTCATTGATATACTATCACACAGATCCACTCTTGTATTGGTCATGGCTGTGTTATTATCTCATCATGGATCTACGTTTGTATTTTATTATCCATGATTGTGTTCGGTCATTCAGATATGGATCCATGTTGTATTTTGGTGGCCATATCATTGATCAGTATCAACATGGATTTGCAATGTATTGGTCGGCAACTTTGTTGTGAGTCATTGCGATGATGAAATTATTGTACTACAGAAGATCCTTGGTTATTGTTGACAAATTTCCAACCAACGGTTTCTTTCCTTGATCCTTTATCCTTTATCCATCAAATTATTTAACCTATCATGTTAATCTAGCTTCACACTTTGGGTGGCATTCTATTACACGGAAATTTTTTACTCATCATGATTACGAACCATGTATATTCTATCCTTTCCTAAATACCTGAAGTATTTAACAAAAATCCTTAGAAGATGAGTCATGAGGTTTTTTCCCTATTAAAACCCTATTTAGAGAGATCAACGCACTTTTCCTTCTAACAAAGTGTGTCTTTTCTTGATCGACACACCTTGGTGCACTACAAAGCGCATCATCGACACATGTTGCTAGTGTCTAGGGGGTGTCAGTGTCTGTACGAAGGGAAAAAAGAGAAGTTTCAAGAAGTCTCTCGAAGGAAACCCTTTTGGAGTCTTATCTCTTCCATATAGGGTGGATCTTACTCATATCCCAACTTAGTAGCATCTTACCTCCTCCATCTCTCTAATCTTCTCCTCTCCTCCTCATCTCTTTTGGCCTATAATTAAAGCTCCTCTTCACGGGATAGGGGGGTTAAAATGAGGGTAACCAAATGCTATAGAAATTAAGCAAGGAGTCCATTCTTCCATGATTGGCAAATTAAGGCAAGGTTCCATTGGAAAGGATCTTCAACACCAAGGATTCATTGGTTGTAATTATTTCCTCTATACTAATTAATACATCAATGTCTTCCTTTCCCATAAATGATGTGTAATTTCATTTGTTGTAGTTCTCCTTGGTCAATTGCTTAGATGTATCATGTTATCTTGTAGTCTCTTGTCTTTGTCCTATTGAATCTTTTGCAGGTAATCTCTTAATCAACAAGCAAGAGTGTGAAAGATTCAACCCACAAGGACGACCTTCATAAATAAGGTATGGAATTGACTCTTTGCATTCAAGTAATTTTATAGATTTAGGGAAAGGTTTTCATTCTTGTTTTGCTTTGTTCTAGATCCGAACCATTCAGACTAGGGAGATCAGTTGGTGTTCGCACTCACAGATTTATCCATAAACAGATCCTCATTGGAATATATTATGTAAAGTATACTCAATTTAAGTATGATTATGGTAATAGTAGGGTTACATTGTCATGTTGCGAGGAATGTTAGAACATACCCAAAACAAAATGAAATTGTGTGTTTCTTTGAGATGATTGTATTTTGTAATGAAATATATGGTATAGATGGGAATTATATTTATACTCTTTGTTTAAAATGCATTATAAAGATTACTCAATCACCTACATTATAGGAATAAGTTATGTTTTCCATGTATATATATATATATATTTTTAATTCTTGAATTTACGGTTTTTGAGGTTGTTACATATTTAGAAGAGGCAAGTTGTACTTGCATGACTTTGGTTGGTATAATCATCATCCTTATTTTCTATTAAGATGATATTGTTCTTATGGAAATGAATCCCTATGTTTTCGACAAGCAATTAAAAATTCTCAAGCATTTTTTTCTCTAGCATGGGTATGATTGTTAACAATGGGGCTAGTGCGAGGTAATACTACCCAATTATGACACGTTAGTTGCAATGGAAACCTATTAAAACATAAATATCATCACTAAAAATAAACATTAGAGGTACATGCATAACAATTTAGAACATAGTGTAAAAAGATAAAATGTAGACAATCCAATTACCTTCTATAATAAAAACTTTTATTTATGGAAAATTAGTATAACTCCAAGAAATGGGTGTTATTGTAAGATCGGTATGTTATTTTTTTCCTAAAACATAATGCATATGCTTTTGCTAAGCCATGCATTTGGTATGTAAGCATTGAATTTTTTCCAAACAAAAAACTACAGTTGTAGATAACAAGTGGCTATTGTGTGACACTATTTTTCCATAATTTTTAATGTTGATTTTATATTTTTTTTAAATTAAGAAATTTAGTGAATTTCTACAGTGAGAAGCTGAAGCGTTACGCCCAGCTATGAGGGTCTTAACAAAATCAATGACCCTTTTCTGGGTGTGTATTTCTTCGTATGTACTTGTTCAAGTTCTTTTTTATTTTCAAAATAGGTGAACCAATTAAAAGTTTTAAAAGATAATAAGAGACCTATGCTCTTTTAATAAATTTTACATATGAATAAAAAAGAAAAAATAGTGATGTCTTCCTAAAATATATATATATTTCAAATCTACATAGAGATCTCTATAGTATGTGAAATTTTATTAGCAACAAACATGTAGAGCATATGAAAATTCGATGTTGAAAAATAGGGAAATGAAAAAACGGATGTGTTTTGATCTTTGTAGGCCCAACCTATAGTTTTGACAATTTGAACCTAAAACCAAAGCGGACAACTAATCTTCCATGTAGGTGGAAAAATTCATTTGCACCATTTAAAAAATAAATAAAATGTGCACATGTTTATAAAAACCGCATTTGTGCTTGTTTTTAAAAATAATGCACATGTGCTATTAATGTACACAAATTAATTTTACTTCCCTTTTAAATAACCCCATCTCTCTCTCTAAACCCCACCTCTCTCTCCCATTTTCCCTAATTCCCTCCTCTCTGACTACCCCTCTCTCCATCCCTCTCTTTATCTAACCCCTATCCTCCTCCCCCCCAACCACTAACTCCCCATATATCTATCTATCTCTCTCTCCCCCTCCTCCCCCTAACCCTAACCTCATCCCCTCTCTCTCTGGTCCTACTCCTCCAACCCCTAACTAACCACCTTTCCTCTCTCCCCTCTTACCTCTATCACATTTTCCCTCTCTGTCTCCTCTTATACCACCCCCTTCTCCCTAATTTACGTCATCCTACCCAAACCCATAACCCCCCAATATATATGTCTCTCTCACTCTCACAACCCCCCTCCTTCCCAAACCTTAAAACCACCCCTCTCTATTTCTAGATATCTCTCCCTCTTTTGCAACCCCCTTCCTCTCCCCTAAACCTAATCCCCTCCAGCTCACTCTATCTCTCTCCATTTATCCTCATCTCCCTACCCCCATTTCTTCACACCCCCACCCCTCTCTCTCTCTCTCTCTCTCTCTCCTACTCCCCCTACCCCCTAATCCCCCCTCTCTCTCTATGTCTCTCCTAATCCCCCCTCCCTCTACCACTAACCTCCCCCCTTCTCTCTCTCTACCCACCAAACCCCCTACCCCCATTTACTTTCCATTTTTCTCTTTTAACCCATTTGATCTCTCTCTTCCATTATCCATAAAGACATTTATTCCCTAACCTCCCTCTCTCTATATAAACCCTCCTCCTCCTCCCCCCAAACACTAGTATCCCCCATCGATCTCTCTCTCTCTCCCCTCCTATCCCCACCCACCCTCTCTCTCTCTCCCGATTATACCCCCTAATCTCTCTCTCTCTCTCTCTCTCTCTCTCTCCCTCAACCCCCTTCCACAAACCCCTAACATCCCCCCAATTTGTCTCCTTCTTATGTAAACCCCCCTCCTCCCCCCCTACAACCTAATCACCTCCCACCTCTCTCATCTCTCTCTCTCTCTCTCTCTCTGATTCATACACACAAAACCCCCAATTCTCACCCCCTACACCTCCCCCTCCCCCCCCCTCTATGTCTCCTACTCTCCCTACCTCTAACACCCCCCTCTCTATATATCCTAATCCCCTCCACCCCATACCACTAATATACTCCCCATCTCTCTATCTCTCTCTCTATCTCTCCCTCTCTCTACCCCTTATCCCTACCCCTCCCTCTCTTTCTCTTTCTCTTTCCTACTCCCCCTACTCCCCCACCTACACCTCCCTCTCTCTCTCTCTTTATGTGTCCGTGATAAACACCTAGCTCTCTCCCCTCTCTCTTCTTCCCCCCTACCTCCTCTTGCTACCATTGACCCCCCTCCTTTTTCTCCCTCCCATCCTCCTGCTAGTCCTTACTAAACCTCTCTCTCGCTCTCTCTCTTCCCTACTCCTACAGCTACCCCTAACCCCCATCCCTCTCTCTCGACCATCCCCCTAATATTCCCATATCTCTCAACTAATCCCCTTCCCGCTACCACTAACCACTCTTTCCCTCTCCGCCCTACTCTTCCCCCTACCCTTAACCACCCCCCCTTCTCTCTATCTCTCTCTCTCTCTAAACCCCTAACTGCATGATCTCTCTCTCTCTCTCTCTCTCTCTCTCTCTCTCTCTCTCTCTCTGTCTCTCTCTCCATAACCCCCTCTCTCTCCCATACTCCCCCCACCCCTAACCACCCTCTCTATCTCTCATAATCCCCCTATCACTATCTAGGCCCCGATATCTCTCGCTTTCTCTCTCTCTCTCTCTCTAGACGCCCCTCCTCCCAACCCATATTATATCCCCCTCTCTCTCTCTCTCTCTCTCCCCCTACTCCTCCACCTACCCCCAACCCTCTCTGTCAAAGCCAACCCCCTAACACCCCCCCCCCTCTCTCTCCTAATCCCCATCTCGTTACCAATAACCACCCTCTCTCTCTCTCTCTCTACCCCTAGCTACCCCCCCTCTCTCCCCTATTCTCCCTACCCCCAAATCCCCCCTCTCTACCTCTCCTAATCCCCTCGCCCCTACCACTAACCACATCACCAATCTCTCTCTCTCTCTCTCTCTCTCTCTCTCTCCTAATCCTACTACTAACCACCCCCCCCTGCTTTGTCCTTCTCTCTATCTCTCTCTACCCTTAACCGCTACCACTAACCACCCCCTCTCTCTCTCTAAACCCCTAATTCCTCATCTCTCTCTCTCTCCCTCCTAATCCTACTACTAACCCACCCCCCCCACTTTGTCCCTCTCTCTATCTCTATCTCTATACCACTAACGCCCTACTCTCTCTCTCTAAACCCCTAAGCCCTCATCTCTCTCTCTCTCTCTCTCTCTCTCTCTCTCTCTCTCTCTCTCCCCCCCCTAATCCTACTACTAGCCACCCCCCCACTTTGTCCCTCTCTGTCTCTCTCTCTCTCTAAACCCACTAACACCCCCCTCTCTCTCTCTCTCTCTCTCTCTCTCTCTCTCTCTCTTTGTCTATCCTTAACCCCCTACCACTAACCACCCTCTCTCTCTCACTCTCTCTATATCCCCTCCCCCTTAACCCTTAATAACACCCTCTCCCACTCTCTCTCTCTCCCATACTCCTCCACTTGCCTCTAACCCACAAGGCATCTCTCTCTTCCCCACACCCCTAACACCCTCTCTCTCTCTCCTAATCCCCCTCCTCTAGACGACTAACAATTACCCCCCCTAAATGTTCAGCAAGGAACACAAACACATTATTTTCTACATAAGGTAGAAAATGCCTTGCAAAATAACAAAATCTAGGTGCCTACATGTAAATAGGTGTAAATGCTAATAACTAAGAAAGACTACTTCAATTTTATCTTCCATTTCCCTTTTGTATAGCTTTTACATGTTATAAATAAAAAATAAAAGTAATTTTATACATTTTCTAAAAAATTGTTTTGACTATATTAAAATAGTGATATAATATTAAAAACTTATTAACAATAACAAAATATTAAAAGATCATAAACACCATTACAGTGATTTTCCTTTTACATCTATAAATAAAAAATGGTTTTATAATTTTATAAAAAAAAATTATTTATGTTACATTACATAGATAACTTAATACTAAAATCTGTTTAAAAAAATAACGTAATACTAAAATCTGCTAAGAATAATAAAATATTCAAAAGAGCACTGAAAAAACCCATATTAAAAATGAGGGAGGAAATTAAAATAACTGAAACAATAAAAAAAAAATTTCAAATAAACCTTGATTTAAGAAATTATTAACAATACCTTTAATTAATTATACTACTTCTAAGAGATATAAATCTCAAAACCACTTAAACTAAGCTAATAAACCCTAACCCTAAAGAGCAAAACCATCATGCATTCATGAGCAGAGAGTGGAAAAATTGAAAGAGCATAGACCTTCCGCTGGGTTTCTACCTCTCGCAGGATACTCATAAGAAGACAGAGAGATGTAGCTGCATCCACGTCATAATATCATCTATCCTTGGTTAAGAACTAATTAATTGGATACAAAATTTAATGAACAGAAATAGCATGGAACATGAATGCTGCACTATAAATGGATTGAAAGTCTATGAATAGCATGGAATTCTTTGTTATATTTGATTTTGGTTACGTTCTTAAATTCCTCAAGCGCTGTCGCGTTATTTTAAGAATTGTTGGTCTTATTTAATTAAAATTAATTTTAAAAATTCAACAACACAAAATTAAACTATAACTAAGAACATTTTTCTGTCTTTTAATTTTGAATTTAATGTAAGCAATCATTGAAAACAAACAGAGAGAAATAATACAAACCTGGAGAATATTGAATCGAATCCCTTCATTTTCCCCGATGGAGCTGAAAACCTCCCCAAAAATTAGAAAAACTCACTGAATCCCCTTCCTTTTTTGTTATCTCCATATAAGGTTATGCCCTTTCTAAATTGGTAGACCTGAAAGGAAAGAAACAATGAAGAACCAAATCAGATGAAGTAAAAATTCAATTGAAATATGCTATGCATTTTACAAACAAAAATCAAATCTCTATATTATGAGCTTTGTCAATAAGCGGATAGTAATCATCGTTCCACCAATCTCACAAGTAACGGAAAATATTGCTTCATAGTCATCATCGTTCCACCAATCTGACAAGTAACGGAAGATATTGCTTCATAATTTGTCTTGAAGAGCCTTACCAGGTAGCTTGATGGAAGTCATGCCGCGGCCGATCTTTGTCGAGAGAGAATGACCAACGAATCCAGTTGAGCTCCTCCAAAATAGTTCTCCACACACCGCACAACTATGAGAGGAGCAGTCTCATAATTCATGATAGCAGAAAAAACAAAAGAAATATGAAATGTTAACAACCATTTGGGTTTCTTCTACAACCTTTCATTTAGGGTTTCGACATTCCATTTTTGTATCTCAACCTTTTAACGGTCAGTTTTTTGTGCTTTTTTGAACACCAGCTTTTCTAACGTTTATGTTTACAAGTGTAGTTTTGGTTGGGCCTACACAAAACCGCTAAGGAAACGGTCAGCTTTTTGGCCTTTTTTTAAACACCAACTTTTCTAACGTTTATGTTTATGAGTGGAAGTTTTGGTTGGGCCTACACAAAACGACTAAGGAAAATACCGCTAAGGAAACGGTCAGTTTTTTGTGCTCTTTTAAACACCAACTTTTCCTACGTTTATGTTTATGAGTGTAGTTTTAGCTGGTCCTACACAAAACCGTTAAGGCAAATAGGTTTGTAATTAAATTCAATTCACGATTCGAGGATACAATTGACTTTTGAGTCTTATGGAGATGGTTTGTATTTATTATTTCTATATGAAAATTTTAATTTTATATGGTTTGTATTTATTATTTTTATATGAAATTTTAATTTTTATAATAGATCTTAACTTTTAGTTATTTCTAAATTTAACAAATAAATCTATTAAGTATATATTATATTTTTTTAGTCATCTTTAAATTGGAAAATGATTGTGCATGTATACATTACATTGTTTGAAAATATGTGGTATATTTATTTATGATGAAATGTATGCTACATTTTAAGTTAAATCTTTATAGTGGACTTTAATTGTGTGTAGAGTAGTGAGATACTTACAACTCAATATGAAAGGATGCTATAAAAAAATAAATAAAAATGCAAATTATGTGGACTTAAACAATAAAAATTTAAATGATGTCCACTTAAATAACAAAAAAGAAATTATATATCAAGAATCTATATGTAATTTTTCTCTTAATGTGTAAAAAATTTGAGATAAAAAATTACACCTTAAAAAAAATTGGATCCCTTTCCATGCTTCATAAATCCCGTTTAAGATGGATTTATGGTGATCTTTAGTCATCTCTAAATTAGACAAATAAAATGAATATTTAACCATTTCTAAATTAGACAAGTGAATGTATCATGTATACACTATTTGTTTAAGAAATGAAAAATCAAATGAATCCAATACTTTGCCATTCATACTAAAATTCCATTGAACATGATATAATACACACACACACACACACAGATATATATATATATTCATTTTCATCTAAAGGACATAGAATGAGTTATTTCCAATAGCAATTGGATTTGTGAAAAAATTAACTCTTTCAAATCATAACCATTTTTTTTAATTTATTCAAAATTATAATAATATTTTTTTTTAATCTTACCCCCAAAAAATGAAAATAATTATATTTCACTAAAACTACTAATACAACAATATAATGATTAAATCTTATTATACTTATTACTAAAATCACACAATGAATACAATTCCTTATATTACTCTATCTATAAGTATATAATGACTAAAAGTCATTATAATTTAAATAACTAAAACCATTATAGAACATCAAAATAAAGATTATAATTACTAATCATAACTAAAAATAATAAACATGAAAATAAAGTTTTAATATTCTTACATGCAATAAATTAAAATGTTCATTGGTATATGTGGATATTAGTGGCCACTAACCTCCTCGACTACTTTAAAATGGTTCTGCATGTTAATAGTGCTACTAGATTGTGAATTGTGAGCACATTTTTTAGGCATTTTCCATGGGTGTTTGACAATTACAAAGCCCATAATATTTGATTGGGTGGTCTACAAACACATAAAGCATAAAACAATCTTTGTAATGGTTTAAGAAAAACTTCAAATAGAGTTTTGTATGTGAAATTTATGGCCCTGGTATGTTGATGTATAAAAATAGGTTGATCCTTGAGACCTTGTTCCTTTTGTCACCTCATCTCATAGGGTTAGGGTTTAAAATCCTTACTCTTTTTTCCTCTTGAGGTTTTACACTTTAGAGAGATTTTTTCCCTCTTATAACAATATCTTGTAATTGATCATCGCAAAAACATGTCTCTCAATAAATAAGTTGCCACCATTCTAGCCATTGCATATAGCAATGTTTTTTTTTCTATTTCACTCATTAATAGAATTTGGGTTTCATTGTAATATTGTCCTCTATGTAATAACTCTATGCTATTCAATCTATTTTTATATCTTCATTTCATTCTCCACATAATTTGAATTATCCATCAACATTGATTACATTTCTTAAACTCTCATTTTATTTTCTTTAAATAAATCAGGAAGCAAAAACTACCCCGTTTGCAAGAAAATTTGTAAAAATTATAAAAATTGTTTTGAGTTCATGTTCCTAAAAAAAATGTAGGTAGACCCTTTTGGTGGTTAAAAAATCAACATGATACACCACCAAAATATGTACAAAGTGCCTTGCTAGCGAAAGTAATGATTTTGTGTGGAAAGCCATTTGGTGGGAACCTCACTTTCTTCTTGTGTCTTTTATCCATGCTATATAGTATTTGAACTAGTGGCTTGATTCCATTCAAATCTTGTTTCGTGAGTCAAATTTTAATTCACAAAGAAGTCTTGTAGGAACCATGTGCACCTACGTAGAAACACTTAGTAAAATTGTAGATTTGGCACAAAACTCATCTGTAAGGCTTCCAATGACAATAAGGCATATACTATAATTATATGAAGTTGAACATCAAACTTATGTACATGGATTCCTCAATATCCTTGATTCCATCATTTAATGCACCATTCTTGTTATCCATGATGTCTAGATTTTGGCACAAAAACTCTCAATTATGTGATACAATTATGCATTTTTCCTTATTATGCTATAAATAATTGCTTTAAATGTATCCCAACTTCACTATGATATGATTTTAAAACCTATTCTCAATTTATTTGTAGCATTACCCTATGTAAATGTCACTAGGCCTTTTATGACTTGCTAATGAGCTATATAGCTCTATGTAAAATCTTACATTTGTCAATATATGACTATGTGATCTATTAGTCTTTTGATATCACCTACGAAAATCAATCTAAAAATAAACACATGAGGCATAAAGACATGCTAAATTTTTAAATGGCATAAGCATTCAACCAACCAAAGCGCATTCATGAGCCCAAATATCTCCATGCATAATAAAATTTATGTAAGAAAAATGCAATTAACATTAAATCACGTTAGACCTAAACTTTATAAAATAACCTTTTATGAACAATTAGGAATATGTTTTGTGCAATGAATCATACTTGGAGCATGATCCAAAAACATTAGTTTGCATGTAGTTATGAGGTGAGAGTGATTATTCATTATGCTCAATATCATCAGCAACAAAATGAAGGATATCATCAAATTAAAAGAGATCATAAATCTTGTTGAGAATGAAAATTAAGACCAAATTTATAAATAATAGGGGTTACCAAGTATGCTAACTTGGGGTTTGGTTGAGGCCTCAACAATATCATGACTTCGATCATGAAAATATGGTACACAGTGGGATATGTGGTTTTTTTTCTCATAGTACAACAAATCCCACTCCAATATTTGAGAAGATGTTGAAAATATTTCACTTTAACCTTAACCTTTTCAAAATGCACAACGATATACACAGAGAGTTTGACACATATTTAGAATTTCACCACACCATGAAAATACTTGCAAATAAATAACTAAATTGAAAGAAACATCACTATTCTTTTCCATAACTAAAATATTATCTTATCTCTAACAAGCATCCATGATGAATAAAATTCAATGGTCTAGGGAAGTGATCACCTAACAAGTCAACCTTCTAGGTGATGGAAGCAAGGATATAAGGCTATCATAGTGATTATGAATTCTACACACCCATGTAAGTCAACCTCTTAGCCACAAGTATCCATCCCATAATTATACATAAGATGGAAGTTATTTTCTTAGGTTTTAGTGTGTCAATTTCTAGATTCCATAAAGCTAGAATAACCAAGTTTCTTGTGTGTATTTCAAAAATTATAGTTTATTTAAAGGGCTCTAAAGGAACACATGATTTGGAAATGGGAAATTTTCATTGTGTATCGAGTTCTTAGGAATTGCATATTTTCAACCCATCAGCATTTAAAACCCATATGGATTGATAGTATGACAAAGTTGCTATGTAATCAACATGAATTAAGAAACCCTTACTAGAATCAAAGTAAATTAGTTTTTCTCATAGAGAAGGGTGTGATGATGCTACTAGTAGATCCTCTTAGGTCCTTTCATAAAGTTTGTCAAAGTGAAACAAATTGTCAATGAATGCTCTCAATTGTTTCACTTAGATTTATAAATCACATGCTATGCATTCAATGCAATCTATATTGTTTACTTGCTAATTGCAAGGTGTGAATAAATGAAACTTCTTTGACTTCTTGGCATTCTACCACATTCAAAACCCCACATGTAAGCCAAGGGACATCTAGAATTTCATGAAGTAACTAATGAGATAGAAATCTATTCTCTCCCTTGCATCATTGGAGTTGCAAATGATGGTTATCCCTAGGAGTCAATTATCAAGATTAAGAAAAATCCATAGTACGTTTTGTGAGGGATCAACTACAAGTCAACCATTGCATCGACTAAGTGAGGGAAAACTAACACTACAACACTCTCTTTTCCTTCAAGATGATTAGAATATATATTTTTTGAGCTTCTGATGTTGCAAATCACATCTTGCTAAAAGGAGATTATGTGAAAACCATAGAAAAGAATGAAGAAAGAAAACCCAAAACCTATTTATTATCATTATGTTAGAAAAAATACTCGTATAGAGGTCTACAATGAGAAAGTCAAATATCACTATGAAACTTTTTGGAGCACAAATTTGTGTCTTTTTCAAATATATTTACTAATTAATATACCTAGGGATTTGTACCCTTTTAGAATTTATAGAGGTGCACCATTATGGGGCAGTGTGATCCTCACGATGGTTGTCCTCATGATACATCAAATCATCCATTTTTAGTTTCAAAAGTGTCCTAGTTGTCTCAACAAGATGAGGGAAAGAAGTGTGGAAAACAAAATGGGAAACCAACTTTTCCTTATTAGGAATCTAATATTTTTTCATAACAAGATATCAATATGTAGAAGGTACCGCAATGAGCAAGCACAAATATCCAAAAACGTTTCTTCAGTAAGGGGCTATCAGAAATATGGAATAATATCTATAAGATGAGTCAACTAAACTTCTTCTTCGTGCAAGGGAGGTTCATAGAGTTTTAATTTACTCACATTGATTGCATTACAAATAACAAGATGGAAAGGAAAATACAGCCTATAAGCATTATCATTGACTTATTGGATAATAGTATATGGACCACACTTGGGTGTGTGCAAGAAGATGAGGGTCACTTTAGATGCAATGCTACTTTTTCAAAACTCGTTCCTGATACATAAAACATAACGCGTTTATGATATTTAGCACCTGCCATGGTAAGACCCGAGCCTGACATGTCATTGGACATGTAGGATAGGTAACCATAACGCGTACGCGTTATATAACTACAAAACGCATACGCATTATGTAGTTGCAAAATGTGTACGTGTTATTGAAATCTAAAATCAATCTAAATACACAGTCCCGACAATTCCCGACCACCCACGGCACTCAAGCATTAGAAACGCGAAATAGACCCTGGACGAGGACGGTTTGTGGCCCACTCAAGTATCGGTGTTGCTCGATTTAGCTAGAGGGGAGATAAATTCACTGGTGGATTGTCATCTAATTAGGTAATTCATTCACCCATACCATTTTTTCGTCATTTTACTATTTTTTATTGTTTAAAACAACCTAGTTTTGTAATATTGATAAAATTGGGAATAACCCAATCTCTAATTAAATTCACATCTCCCTCAACCAAGATGAGTGAATAATTAAAATGAATCCCTTGTCAAAAACTCAAAAATTCCTAATCCAACCAAAAATTGAAAAAAATAGAACTCCCCCCTTTCTACAATGTATCCATATAAGTCACCCGACACGAGGACACGGGACACGAGTGTCCCCGCTAGACACGGTGACCCCAGGAATTAGGACACGTAGGACACGGTGACCCCCATAATTAATATATTTTTAAAATATATTAAAATTTAAAAATATAGACATATAGATCCAATAAAATTTAACATTTACAATTACAAATATTCAATAGAAATTACATTTGCAATTACAAATATGAAATATTCAATAGAAATTAGATCATTCACAAATCACAACACATTTGTCATTCACAATCACAAATCACAATGAGACATTGAGACACATAGATGCACGTCAGAGACTCGGAACCATATTTCTCATTAAGTCATCAAAATCAAAATGTATTACATAGATGTTGGAATGCCACTGGGCACTGGAAAATGCCAAATAGACTAATAGACTAATAGTCTAATAGTCTAATAGTAAATACAAAAAAGGAGTGGATCAAGATGGAAGAATCCCATCTGTGAATGACTCAATAGTCCTCCTCCATGCTTGAATCAATAAACTCATCACTGCCCTGATCCTCCTCCTCCTCCTCCTCCTCCTCTTTGCCAATCTGACTAACTTACTTTTTAATTGTTAAATGTTTAATTTTAAGTTTTAAATGTATGTAAGTGAATTCCATTAAATTGCTTACTTGAGTTTGATTTAATACATTTTCAATTTTGAAGAGACGTCATTATATACCATGTATATGTTTCTAATGATTTTCATATTAATGTCTTTATTGCAGTTGCGGCTATGGACACCAATGCCGAGATATTGATTGAGCTTGCCCACTTGAGGG
Organism: Larix kaempferi; assembly: GCA_027924585.1. Taxonomy (NCBI): domain Eukaryota; kingdom Viridiplantae; phylum Streptophyta; class Pinopsida; order Pinales; family Pinaceae; genus Larix; species Larix kaempferi. The sequence goes on along the minus strand of BSBM01001485.1, from coordinate 249,348 downwards.
GCATAAGTGCAGCTTTTAGTGGTGGTGACAGGACTTGCCGCTCGCTTGCATCAACCTTGGATGCAATTGTTGACACCATTTCACAGTCTACCAATGTACTATATGATATTGCATCATATAGAGAAAGAAAAATACAACAATATGCTGATGGGATAGAGTACAATGCAATAAAAAAGTTGAAAATATCCAAAGAGCTCATATTTGCATTGCTTAGGGACCCTCAGACGGGGGAAATCCCAAATACAAATAGGACGCATATCTCCATTGAGTGGTGCACGTTTCAACCATTTTTTGACAGCTGGATGAACAGATGGTAAATGGTTTTTGATATGCCACCACACAACAACAGGGAAATTCCCTTATATTTCCTTTGAAAGATGTACGCAGAGTTCGTGTTGCATAAACAAGTTAACTATTTTGACATCTTACAGTTTCAAGGGATCGGTGGGGGGATGTCCCAAAACCGGCCCAATGCCAGGCTTCGAGACTAGGATCGCCCTATCCCTACACCTCGTAAGAAGTTGCCTAGGCGAGATGTCCCACCTGCACATCGTATTATTCTACAGACACGGGATGCATTTTTTAGTTTGGCACGGGCGGTTGTGCGCCATGGCACTATGGTTCAACATATGGGTGAGGAAGGGACATCTGTCCTTGGTGTGGTACATACACCAGATCATCACCATACAGGACCATCAACTAGTGCAGGACCATCAGGACCATCCACTAGTGCATGACCATCAGGACCATCCACTAGTGCAGGACCATCGACACATCCCCATCCTAGTACTGATCCTCACGAGCGCACATCATGTGGTCGTCCGTACTATGGTCTTTCCTCAAATGTTGCCTTCAGTGGGTTTTTGAGAGAGGTATGTTGATGGTTAATTGTAATAAATTCTTCATTTATTTTCGTCTTTGTACACATATATATAGTTTGAGCTAATATATTAATTTTGTGAACTTGCAGTTGATGCTTTATGCCGGCAGCGACGCCCCAGAGCCGGATGTTCCAGACTCTACAGGGGGGCATGATGCTACCCATTTGGTAGGCCCATCTTCTATAGAACCTATTGCCGTATCTCACACTGAGGTAAACATTTTAAAATTTCAGTTTTTTAATACTTGTTAATTTGTTAATTTCCACATACTTTACATTTTAGTTCATTAATGCTATTTATGGTCTAATATTTACCTATTATTAAACTTGCAGATGGAAGATCCTTCACTGGGGGAAGGTAATGTGGACGTAGTACCCATGGTCATACCGTCCCATGAAACATCTGGGCTCCAGGTAAACAATTAAAAATGACATTTTTTAAATACATGTTTGTTTGTTGAATCATGCATGTCTAACTACATGAACACTTGCTGACTGTAGGCACCATCCAAGACATCTGGACCATTTCCTGGATTTGTATCTCCCTCCAGGCCATTCATGAACAAGGGTCATGTGTATGTGAGGCATTCTACTCCTAGAAAGACTCCATCTACCCACGACCATGGGCTTACTCACACCATGGTAATGTATATCCTTCGATGATATTTGTTGTTTAACTTGAAATCCAGTGCATAAATCGTTTTTGTTAATGTTTGAATTGCATGTTTACTGCATCAGGAACCCGAGTTGTCTACTGAAAACCTCACATCGATGGTTGTTGCAGCAGTTAGTGCCGCATCTGCAATGGCAACTGATCACACATAGGTATGTAACTATTTCAACATTATCTTTACATAGTTTATTATTGTTGTCTATTGTTTATTCATGCATTTCTAACTATTTCAACATTTTTTCATTGTAGCCACCACCAACAGGAGCAGTTCCTGTCCCCCCTGGTTCCACCATCCTGGATGTTCAACCAACGGCTCCATCTGCTACACAAGCAACGCAATCTCCTTTGTCAATTGAGGTGAGATGTCCTTCAGTGACCAAGTGTTTCATGCACTTTCCATGCACCAGTTGATAATTGTTGAGCTAATGTATTAGTGTACATAGTTAGTTGAATTTAACAATTGATATTTAATTTGCAGGATCCAGAGATGCACATTGATCCTAGAGATGTGCCTAGAGGATCAACGTCGGGAAAGAACAAGAGAAAGCTTGAGTTTTGATGTGTCTTATGGGATATATGTACATTTGGATACATGTACATGCGGCTTTGATAGTTTTGGATAGTTTTGGACACATGTGCTTTTGGATACTTTTGTATATATATGGACTTTTAAATACATTCAGGTTTGGAGACATGTACTTTGACTTTATTGTGCATGTACTTTTGGAGATATGTACATTGACTTCATTGGATACATGTACTTTTGGATACTTTTGGATATACATGTACTTTTGGAGACCTGCACTTTTGGATATATATGTACTTTTGGATACATGTACTTTTGGAGACATGCACATTGACATTTCACTTATAAATGAATGATACATTTCACTTTGTATTTGTTCTTCGGTTTCCACGTGTTCTTGTGTCAATCTAATGTGTTCATTTGTGTGGATTATCTATTACTCATGAATGCACTATGTCAAAAGAACAAACTATTATATTCAAAGGTTTCAATGAACTCACTACATGCATGCACTAATTGGTATCTAATTCAAATTTGGGATTTTGGATGATCATTACAAGTTATGTCAAAGTTCTTGCTCGTGTAATTTAATCAAACTAAATGCAATACAATGTTTTCAAGGTTTCAACTAACTCACTCATGCACACCCATTGCACATTCTAGGGCAATTGCTAGTTAATATGTCGTTGTTGTCTGTGGAAGAGAGCATACCACCTGCTTATAAAGTAGTTTGAGTCTCGAGAGAACATGGGCGATTCAGAGGATAATAGAGTTTGTAATATAAAGTAGACTTTGCTAAAAAGGAGATGGGAGCTCTTTTTTATTTCTTGTATCGTATTTAAAAATTGTGTTTTATATTATTTTATTATAATATAATTATTAAAAAGAAATAGTTGGTGGACGCTACTAAAACAAAAGGCGCTTTTCATGATTTGAATGTAACTCATTTTCACTAAACGTCAAAGGCAATGGTATGCAAATTTATTGTGGCATATTCTTCAACAATTCTTCTCCGAAATAACCATAAAAAGAAGTTCTTCATTTTTCAAAATATTAACCACTTGAAATATTCTACTCTTTCAAAAATAATATGGAAGTTCAAATATTTAAAAGTGGCTTAAATTATAAAATAGATTACATTTCAATAAATCTTCTTGGTGGAAATCTTCCCACGTCGGAATTTCCCACACACACTTGCAGGAGCCAACGGCATGCAAATTTCCTGCTCCATTTGATTTTTGGCTCCCGAGCGGAAATTCACCAAGTGTCCCTGAACGACATTTTAATGCGACTTGCAACTTGACATAACTCAGAAACCGGACATTGGACCAATGAACCGTCGACTCTGTTTGTCTCTTGTCATGAGATTACCTCTAGGGGGGCCTCTCCCTCGTCTCCCCATGGCCCAGTGGCTTCATTGTGCATTCATTTCGTAAACTAGGGTTTTGCTCAGTTTAATTGCATGCAATCTCACATTGGTGGGTCAACTCTGCAAAAACCTCCCCCGAGCCAGTGTTGGTAGTGTTCCCACATCGGCATTGCCCACACACACTTGCAGGAGCCAACGACACGTAATCTTCCTGCACCATTTGCTTTTTGGCTCCTAGGCGGAAATTCACCAAGTGTCCCTGAATGGCATTTTCATGCGACTTGCAACTCGACATAACTCGGAAACCGGACATCGGACCAACGAATCATCAACTTCGTTGATCTCCTAGCATGCGATTACCTCTAGGGGGCCCTCTCCCTCATCTCCCCAAGGCCCATTGGCTTCATTGTACATTCATTTCGTAAACTAGGGTTTTCCTCAGTGTGGGAGTGTGCAATTTTTGCACACGGGGGTCAACTTTGGAAAATCATCCATCGGGAAAGTATGGCTAGCGTTCCTAGCCCGAACCTATCTAGACACACTTGCAGGACTCCCTGAAACCCAGTTTTGTTGCACAGTTGGAGTTCTATGCCCCCGGTAGGTATCCAGCAGGTGTCCCTGAAGGCCTTCTGGCAGTGAGACGGGACAAGCCATAGAATGAAGACTGTGGCTCGGATCGATGAACCGTCAACTCCGTTGGATACAGCACACTAGGATAGTGCCAGGGTACCCCTCCCCTCCTACCCGATGGCCCATGTGTCATTTTGGATGTCCATCTTGGAAACTAGGGTTTTTCTCAGTGTGGGAGTGTGCAATTTTTGCACACGGGGGTCAACTTTGGAAAATCATCCACCGGGCGGGTATGGCTAGTGTTCCCAGCCCGAACCTGCCTAGACACTTTGGAAACTAGGGTTTTACAGGTCCATGATGAAGATGATGGTGATGATGATGAAGATGTTGATGATGATGGATTGGTGTAAGGTGGTGCTCTCAAATAGGTAATTGATTATGAAATATTTAACAAGACATGAAATAAATTTAATATAAGTGTATTGTTTAATATAGTGAGCATGAATTGAATTAATTTTGTTGGGTGGAGCCAATAACCAACATGATGAACATAATATAATTTTAGGGTTTACTGATCATATGTAAAAAATGGCATATTCATAAACTTGACATACAAGAGAACTTTTGGCATATTTATAAACAACGTAAACGTAAATTTGGCATATCAAGAACGCAAAATTGACATATTCATATGAAACATACATGTGAAAATTGAGCATATATCAATATTCAATTACAAATAGTATAAATAGTATAGTATTAAAAGTATGTAACGTACCTCATCATGCTAGATCCCACCTATTATCATACAACCAAGCCCTTCGGATCATCTCTTATACTGATGGTCTCCATTAGTCTCTCGTGCTCTGTATCTGGTAAGAAGTAGCGTACCTTCGATGTTTTTCAACTAGGCATTGTTCGTACCGGAAGGTTTGTGCCAATGATTAAGTTGGTAAAGTGATACACACTTGCACCTGGTTTGTAATCCTTGTAAACATATCCACCCTTATTTCTTCCATTGTTGTCCCGTGTCAAGTATTCACCTTTAACAACCATAGACCCAGTTGGAAAGTGGTTGTTTTCATCGTCAGTCATGGACATAATGAGGGTTTTCTTTCCATCTATACAGCGTGCCAACTAGTATTCATCACCCCATTTAGTATCTTTTGAGGCAACCACTGCGTACATGTGCCCTGCATTATATGATTGTAGGTATATGATCAAAATATTTTTCGTGCGATACAAGGCCATTAATGTGCATTTGAAGACTACGTAAACAAACAAAAAATGTTAAGGAAATGCATCATACTGGGTTGTACAAGGTTTGAGACATGATCAAAATCTGTAGAAATAGATGATTGGTCTTCTTCCAACAGAGTTAACTCAACAATTGCACGTTGATCAAGTGGAAGTGATATGCGATCCCATCCATCAAGCCAATCCAATGATTCACACCCATCCCAATCACCATCACAACAAGGCGGGAAAAAACAAGCGAGTTTCTGGTCCAAATTTCAAATACTGGGTTATCAGAGCTTCGAACCGAATGAAAGCCACGAGTCCCAGGTATAGTCTTACATTCACATGCATGTGAACGATCTATGTCTACCACCTCCCAAAAAAATCTCTCCACATGTCTCTTTCTTGTGGATTCTACTCGCATAGTTGATTCCTCTCCCATTACTGACGTGCACCACCTGACTGTAGATTGAGCATTTAGAATAGTAGATTCTGTAGATACTTTCAATTCCTCTCTTCATAGGGTTGTTTTGACACATGCTCCAGCTCCATCATGCTCTCCTTTACCATGCCCAGTCTCAAAATAGTTCCACATATGTGGCACTTTGTAGTTTTTATGCAATGAACACAACCACTGAAATATGCATCCATTTTTGAACTGACCAGCACACCCATCATACCAAATCCAGTGTCGATCCATCTGTATGTTCCTTCCCTTCAAGTGATCATAGAACATGATGAAGCAATGACGTACATAGTGGAATTCGTGGCACCTATCATCACTTATGTAGAAGTGATATTCCTTCAGAATTTCTCTTTGCTCTTTAGTGCTATTTGGGCCATGCCTATATGTGATATGGACCATCAAGGAAACCTGCTCAGAGTGATAATACTGACTTTGGATCTCATTTTGAGGTTGCAAAGTGTAGTTCTCAGCAAAATCAACAACTGAAAATATAGTACCAAGGGGAAATGTATCTCTGCATATTCTAAACTTCTCATCCTGCCATCGTGCCACGTGGACATGCTGAACATATTAATGTGTCTTTTCAATAAATTCCTTGATGAATTCACTAACTTGTACCTGATGACACAAAATGATCTCAATGTCAGTCTTTTGTTGTAAGTAAGGATTGAAATGTAACCATTACAACATAATTTTATAGATATAAATGCATACCTGAGATGTCACCAATTGTATTTTTTTGCTTTCTTTCCGTGGGACTATTTCATAGTTGATATATTTGAAACTTTTCATGTATGTAACCATTTTCCCAAATGCACTGTCTCCATTCTCGTGCATACATTCACTCAGTAATTCCATTCCAGCACAGTTGGAGCATGTTCCATCCAAACAAGATTTTGCATAGTATGTTTTCCCCTCGGGCCTATTGCACATGATGTTGTGAATGAATTCTCTTGATGAAGTCGGTGGTATTGTCATGGAGCAATCCTGCACAATGTTAGTATGCAACACACGACGAATGTACAAAAATGTTTCATAATAATATTCATATTCTACATGGTATCTACAACAACAAGTCTTACGGAGAGTATTTATTCTAACATACCATGGCTTACATTTCTCAAAAGATCTTTGCCCCAAGTTCAATTGTCTATGCTCAATCCTAAATTTCTCATAAAGTTCTGTTTGTGTTATATCAAGAAGATGGTTAGTATGTGGTTCACGATCCTTTGAACCCCTTTTTAGTTTTAGTACATCCTTTCGGTTTCAAGAAGGCCTTGTGTGATCATGCCAAAAGCTGTGCACTAGTCCCTTTACTGCATCAACTAACTTCATGTCATGACGTGGCAACCGACCAACAAAGGCCCAAAAATATGTCTGATCGGTTGTGTCAAGATGTTCTCTTCTAATATAATACCTATGGAGGGTTTTTACATTCAAATTAACTAGTTCGGATGTAGGCCTGAGAATACGAAGGGCCCTGGTGTTCTTATTTGCAATTGCTTGTGACAACACACGACGAGCAGCATTGCAGTACTTTGAATGTGTGTTCTTACCAATTTTACCAAATGCATCTACTAGGCTTTTAACTATATGAGAACTTGGTTCAGAATTCTTTATCAGCTTTATCCCTAACTTTTTCCTAACAACATTCATGCTCCTAGATTTTAACAATGATTAAAATAATCTACATTTATCTCCATCACATTTAGAAACAAAATATTTATCAAGTATCTGTTGAGTTTGATAAGCAATACTACGTTTAGATAGCATACCTTCAATGGAATTCATAAGACTTTCATCAACTTGTATACGCTTTGGAGTTCTTCAACGTGTGCTTGCTAATGGAGGTAAGGGGGTTGGAATTATAGCATGTAGCGCATCACCAAGACGATCTGGCGTTTCAGTAGTAGCTTGGTGTCCTTCATTCTCTTCCTGGTAGTTGGATGGTGGAAGTCCAACATCCTCATTGATGTTCTGTGGAAGTCCAACATCCCCTTGTGGAAGTCCAACATCCTCATTGATGGTGTCGATAACATTCTCTTCTTCAACAGTAGGAAAAATGTCCAACGCCTCTCTAACTTCATCGCTTGTATAACCACATCCGGATAGCAAATTGGGTGTTTCTTCATGAGCTTCATCTTGAGATGGTAACTTATCACTTTGAATTGAAGTGGGAATTGAAACATCCCCTAATGAGCACCTACGTTTTGCTTCTTGATTACTTCCATGGGGTGCTTGTTCAACAACTATTGTGGAAATTGAAGGTCCCTCTTGTCGTGGATTAATAGGATGAACCGTGGTATCCTCTACAATTGGATTTGGATTAGTTTCCAAAGAAAGCCTCTGATTCATCATGTATATTTTTTTATTTTCTTTCTCTTCTTCAATGACTTCTTGAGGTCTCTTCTTCCTTGTTGATTTGTTTACTCGGTTACGTGTATTCCCCATCATCACAATGATCAACTCAATATAGTTTGTTTTTGTTGCTCCTCTATTACAAGCTATTCAATAATAACCAAATGGAAGTTCTTCCTTGTTGGTCTTGAAGCTTGATATCTTATCTTGTGTGCTCCTCAAATATAGGCAAAATGAATCTTTCAAAGGCCTTATCTTTGGTGTTATTCAATTGGAGATTCTTCAAGCTTGCTGATTATTTTCTTCAAATATGGCCATAGAACCCAACACCACACTGAGAAACCATGAAAGATGTCCTCAATGCTGAACCTACATAAAAAAGAAAATGATGGAGTTGGTGTAGAATGTGAGAATTTCCAATGGCGGGCTGGTGCTGTTCGAAAAATCGCGGGACTATTGTTTTGGCTCGGACAGAGTGAAGTTGCTCTCGGATAGGAACGCTCCACTATTTGTGGAGTTACAAAACGCGCATGCATTATATAAATAAAAAATGTGTGCATGATATGTAGTGACAAAACGCGAATGCGATATAGTCAAGCAAAATAAATAGGTTAGGTGCACGGCTAGGGCAATGAACAAAATCAAAAGAAAACTAATAATTTATATGGTTAGATACAAAACAAATGTTTTTAGTGTGGGGACAAATGTTTTGTATGGTTTAATACCCCCTATCTCTCTCCCAATAATCCCTAGATACCCCCTATCTCTTTCTAAATATCTGTCCCTCATTCTCCCTACATGTTTCTTTCTCTCCCTTACTCTAGCCATGTCTCTACCACCCCACTCTCCATCTCTCCACCTTCTCTTTATCTTCGTCATTATCCCTCCCTATAGCACTCTCTCCCTTATTCTCCCTTGATCACTAACCCTCTACGCCTTTATCCCTTCCCCCTACCCTCTCTGTCTTACCTTGTTCCTAGAGCCCCTCCCCTATAAAGGCCTTTAGACCCTCTTCTAAACATTAATCCCTATGTGCATAAGTGCACAAGATGATGAGGAGGAGGAGGGTGATGACAATGAAGATGATCATGATGTAGATGAAGATGATAAAGATGATGATGAGGAGGAGGGTGATGGCAATGAAGATGATCATGATGCAGAAGAAGATGATAAAGATGATGATGTTGATGAAGATGATGGTGATGATGATGAGGAGGAGGGTGATGACAATGAAGATGATCATGATGCAGAAGAAGATGATAAAGATGATGATGTTGATGAAGATGATGGTGATGATGATGAAGATGTTGATGATGATGGTGAAGGTGATGTTTGGATGATGATGATGATGATGATGATGAAGATGATGGTGACATGATGGAGATGTTGATCTGATGAGGAAGATGATGATGATGATGATGGTGATGATGATGAAGATGTTGATGATGATGATGATGGTGATGAAGATGATGATGATGAAGAAGATGATGATGATGGAGATGTTGTGTTGATGGGGAACCTAGAGATGACAATGATGATGAAGATGGTGATGGTGATGGTGATGGTTATGGTGATGGTGATGGTGATGAAGATTTTGATGATGATGATGATGAAGATGATGATGAAGATGTTGACGATGATGGTGATGGTGATGTTTAGATGATGATCATGATGATGTTCAGAAGATCATGATGGTGATGATGGTGATGATGATGGAGAAAATGACGATGATGGATATGTTGATGAGGAACCTGCAGATGCCAATGATGATGATGATGATAGTGATGAAGATGATGATGATGGAGATGTTGATGAGGAACCTACAGATGCCAATGATGATGGTGATGACGATGAAGATGTTGATGATGATGGTGCTAGTAATGATTATGATGATGATGATGAAGATGAAGATGATGGTGACATGATGGAGATTTTGATCTGATGAGGAAGATGATGATGATGATGGTGATGATGATGAAGATGTTGATGACGATGACGATGACGATGGTGATTAAGATGATGATGATGAAGAAGATGATGATGATGGAGATGTGTTGATGGGGAACCTAGAGATGACAATGATGATGAAGATGGTGATGGTGATGACGATGAAGATTTTGATGATGATGCTGATGCTGATGATGATGAAGAAGATGTTGACGATGATGGTGATGGTGATGTTCAGATGGTGATGATGATGATGATGATGATGATGGATATGTTGATGAGGAGGGGGGGGATGACAATGATGATGAGGATTTTTATGGTAATGAAGATGATGGTGATGGTGATGGTGATGGTGATGATGATAGAGATGTTGAAGATGATCGAGATGGCGATGAAGATGATGATGATGATGATGATGGTGAAGATGATGAAGAAGAAGATGATTATGGAGATGTTGACCTAATGACGTTGAAGATGATGATTATGGTGATGATGATGAAGATGTTGATGCTGATGATGATGGTGATGAAGATGATGATGATGGAGAAGATGATGATGATGGAGATGTTGATGCTGATGATGATGGTGATGAAGATGATGATGGTGATGACGATGAAGATGTTGATGATGATGGTGATGGTAATGATGATGAAGATGTTGATGATGATGATGATGGTGATGGTGATGGTGATGTTTAGATGATGATGATGATGATGAAGAAGATGATGGTGACATGATGGAAATGTTGATCTGATTCAAGGAAGATGATGATGATGATGATGATGGTGATGATGATGAAGATGTTGATGATGATGATGATGGTGATGAAGATGATGATGACGAAGAAGATGATGATGATGGAGATGTTGATGTTGATGGGGAGCCTAGAGATGACAATGATGATGAATATGGTGATGTTGATGGTAATGGTGATGACGATGAAGATTTTGATGATGATGGTGATGGTGATGATGATGAAGATGTTGATGATGATGGTGATGGTGATGTTTAGATGATGATCATGATGATGTTCAGAAGATGATGATAATGATGATGGAGATGTTGATTTGATGAGGAATATGATGATGATGATGATGATGGTGATGATGATGAAGATGTTGATGATGACGATGATGGTCATGAAGATGATGATGATGAAGAATATGATATTGATGGATAATATGATGCTCACAAATCCCTCTAGTCTCTCTCTTTCCAACCATCAATCTCTCTTTCTCTCTCTCTCTCTCTCTCTCTCTCTCCCAAACACACACACATACACACAAATTATGTCACTTTCCATTCTCAAACCCATCCCCCCTCCATCCATATCTATCTCCACCTTTATCCCTCCATCCCTCACCCTACCTTCTCTCCCTCCCTCTCTCCTCACCTGTCTCTCACCTTCTATCCCTCCCTCATGTTATCTTTCCCTCAACCTATCCCAATCTCTCCATCACTCCCTCTCTCTCACACACTTTATGTCCCTTCCCCCTCCTCTCATATTCTCTCTCTCTCTCTCTCTCTCTCTCTCTCTCTCCATCGCCACCACTCCCTGCATGTCTCCCACAAACACTTTCTATCCCTCCCTTCCTATCTCTTATTTCGTTCTATCCCCATCTATCTCTCACTCCCTCCAAATCCATTCCTTTCCATTGTCCCTCTCCCTCCCTCACTCTATGTCTCTCCCCCCTTGTATTCTTTGTTTCTCTCTCACATCCCCCTTGCCTCCATCCATTCCCCCTTGTCACTCAGGTCTCACTTTCAACTTCTAACCCTATACCTCTTCAGAACCTATTCTACTCCTAATAGTGGTCTCAAGCTCCACTTCCCTTCACCCCCTGTAGCCCATCATGTTCTCATTCCCTTCATCTCTCCCCACTCAAGCTTCCAACATCCTTCTAAGCCCTTGACCCTTTCCCACCCCTATTAAATATTAACCATAGATTCCCTTGACCCTTCCCCACCCCTTCTCAAATATTAAACAAAAATTCCCTTGAGTCTTCCACACCCCCTCTTTCTCAAGTATTAAACATGTATTTTATAACGCGCACGCATACGCGTTAAGTAGTTATATAACGTGCACGCATTATGTAGTTATATAATGCGTACGTGTTATGTACATCTAAAAGCACGGCAATATTTTTGAATTTAAACACGTTGAGTCACATGCTCACATGTCAACAATAATCCTATGTGTATGCTTTGGAGTTTGCTTCGGTAATTCCAAACCTGTGCTATGTTAATGAAAAACCAAAGCTAATTGGGTATTTCTTCCAGTTTCTGGAGAAGCCTGTGGTTAGCCACTCGTTACAATATGCTACAAAGAGTCATTTTTGACGAAATCTTAGACACAAATAGCATTTTTTCTACAGATTCCAAATATGTAACTTTTATTTCGAAATATTAATTTTTCCTATTTTCTTTCAATTTCTTTTCTGTCCTACCTCCTTAACTTGTGAAACACACTGTTAGTGTTTCTTCCATAACTTTTTCAATTCTCAATCATTTCAAAAAAAAATTGTATGGTGCACAAGAGGACACTAACCTCCACGTTCTATGAAAAACCCATTTCAAGATTTTTGCATTAAGACCTTCAAAGACTCACCCACAAAAGAGGTACTATTTTCGAGGTTTGATCACTTAGACAATTATAAAATTACTAATTTAATTTTTGAAAAATAATGGCGCACAAGTGCTATGTGTTCTCTACATGCATGCCGATTTTCGTAGCTTGATTCCATCATTTAGGCCCTCAAAGGCTCTACCCACAAAAACATATACCTTATCATTTTCGTGAAAAATAAAAAGTGTCTGTTAGGAAAAATGAAACTTGACATAGCTATGCAAATTTTCAATACATAAAAGTTAAATATTCAGAAACGTAATTCAATTTCCTACATTTCATCTTTTTTACTCAATGCAAGATATGTTGCGTAAGTAGCTCAAAAAATCCAAGTAAGTTGAGGGATGCCTGCTTTTTCAGTTTTCTATTGCATCTAACGCGCCAAAAGTGACCCTCATTAGCTTGCACTGACCCACTTGAGAGATTTCATCTTATGAGGGCATTGGTCTTTAAACTGTTGTTTTCCTGACTACAACTAAACACTGTCCACACATGGTCCACAACTTGGAAGTGCATGGGAACTCAATGATAACCCTTAAAATCCTTATAACATTCATAGGATGCTTAGGTTGTGTCGCTTACTTTCTCATCAATCTAGGCCAAATTATTCAAAAAAGAGGATGTTTTATGTTGGTTATATTAGCTTGTGAGAAGAGGATGGATGTTGGAGAGTGATATGTAGTTCATATGGGGTGATAGGTTAGTACATATAACATTTCTTAGGGTGAAAATTTTGTAAAACGGTTGGCAAAGTCATTGTAGTTATGTTTCAAGACTTGTAAGTAGGTGTCACAATGTTTATTGTAAGTAGGTGTCCCAATGTTCATTGTCAAAATTAAGGTTTCTTAAATAATGTATTATAATTTTAAAAAAGTAAATTTTTTTTATTGAATATATATATATAGAATGGTTATATAAGACATTTAACATAAAAATAATACAATTTTAGCGTGAATAGAAAAGCTATCAAAGATATGTCTAAGCTGCATATTCCCTTTGTTTCCAATTTAGAGATGGCTAAAGTTTAAAGGCCTGTCTAAAAGTAGGATTCAAAATTTCACAATAAAACATTATTTACAAACCACTTCATTTAGTTTTGAATTCAATTTCAGAATTCAAAACATTATTTACAAACCACTCCATTTAATTTTGAATTCAATTTCGAAATTCATTTTTAAACATTTTTGGAAAGACACTTCTAATGGTTCCATTTAGTTTTGAATTCAATTTCGAAATTAATGTTTAAACATTTTTGGAAAGACACTTCTAACGGTTACATACCGAAAGTAGAAAATTTACTCATTAAAAAAGCTAAAAGGCATTTGAAAAAATCAAAGTTCGGTAAGGAAAAATATGACCATTACGAAAGCTAAAAAGCATAAAAAATTTAACGTTAAACCGTTGCGTTATCTAAACCCTATATACATGTGGTAGAAGAAACCTAAATTGCATGTTGCATTATCTGGAATTTGTTTTTTTGCTGCGCACTCTCCGTTTAAAGAGAAAAACTTCGACGATCTGGTAAATATCTTCATCAAACTGGGCGTTAGTGTTGGGAGCCATGGAATCGAATTGTGCTTTTTAGGGTTTAGACTCAGTGCGTTTGCAGGTTTCACGGAATTATTTATGTGTGGCATCTGTGAAAGGTAGACGTAATTATTTATGTGTGGCATCTGTGAAAGGTAGAGACAACGACATGGCAAATTATCAAGCGTTTTTGCCTACTTATATTAAATAAACATTGGCAACTCAATGATCAAGAGATTTGATTTGATTTTTATTAGCATATCTCGTTATTTCAATTCCATGTTTACTTTCATCTGGTTTTGCAGTCTCTACCATGAAGATAACACAAAGGAAGGGATTCGATTCTTTTAACTAAGCCGATGTGGATGCCACTGCATCTGTTTGTCTTCTTCGGAGTATCAAGCTAGAGGTACGATTTCGTAACATTACTGCGAAAAACTTATGTTCTTTTCAATGTTTTCAATTCTCTGCTCAAGATTGATTGGTTGAGCAAATTAGGTGTAAATTGTGTCAACCAGCTTAATTTAAAGTTTCTGTCAACCTGTAGATTATAATCTTACAACCTTAGCTCACAAAATTTGCTCCGTAAAAGGGTTTCACTGATTAATTTTCCAAAGCTTATGAACCTGGTTGTTATCCATCACCGGTCTGAAGGACTGAAGCGAAGGTAGTTGTAATAAATGAAACCTTTGCATAACTGAAATTTCTGGTTAATTAATTTAAATTTAAACAGATGTGTATTTCAGATACCAAATTAATTGAAGTGATGTGTATTTCAGATACCAAATTAATTGAGTGGTAAGACAGCTAGCTCTATTGGCATTTTAGTTACCAATTTAATTTAAAATTTCTCAAAAAAAAATCGTGTAGGTTAGAATTTTACCCCAATTGCTTGTTCAAACCACATTTCACTAATTTTCTCCTTAAAACGGTTTCATTCATTAATTTCCCAAAGCTTATGATTCTACTTTCCCACAAATTTTCTTCTTAAAAGGGTTTCATTCAAGGTCTTGGGCGAGGCTCACTTTCCCACTAATTTTAAATAGAAAAAATGAGCGTTGATTACGTACCTGTCACGCTAAACAGACCAAACGTGACGAGTGTTTTTCTGGCCAGGTGTACCATGGACGATTCAGTATTTCGTCAAAACTATCTAGTACCCTCAGAATTTAGATTTGGATTTATATATATAGGTATAAAAGATAAAATGCACAATTTCATTTAAGTCTTGGTTGAACCGAAAACTATCTAAACTATGTATTTAAAACTCTTTTAAATTGGTATATTATTTTCTAGAAAATATGAAATACATTATATGTATTAAAAATCTATTAAACTTGTATATCATTAGTTTGTTGTGATATAACTAGCATAGATCCATCTTAAACCAGTATTTATCAAGTACCTAAAGAGATCCAATTTCGTGAGGTATATTTTTTTTTTAAATTTAAACTCAAGAAATTTGATCTCTCTTGATTGATAGATCCGGTTTAAGTTTTAAATTTTTAATATTTTATTTTATGAACCAACATGGATTTTTTTTAAATACTTTCCATAATTAACAAAATAATACAAACAAAAAAAAAGAATAATACAAAGTAAAAAGTAATAAATATTATGTCGGCCATAAACAAAAACGAATGATACAAAGTAAAAAGTAAATATGAGGGAGATCTTGTAGCCTTTGTCTAGTGTTTGTGGAGTAACAAAATAATACAAAGTAAACAAAAAAGAATAATACAAAGTAAAAAGTAAATATGAGGGAGATGGTGTAATTTCTATTTCTTATGTTGGGTATAGTAATTTATTTTTACTAGTTCTCCTTGAATATCTCTTTGAGTGCAATACCTAACCCGAGGTGTTGCACCTCATGAGATTTGATCCCTATAAGGGCTGAGCCTAAGATTTGGATCTAGGCTGGTTTTATGAGCAGACATGAATTTTTTTAATTATTTTGTTAGTAACAATTACATCACCTACATGTTACAACAATTTATTTTTTTATTTTGTATTACTCTTTTTTGTTTATGACCAACATAATATTATTACTTTTTACTTTGTATTATTCTTTTTTGTTTACTTTGTATTACTTTGTTACTTGACAAACAGTGGACAAGACAAACTCGGCAAACACTCTAAAGTCTCATATTTACTTTTTACTTTGTATTATTATTATTTTTTTATTTACTTTTTACTCTGTATTATTATTTTTTGTTTATGGCCGCCATAATATTTACCACTTAATCCTAAGCTCGAATTCTCTAGTTTAAGTCTCATATTTACTTTTTACTTTGTATTATTCTTTTTTGTTTATGGTAGGCATAATATTTATCGCTTTTTTACTTTGTATGATTCTTTTTTGTTTACTTTGTATTATTTTGTTACTCGACAAACAGACACATGTTACAAGATCTCCCTCATACTGGGTTGTAGAGCACCTCTTGGCCCAATAATATTTTAATATAGGGGATTTGGCGAACATAGGAGTATAACTTTTTATATAAAATATAAAATATAAAACATGTCTCCAAGAGAGAGGGCGTTAGGGAGAGAGACACATAGAGATGGGCGGTGGTAAGTGGTAGGGGGATTGGGAGAGACAAAGAGATAGGGGGGTTAGAGAGAGAGGGGGGGGGGTTAGAGAAAGAGTAGAGAGCTTTGCGGAAGAGAGAGAGAGAGAGAGAGAGAGAGATCCGAAGGGGTTGATTAAGGGTAGGGAGAAGGAGGGGGGTTGGGGGAGATAAAGAGATAGAGATTGAGCATTAGAGGTATTGGTAGGAGGAGGGCAGTTAGAGAGCACGGGGGGTAGAGAGAGAGAGATGGGGGGGTGATTAGGGATAGGGAGAGGATGGGGGTTGGAGTAGAGAGATATATATATATTGGGGGGTTATGAGTTTGGAGAGGGGGGGAAGTTAGAGAGAAGAGGGGCTATGGGGGGATGAGAGAGAGAATGCGCCAGGGGGGGTGATTAGGCATAGTGGGAGGAGGGATGCTGGAGGAGAGAAGGAGAGAGAGAGATAAATATCAGGGAAAGTTAAGGGTTTGGGAAGGAGGGAAGTTAGTGAGAGAGAGAGAGAGAGGGTTGTTAATGGTAGCGGGGATGGGGAGTAGGAGAGAGGGAGAGGTGGGGATTAGTGGTAGGGGAAGTAAAAGGGGGGTTATAAGGAAACTGAGAGAGGGGTGGAAATAAGGGGTTGAAGGGGAGAGAGAGGTGTGGGGCTTAGGGGTAGGTGGAGGAGTAGGGGAGAGAGAGAAAGAGAGAGAGAGGGGGGTTAGTAAGGGTTAGGAGGAAGAAGGGATAGATAGAGATAGAGCAAGGGTGGATTAGTGGTAGGAGTAGTGGAGCGACAGTGTGTGTGTGTGAGAGAGAAGGAAATAGTTTAGGGATAGAGAGAGAAGTGGGGGTTATGTGTAGGTGGAGGAGTAGGCGGGAGAGAGAGAGAAAGGGAGGAGGGGGTTTATGGGTAGGGGGAGGAGTATGCGGGTAAGAGAGAGAGAGAAAGAGAGAGAGAAAAGGGGATGTTAGCAGGTTGGGGGGAGAGAGAGAGGGGGGTTAGGTTAGAGAGAGAGAGAGAGGTCAGTAAAGGTTAGGAGGAGGAGGGGGTACAGAGAGAGGGAGGATGGGAGGGGACTAAAGTGAGAGATAGAGATGGGGAATGGATGTTAGTGGGTTGGGGGAGAGAGAGGGGGGTGGGGGTTATGGTATGTGCAGGAGTAGGGGAGATAGAGAAAGTGAGAGAGGGTGTTAGTAATGTTTAGGAAGAGGGGAGCGAGAGAGGGAGGAGGGGGGTTTTAGTGGTAGGGGGAGGCGTAGTATGGCGTGAGAGAGAGAGGGGGGGGTGAGGGGGGGATGTTAGGTGGTTGAGAGACAGAGAGGGAAGGCTGGAGTAGTAAGAGAGAGAGAGAAGGTGCAACGGAGTAGAGAGAGAGAGAGAGAGAGAGAGAGAGAGAGAGAGAGAGATTTGAGCGAGTGGGGGATGGGGTGGATATTAGAGGTAGGGTGTGGGAGGGAGGTTGGAGGAGAGAAAGAATTAAAGATCAGCAGGGTTATAGGTTTGAGGAGGAGTAGGGTGGTTAGAGAGAAGGGGGGTGTAGTTGAGGAGTGGGTCACGGTTGGAGAGAGAGAGAAATGGGGGGTGATTAGTTGTAGGGGGTTGGGGAGTAAGAGAGAGAGAGGGGGGGGCTTAGGGCTAGCGGGTGTAAGAGGGGCGTTATGGAGAGAGAGAGAGAGAGAGAGAGAGAAGTGGCAATAGAGGGGTTAGGGGGAGAAGAGGGGTGGGGGTTGGCGATATAGGTGGAGGAGTAGGGGGGAGTGTGTGTGAGAGAGAGAGAGAGAGAGAGAGAGAGAGAGAGAGAAGGGGAGGAGTTGTGGGGGACATAGATATAGAGAGGAGTAGTTGGGGAGGGTTAGGGGTTTGGGAGGAGTAGGGTGGTTAGAGAGAAGGGAGTGTAGTTGAGGAGTGGGGGGGTTGGAGAGAGAGACAGGGAGAGAGAGAGAGAGAGAAATGGGTGGTGGTCAGTGGTAGGGCGGTGGGGAGTAAGAGAGAGAGAGAGAGAGGTGGTGCTTAAGGATAGGGGGTGTAAGAGGGCCATTATGAGGAGAGAGAGAGAGCAGTTGTAATAGGGGTTCTAAGGGGAGAAGAGAGGTGGGCGTTAGGGGTATAGGTGTTGGAGTAGAGGAGAGAGAGAGAGAGAGAGAGAGAGAGAGAGAGAGAGAGAGAGAGAGAGAGGTTAGTTGTGGGGGGGGGGGATAATGGGGGAGATAGATAGATAGATAGAGAGAGCGGGGGGGGGGGGGAGGTTGGTTAGGGGGTGAGGCAGGTCATTGTGGTGATTATGGGTAAGGGAGAGGAAGGGGGTTGGGGGAGATAAAGAGATAGAGATCAACATGTTTAGGGGGTAGTAGGGAGGTTAGAGAGAAGGGTGGTTATAGTTGAGGATAGGAGGGTTTCGGGGTAGAGAGAGAGAGATGGGTGGTGGGGAGTAGGAGAGAGAGAGGTGGGGGTCATAGGTAGGGGTAGTAAGAGGGGGGGTTATGAAGAGAGAGAGAGAGAGAGAGAGAGAGAGAGAGAAAGAGAGAGAGAGTGTTTAGTGCTAGGGGAGTAGGAGAGAAGGAGTGGGGGAGGGGTGTAGGGATTGAGGAAAGAGGAGTGGGGGGGTTAGGGGTAGAGAGAGAGAGGGGGTGGTTATTTTTTGGGGGTGGGGAGTAAGAGAGAGAGAGAGAGAGAGGTGGGGTTTAGGGATAGGCGGTGTAAGAGGGGCGTTGTGAAGGGAGAGAGAGAGAGCGAGAGAGAGGGAGAAGTGGCAATAAAAGGTCTAGGGGTAAAAGAAGGGTGTGTGTTAGGGTTATAGGTGGAGGAGTAGGGGGCGGGGAGAGAGAGAGAGAGAGAGAGATAGGGGGGGGTTTATTTGTAAGGGGGAATAGATAGAGAGAGGGGTAGTGGGGGAGGGATAAGGGTTTGGTAGGAGTAGGGTGGTTAGAGAGAAGGCGGTGTAGTTGAGGTGTGGGGGGGCATTGGAGAGAGACACATAGATAGAGAGGGAGAGATAAATGCGGTTTGGTTAATGGTAAGTGGGTGGGGTGTAAGAGAGAGAGAGAGAGAGAGGTGGTGCTTAGGGATAGGGGGTGTAAGACGGGAGTTATGAGGATTGAGAGAGTAGTGGTAATAGGGGTTCCAGGGAGAGAAGGGAGGTGGGGGTTTGCGGTATAGGTGGAGGAGTAGGGGTGAGAGAGAGAGAGAGAGTTTAGTTATAGGGGTTGGAATAGTGGGGGAGATAGATAGATAGAGAGAGAGAGTGAGAGAGATAGAGAGCGGGAGGGGGGGGGCTGGTTAGGGGGTGAGGCAGGGCATCATGGTGATTAAGGGTAGGGGGAAAGAAAGGGGTTGGGGGAGACAAAGAGATAGAGATAAGGAGGTTTAGGGGTTATTGGGAATGTTAGAGAGAAGGTGGTTATAGTTGAGGATAGGAGGGTTTTGGGGTAGAGAGAGAGAGAGATGGGTGCTGGTCAGTGATAAGGGGGATAAGGAGTAGGAGACAGAGAGGTGGGGGTCAGAGGTAGGGGTAGTGAGAAGGGAGTTAGAGAGAGAGGGGGGTTATGAAAAGAGAGAGAGGGGTAGTGGTTAGTTATAGGGGGTGGGGAGTAAGAGAGAGAGAGAGAGAGGGAGGGAGGGAGAGAGAGAGAGAGAGAGAGAGAGAGAGAGATAGAGTTCAGTGCTAGGGGAGTAGGAGAGAAGGAGTGGGGGAGGGTGTAGGGATTGAGGAATGAGGAGGGGGGGTTAGGGGTAGAGAGAGAGAGGGGGGTTGGTTAGTTGTAGGGGGTGGTGAGTAAGAGAGAGAGAGAGAGAGAGAGAGAGAGAAGTGGCAATAGGGGGTTTAGACTGAGAAGAGGGGCAGAGGTTAGGGGTATAGGTGGAGGAGTAGGGGAGAGAGAGAGAGAGAGAGAGAGAGAGAGAGAGAGAGAGAGAGAGAGGTTATTTGTAAGGGGGCAAGTTGTGGGGGAGATGAATAGAGAGAGGGTAGTGGGGGAGGGTTAAGTGTTTTGGAGGAGTAGAGTAGTTCGAGAGAAGGGGGGTGTAGTTAAGGAGTTGGGGGGGTTAGATTGAGAGACATAGATAGAGAGAGAGAGAAATGGGGGGTGGTTAGTGGTAGGGGGTGGGGAGTAAGAGAGAGAGAGAGAGGTGGTGCTTAGGGATAGGGGATGTAAGAGGGGCGTTATGAGAAGAGAGAGAGAGCAGTGCTAATAGGGGTTCTAGGAGGAGAAGAGAGATGGGGATTAGGGGTAGAGGTGGAGGAGTAGGGGAGAGAGAGAGAGAGAGAGGTTAGTTGTAGGGGGAGGAATAGTGGGTGAGGGGGGAGGGGGGGAGGGGGGGTGGGGTTGGTTAGTGTGTAAGGAAGGGCATCATGTTGATCAGGGGTAGGGGGAGGAAGGGGGTTGGGGGAGATAAAGAGATAGAGATCAAGAGGTTTATGGGGGTAGTAGGGAGGTTAGAGAGAATGGCGGTTATAGTTGAGGATAGGAGGGTTTTGGGGTAGAGAGAGAGAGAGATGGGTGGTGGTCAGTGATAATGGGGATAGGGAGTAGGAGAGATAGAGGTCAGGGTCAGAGGTAGGGGTAGTAAGAAATGGGTTAGAGATAGAGGGGGGGTTATGTAGAGAGAGAGAGAGAGAGAGAGAGAGTTTAGTGCTAGGGGAGTAGGAGAGAAGGAGTGGGGGAGGGTGTAGGGATTGAGGAATGAGGATTGGGGGGATTAGTGGTAGAGAGAGAGAGGGGGGGGGTGTGGTTAGTTGTAGGGGGTGGGGAGTAAGACAGAAAGAGACAGGTGGGGCTTAGGGATAGAGGGTGTAAGAGGAGTGTTATGAAGGGAGAGAGAGAGAGAGAGAGAGAGAGAGAGAAGTGGCAATAGGGGGTTTAGGGGGAGAAGAGGGGTGGGGCTTAGGGGTATAGTTGAAGGAGTAGGGGAGAGAGAGGGGGAGAGAGAGAGAGAGAGAGAGAGAGAGAGAGGGTGCTAAACATCCACGTAGAAAACCTATAGACTAGTATTTCTTATACGTTTGAACAGACAGTACCCTTTTTATTCTGACAACATCTTATATACAATCTACTACTAACCATTCATTATTTCCATTACAGCTCGGTTATTTATTAGATAGGATAAATACATGACTTACAGAAATCTTGTAGAATGAATCGTAGGGATGAGAGAGCCACAAATCCCTTTTTCATATTTTATTATTAACAAAAGTATTGTGGATTTATTTATGTTCTAAACCATTATTTCAAATCCAGAACGAAACGCTAAATCCAAACCATGCAGACGCCACACAGAAAATGAAAATAGTAGTTGCAAAGGGAACATTAAACATTCAAACATATTTTCATTATATATATATATATATCAAAACATAGGTCAAGGGGTCGAACCCCATGGCCTTTCTTTTGCAAAAATGCATCAACATGTAGCTATAGCTACAAACCCACACTTTCGTAAAATGAGAATTTGGGTATCGACATCAAACATATAATTCTAGAATAAAGACTGGCCAAATAATTAATACCAACAACAATACCTACATGATGCCCACTTGGGTGTTATCCTTCCGTCTTTTTAAATGAAGTCACTACAGTAAAATCCAATGCAGAGACTATCAATTCAAAAACGTAGACAAAGATAAAACCACAGGGTTCTTGATTGCTATCTACAGCACAGGTATAGCATCATTGTGAAACCCTGACACTTTCATTTACATCACACATGAAAAATTATAAACAGACAGAGTTATAATCGAAATAAGAAATCATTACAACAAACATAATACTCCCTGGTTGAGTCATTTCATTCTCTTAAACAAAAGTTACATTGATAGGAACTAGTTTTGAAACACTGTAGTTTTTATTTTCACACCATAAATATACAAGAAGGAATTATTTGTGTAAAACCTCAAGTTCATGCAGATACAAAAATACAACAAAGGTGCCAACAATGGCCATCAAAACTAGAGTACACTAGTCACAAAGCATCGGGAAAGTAATAAAAATGATCTTCTAAATCTCCATAGAAATTCCATAGGAGTTCCACTTCGCTACATCTCATTAGTACATTTCGAAACCCATAAACTCAAATCAATCATTGGTCTATCCAGAGGCGACCCTTCCAGGATTCAAATAGAATGAGTAAGCCAAAAGGCTCATGAAGCCTCCCATAAACAAAACAAAATACAAAGTACCCCACCAGAGATGTAAGAGGGAAGAGCACATGGGTATGTAGCTGGACTTACTATTACTAATACCCACATCATCTAAAGCCCTGAAACATCCACACCAACCCACACAGAGACCTTCGCAGGGACTACCTGTCAAACCAACATGAAAATCCAGGTTAAAACCCTGAGAGATTTAATAGTGAGAGAATGTATTTCGTAAAGGAACACTTAAAGTTCTACATACCTGAGAAGAGTATGGCATTCTTCACCTCACCACCCAAGCAAATGTCAAAGTGCATTGACCATGAGTGTAGCTCAGGTCAAGGCATGAAACCACCCCTCAAAAATGCAATACAGGGCAGAGCTGAGGTTACAAATGAAAACGCAGAGGACATGACCAAGGAAAACCCCAAATCGTTACGAACCCTCACTGGACAGCTTGTCATCCACTATAAGTTAAGGTGTAGTTAATGTTGCACCAAACCCTACTTTAATGGAGACTCAAATATTCGTGCAAGACTATAGTTTGCGTGTGATAATAGCCACGACTGGCTCAGTATACATGCATTGTTCGAAAGGTCTCCCTACCTTAAAATTACATTAGCAAACCCTTTTGGCACCTTAACAATTGTATAATAGTCTATCCATTAAGGACTTGACCATCACACTTAGCCTTTACCTTTTAAACTTAACATTGGGTGGAGTATGGATAGATCCTCTAGGGTACAATTGTTAGAGGGAAATACCTGCAAACACAAAACATGAAAATGTTATATTAGCTAAAATGCTAGGTAAGTCTAGAACTCTCTCGAGAGTGCTCTTACCTATCGGCAACCTTGCCGGGGTATTTATTTCACCTCGATCGTTACCAAGGTCCCATCATAGGAGTCAACCTCTTATGTTCATATCACCTAAAGGATAATTTAGACATTCATAATTATATTCATAAGAATTCATTTAAATAGTTTACAAGTATAACATGCATCTGGACCTTAGTTGTAAGGAGTAGGTCAATTATTACTCTAGCATTCCAAACATACTTTAGAAATTCATGTTCCTTTTTCAGCACATCACTTCCGCAGAAACAAATATTTAAACCAGGAAGACACTCTTTTTTAGAAAAACATAAACTCTTAGATGTCGCAAACAAATACCAATGTAGTTTCCTAGTATTAGAGTTAAAATTATGAACTCTTCATCTTTAAATGGCGCTTGTTGAAGTAATGGATTTTTTTTTAAATTTTTGCTATTTTAGGGACATTACAAAGTAGGTGTGGGCCATTTTTCGATATCTTTGACCTTTTTGAGGTTGACAGCTATTCCCTTCTCGGAAATTATATGTCCTAAGTATTTAATCTAGGGTTTGTAGAAATCGCACTTACTAAACTTGGCATAAAGCTGGTGTTCCCTTATTATCTGTAAAACAATTCGTAGTTGCTCCTCATGTTATACTTCGTTCTTAGAGTAGATCAAAATGTCGTCAATAAATACTAGAACGAATTTATCGAGGTATTTACTAAAGATACTGTTCATCATGCACATAAAGTTGGTCGGTGCATTCGTTGACCCAAAGGGCATCACTACGAACTCGTAGTGGCCATAATGGGTTCGGGATGCGGTTTTATTGATATCCTCAGCATGGATCCTCACCTGATGGTATCCAGATTATAAGTTGATCTTTGAGAAGATCTTTGCCCCTCTGACTTGGCCAAACAAGTCATTGATCCTATGGAGTGGATAGTGGTTCTTAATGGTCATCTTGTTGAGTTGGTGGTAATCGATGCACATCTGCATCGTTCCATCGTTCTTCTTGACGAAAAGTATCAGTGTGCCCCAAGGGGACACACTTGGTCAAATGTACCCTTTGTCTATTAACTCTTTTAACTGAAGCTTGAGCTCCAAAAATTTTGGTGTGCTCATACGGTACAGGGCTTTAGAAGTTGGTACTGACTCGGGTGTTAGCTCGATGGAAAAGTCTAAGTCTCGTTTGGGTGGTAATACCGATATTTCATCGGGAAATACATCATTGAATTCCACGAGGACTAGGAAGTCTTCAATCTTTTGTTCCCTATCAGTTTCTATGTTTTGTATATTGACGGTAAGTAGTTTGCAACCTTTTCTGATAAATTTCTTTGCTTGTAAGGTGGATATCTATAGTACCGACACTTTCTTAGGGATACCTTGAATCGTCTTCTGATTCCCTTGGTCATCCCTGTAGAGTAAGGATTTGTGTAAGCAGTCTAGTAGGATATGGTGTTCCTCTAACCAATCCATGCCGATGAGTGCATCGTATGAGCCTAGGGGTAGAATGTTTAAATCTATCCTAGTTTGGAACCCGTTTAAGTCTATCTCACAAGTCTTAACTAACTCGGAGGCCTTTCGTTTGGTACCGGTGGATAGTTGTACCAGCCACGATTTCTCGTGAAGTTCTTGGTTCAACTTACAAGTGTCCACTAACTTAGGGGAGATATAACTTCGGCAAGCACCGGGATCTATTAAAACTGAAATGGTAGTGTTAGAGATCTTACCCTCTATTTCCACCATGGTGGCTTGGTGATCCGCCTGCCGGCCATCAAGAGTGGTATAAATCCTCGGTCTCTTTGCCATGTCTCCTATGGTAGTTTTTGCTTGGACGTTGTGTAAAACTCCATCCATTTTGCTATGGCAATCTCTGTAGTAGTCCGGCCCTTGGCATTTCCAACAAGAAACAGTTGGTGGGACAGCTTTGG
This sequence comes from Larix kaempferi, assembly GCA_027924585.1. NCBI lineage: Eukaryota > Viridiplantae > Streptophyta > Pinopsida > Pinales > Pinaceae > Larix > Larix kaempferi. The sequence goes on along the minus strand of BSBM01001485.1, from coordinate 223,735 downwards.
TCCCTTTGTTGAGAGTTGGCTTGTTAGTTGATGGTGGTGGTGCACTTGGTCATGCTTGAGGTCGGTTGAAGCCTCTATTGGGATGAAAACTGTCATTATGCTTCCTGTAAGGTGGAGGTCTAAAACCTAGTCTGCAGTTGTCTGAGAAGGTTCTGAACCTATCTCTATTTTTGTTGATCTTGTCATTCCTTGGATTTCCGTGTTCATAACACAGTCTTGCTTTATGTAAGGTCACATCAAGGGTTTTGGGAATGTCAAACTCTATCTTTTCTCTAAAGTTTGGTAGCATCCCTCACAAGAATTGTTGTATTTTGACCTTCTTATCTTTAATGTATGGCACATAGTGCAACAAGTCTAAGAATCAGTTTATGAATGCTTCCATAGTTAGGGAGCCCATTTTTAACTCATGAAATTATTTAATTTTCTTGTCAAAGAATCTTTCGGACATACATTTATCCTAGAATATTCTGCTAAAAGTATCCCAGGTTATGTCTCTCAGTTCTTGTCCTTTGGTGTGTTTCAAGTCCCACCACCATCTGGCAGCTTTACCATTCAGGTTGTATATGGCTAGTTGGGCTTTCATTTCACTGGAGTAATTATGAACTTTCAAGTATTTATTCATCCCTAGTAGCCACTCCTCATCCTTTTCCCCGGAGTTAATCTCTCCGTCATAGGTTGGGGCATTTATCTTTCTTAATTCCCCTTGCAGACTATCGTCACTTTTCCTCCTTTTCTTGCAAGGAGGTGGTGAACCTTTATTGTTGGAAGAGCTCTTACAGTCCTCTTCCATTGATTTAGGTATGTTTTCACCTTGTTCCTCTCCCTTCGGACTGACAGTTTTCTTTGGGTGACTGTTTCCCTTTTTAAAAGTGTTGACTGAGAGTGTGGGCTATATGTGGGGTTTTGCCCCTCTTAAAGTCTAAAGTAAAGCTTCACTTATAGATTGTTGCTCTCTTCTTTCCTACATGTTTTCATCTTGGAAACTTTGGAATTCGACCTGAAGATTTTGCATGGATTTCATTAAATCCGAGTTGAGTTCCACCACAATTTCTTTCTCTCATGGTGGGGAGTTCATATTTCCATGTATGTTGCTGCCCCCTTTCGCATTCAATTTTCAGACACTGACTGTACCTGCGGTGTTTATATAAGCGTCAAGAACAAAAAAACTGTTCATTTTTTTACATAAATAAAATAAAATTTCTGAAGGTATGTTTATGTTTACTGTGTATCTGCAGCAGATGTTTTTAATGAGCCCAATAGGTCACTTAATTTTGTAACTGAGCTCTGATACCACTTGTAATGTCCCTAAAATGGTAAGATAAAAAAAAATAAAAATTCTTCTTGCTAAATTTCCTAACATAGGTTATACATTTATGAGATTTTCCTAAAGTGATGTGAAAAGTATTGGTACTTGCATTTGCCATTTCAATGTGTTAAGAACACTTCTATCAAGGTAACTTTTATCATTCAAACTCTTGTGCAGAAATATTTTTAGGATGATCATGTGGGTGTAATGTTTCTCCATGCCATAATACTACCAGTCTCTATTCTACTTACTTGATTTAGATGTATGTTTGAAACGTCAATTGTCCATTGTCGATTCTCAGGTATGATGAACCTAATGAGAGGAGTTCAAATACCTTGAATCTTTGGGGTTTGGTGTAAACACTTCTGACGGAGTCGTCGAGAGGTAAGGTGTGAATAGGGGAAAACCTATGGATGTACCTAGCAATTATGCTAACGCTTATTTAATTGTCACCCTCCATGCAGGTTTCCTTTGGTGGCCATAAGGTTGGCAACTTTCCTATGTAAAAACAAATTCTAAAAGTGGAACCCCCTCCCTTATGCTATCATGAAAGAATTGAGAACCTTGTTTTTGTATTAATAGACTAAGGGTATTGCACCCACACGACTATACTACATAGTTTGATAATTTTTATTTTAGACCCAATGTGGTAGTTCGAAGCATTAAAATCACACATGGTAGTCACGTGGCTTTGACTAGCTGGACTATGGACTAAGGCTTTGAGCAAGGGTTACACCAAAGTTTTCCAAAATCACGATTTCACTTGGTCTTTTGGTTGGGAGGGTTTTAGCTCTTTTTGTGATGTGGTTGCGCCTAGCCTGAGCTACGGTCATGGCCAGGGTAAGCTTTGGAAGACACGAAGGCAATGAAGAGATGATCCTACAAGTAAGATCGTGTCCATGTTTTTAATGTTGAGATTTCTTATTTGCTTCATTGTAGTTTTAAGAACTTCCAGGTCCTAACTCCTTCTTTCTTTCGTTCTCTTACAGGTATGGTGGCTCTCTCCGTGGATCAGAACGACAAGCGATAGGACTATACCACTTATTTTGGACATGTAAGTCCTGGGTTCTTTCAACCTTTCACCCTATCTCTCTCGGTGTTTTGGAGAAGGGTTTGATAATTTGGTAATGGGGAGATTCGTGATGCCTTTGGCTCACTCAGACTTGGAATCTCCAAAGATGTTTCCTTTGGCTTGACCCGGTGTCTAGTACATTGTTGTAATAATATTTTGATGGGTGGATCTACTGAGGGTTTCCATGCCTTCCATGTATTCGTGCTTATGTAAATGTTGGTTTTTGAAAGAATACTCTCCCCTGTATGTATTCGTGGAGCTCACCTTTGAAGTTTGGAAATGGGGAAAGAACCTCTGCGTTTTCTGTTTTTATCAAGTTTAAATGGTCGTGTAAAGAAACTATGGCCACTGTATTTTCTTTTTAATAGTGCTCTGTTAGTCTATGTTCTTGATGGAAAATCATTTATGTCTTTTCCCCATGCTAAATGTATGCATATTATCTTTGCTCTATTCTGTGTTTTTCTTCCCTATGGCATAAAAGAAGTTTATAAAGATGTATAAGTTATTTGTGCTTCTATCCTGTAGCTAGCAGACTTGTTTTACTAAATAGAAGCTTTGTATCTGTTTGATGTATGTGGTATCTCTGCTATTTGACTAACGATCATTTCTAGGTTAAGTGAGCTACTCCAGTGGTTGATACCCCAACCCGTGGTTAATTTCTCTGCACACGATGACCCCTAAATGTTTGGACTATGAGACTTGATCAATGGATGGGAAAATCGTGACCAACAGGATTATCGAATCTTTAAGATATGCGATTATAAATGTATGATTTATGAGATGCGTTTGACCAGTAGTTGTCTTTACATGTGAACCTAGATGGATTCGAGCCCTGCCTTTGGCATTTTATGTTTGGAGAAATACAGGCTGTCGGTGTTTCGTTAAATGAAGATGGGAAACATTTGTTTGGACAAGTAACTATTTATGTGTAAACTATGTGTTTATATGATCACTATGTGTTCAATATTTAGGTTTGATATGATGAGCATTTTGATTGGGGATGGGGTTCGATCCATGAATTAAGAGGCAAGCCCATAAGGGTCTTGGGATTGGAACCCACATTAAAATGTAGAATATTGTTTGAGTTTTGTGTGAATCTTTGTTTTGGAATAAGAATATCTTCACAATACTTGATGCATTTAAAGTTTGACTAAAGATTGCCATCGTAGAGGTGTTTGATAATTGATTTGAGTAGTGCAGCTAAAAGCTTCGATGTCTGGTTTTTTTTCTATTTGGTGTTGTTTTCAATATAGACAGGTTAATAATTTAAAAGAACTAACAGGCATAGATGAAACCCTGCACTATGAATAAGGGAGTACGATTCAAACATAAAACATATACCTATAAACAAGAAATTATAATAACCCTAACCTAGAAGACAATATAAGTTGTCTAGCAAAGGCTAGCTTGGCTAGACTTGCTAGACCCTCCATTGGGTTTTAGGCAGAACCTCGAATTTGATACTATTTGTAATGAAAACAATATTGCAGTATCTATTCTAATTTTAAAAGCCTAACTTTATTATACCTTAAATTTGAAACATTAAATACTCCATACCTGGCTGCTTGAGTACTTGGTCCCTTCCTATGGAAACCTAGCTGCTTGGCACTTGATTCCTTCCTGTAGAAAGTTGCACACTCAACAATAGTTAATGTAGAGCCTATTGTATCTAGGTAACCTGTTAGGGTGATTGTGTTTAGCTCGATGGCTTTGGGGTTACCATGTTCCTCCAAACCATGATCCTACAACCGTTCCTGGTTCTGTATGGATCCCCCCGAGCTGGATTCCAAGATGCAAAAGAGATAGAGGACCTAGGGTTACTACTCGTCTAGTTTCTTGGAGTAGAAGTTTTTCCTTTAGTTACCATCAGAGAATGATAATTAAAAGATAGCTAATCCTCCAACTTGGCATCTGCCCTCTTTAAGTAGGGGATTCTTTAATTATGACTATTGGAATAATTTGTTTCTTTAAATTAACAAATTTAATATTTAGAATATATTATTTACTAAATAACTAGTCCTTTTGAACTAGGACTTTTTCCAGCTGTTTAACTATAAGTGATTTTGATTTATGCTCTCAATTAATAAGTATAAGAAAAATAATTATAATAACAATAATTATAATAACAACAATTATAATAACAATAATTATATTTCACTTAACTATTAATACATTATTTATAATATTAAATAATGCATACATCATATATACTAATTATATTCCATAATTAAATAATGACACCATTATTATTAAAGCTCTTAATAATAATATTAGTTTTGAGGCCTTCATAAAAGACCACTGGTAATTATCTTTTAGTTAGTTATGTATCCTCACATGATACTTCTTTTTTTAACTTTTAAGGACAAGGTCCAATTCTTTGGATGGTCTTGGTAATCTTGGATAGGAACCTCTATCTCTCTCTTTGCATGTCGGATTCCCTCGTTCAACATGGTAGTTCCCACAATACTTGATGATAGATAAAAGATGAATCATTTAATCAAATAAAATAAGTGTGATGAAAGTAAAAGTGATATTCAGAGTCCCTCTGACTCAACACTTTGAGATCGAGTAACCCCGAGTGCTCTTCAGATCCTTTTAACTCAACACACTCACATGGGTGTTATGCTAGTGCAATTCCAGAGCCTCTGCTCAACACTAGTGCTAGAATGTGGTTGTGAGGCACATCTAGAATATTTTAGTTGCCTCGGATCCGGTATTTGTTTATCAAGCTTGGAGTGCTCTAGGGCTTAGGCCCAACACTCAATGTACCTCAGGGCTTACTCCCAGTACATAAACATTCTTTTAGGTACATCGATGCTTATTCCAAGTACGTAGGTTACATGTGTGTTTCTGAGTCCATGCTCAACACACTCATAAGTCAAATCATGTAAAATCATAGCTCTACACAGTAAGTAACAAAATATTATCTCAGTATATTAGGGTTTGTACCCTTATCAAAGCTGAAGAACATCACTAAAATATTGGGGACTTCTTGCCCAATATATACTCAAATAAAGAAGTCAGTCACATTCCATGCTCGATATGTCGATATATATATAAAAGAATAAATCATAGGTGCTAGGGCCGTGGCCCAATATAACAACAAAATAGTTAGTCCAAAATTCAGGATATTACAATCCTACCCCTCCCTCTCTCTCTCCTAATCCTACCACTAACCATGACCACGCTCTCTCCCTCTCCCTGTCTCTCTATGTAAATAGACAACACCTCAATCTATTTCTCTCTCTCCCCCCTATTCCTCCCCTTACTAATAACTCTCTCTCTCTCTCTATCTCTTTCTCTCTCTCCCTCACTCTCTCTCTCTTTCTCTCTCCCTCACTGTCTCTCTCTATCTCCCTCCTCCTCCCCTAAGCCTGACTCCCCCATCTCTCTCTCTGCCCCCTCCATCCCCTAGAACTTACTAACCTCCTCTCTCACTCTTTCTCTCCTTGACTCCTACACATACCCCTATCACACACCCCTCTCTCTCCTCTAATACCCTAACACCCCCTATGTCTCTCCACCAAACCCCTAACATCCTCCTCTATCTCTCTCTCTATGCTCCTCACCCTAAACCTTACTACCCGCCTCCTTTATTTCTCTCTCTCCCATCCTCACCTGAGCCGTTACAAACCCTCTCTCTCTCTCTCTCTCTCTCTCTCTCTATCTATCTAACAATAAAACCCACCCCTCTCTTTCTCCAAATCCATTAACACCTACCCCCTCTGACTCCCTAACCCGCCTCCTACCCCACTACCCATAACCATCCTACTTATCTCTCTCTTGTATTCCTCATACCCCTTAGCCCCCTCTGTGTATGTCACTCCTAATCCCCCTTCTCCCAACCACTAACCACTCCCTCATCCCTTTCTCTCTATGTCTCCCTCTCCCTCACGCTCCTCCCTCTACCCGTAACCACCTGCCTGCCACTCTCTCTCTCTCTCTATATATATATATATATATTCCCCATACTCCATACTCCTCCCTCTCACACTAACCATACCCCCTCTTTCTCACTCTACCCCCAACCACCCCACACTATCTCTCCTAATCCCCACCCTACCAGTAACCACAACCCCCATCTCTCTCGTCGTCTCTCTCTCTATACTACTACTACTAACCCACCCTCCTCTATATCCCACTCTCCCCTCCTCACACTAACCCTTACTAACCTCTCTCTCTCTCTCTCTCTCTCACACACACACACACACACACACACACACACACATTCCCTCCTTCTCCCCCTTCCTCTCCCTCTCTCCCCCTCCCACTCCTTCCCCTTCTCTCCATCCTTCCCTCCTTCCCTCCCTCAATTTCTCTCCCTCCCTCCCTCTCTCTCTCTATGTACTACTAACCCACCCTACTCTTTTTTGCACTCTCCCCTCCTGACACTAATCCTTAATAACACCCACCTATCCCTCTCTCCCTCCCCACCTCCATCTCTCAACTCCTCTCTCACCCCCCCTCTCTCTCTCTTTCTTTCTCTCTCTCTCTCTCTCTCTCTCTCTCTCTCTCTCCCCTTATCCCATCCCCTCTCCCTCCATATCTCCCCCTCTCTCCCCCTCTCTCCTTCTTCCTCTCCCCCTCCCTCTGTCCCAATCCTAATCCCTCACCTTTATCTCCCTCCCTCCTGCCCATCACTCCCCTTTCTCTCCCTCCCTCCCTCACTTTATGTCCCTCCCTCCCTCCCTCTCTCTCTCTCTCTCTCTCTCTCTCTCTCTCTCTCCCTACTACTAACCAACCCTCCTCTTTCTCAGACTCTCCCATCCTGACACTAACCATTACTAACACCCATCTCTCTCTCTCTCTCCCTCTCCTACTTACCCACCCTCCTCTTTCTCGCACTCTCCCATCCTGACACTAACCATTACTAACACCCACCTCTCTCTCTCTCTCTCTCTCTCTCTCTCTCTCTCTCTCTCTCTCTCTCTCTCCACATCCACTCTCTCTCCCTCCCCCCCAACATCCCTCCCTCAATTCCTCCCTCACCCCACTCCTCCTACTACAACTCACATATCCCCCATACCTTTCTCTCTTTGTCCTCCTCCAACTTACTCCTCCCTTTACATGTAACTACCTCTTGCCCCTCTCTCGCCTTCTCCCCTCCCCAGCCCACTCTCCATCTTTCTCTTTCTATCTTTCCCCCTACTCCTTCCCCTCACACAAAACCCCCTCCTCTCTCTTATGTCTCTCTCTCTCCCATTCTCCCTCTAACCATTACTAACCCCCTGTCTCACTCTCTCTCTCCCTTACTCTTATACCCACCCCTCTCTCTCTCCCTCTCTCTCCTCCTACTACCACTAACCACCCCCCCTCTCTCTCACTCATATCTCCCTACCCCTAAATCCACCCTCTCTATCTCAATTCTATAGCCATACACATAACCCCCCTTCTATCTCTTACTTACTTAATCCCCCTCCCCCATACAACTAACCACCCCCCATCCCTTTCTCTCTCCCTCCCTCATCCCCCATCCGACTCCTCCCTCTCTCTCTCTACTAATCCTACAACAAACCATGACCTCTCTCTCTCCCTCTCTCTATATTTCTATGTAAATAGACAACACCTCAATATCTCTCTCTCTCTCTCCCCTATTCCTTCCCCTACCAATAACTCTCTCTCACTCTCTCCCTCCTCCTCCCCTAAGACTGACTCCCCCATCTCTCTCTCTCTCTCTCTCTCTCTCTCTCTCTCTCTCTCTCTCCCCTCCTCCTTATAAACCTTACTAAACCCCTCTCCCACTCTCTCTCTCTCCTACTCCTCCACCTACCCCTAGCACACACCCCTCTTTCCGCACCAACCCCCTAACAACCCCTCTCTCTCTCCCCCAACCCCCTAAAAGCCTCCTCTATCTCTCTCTCTATGATCCTCACTATAATATCCCAAAATAGCAAAAATTTAAAAATTTTCCTCCCTGCAATATTCGTCAATTTACAGTAAAAGACTCATACATTAAATCCAGAGTCATTAAAACATCCATACTAGCATGAAACATTTGTGATCCTAAAACTTTTGTTTTACATGGTCTAATCTATGGGTAAGTTTAGAATTGCGGAAGCGATGTGGAAATGATACGATGGCATGTTTCATTGCAATTGTAATGCTAGTTCAAAAGTAGAACATAACACTCCTGTAAGCTATTGGCTTACTGATTCACTTTGGGGAGGTCTAAATAGTTGCCTACTAGCTATACTAGGAAGAATGGGGTTTCAATGTAACTTAATAGCTGAATGAGTATTGGTACTATGATATAAAAGGACTATGTAGCAACTCGGTTTTACCTGTTACTCGACTCTGCGAAATATTATAAACAAATGAAATGCTATATCGTTGGATATGACTCCTGTACAGTTGCAACGATTTCAAACGGTACATTTCTATTTTGTTTTCCTGTGTGTATTCAAGCATTCAAGCTGAAACTTAAGGCTTCTAATATTATGGGTTTCCTGGGTATTGTCTTTTTGTAAACTGTTGTACGACAATCGTCTTCAATAATGAAAGGCCTTTGGCTCCTTTAGCTTGGTAATGTCGTTGTGATTCATGTACTGGTTTTATTTGCACCTGCTACTGTGTTGGTTATTGCTATGGTGCTTCTATGTAACAAAGTGTTGCCGGTAGAAGATTATAGAATATCAAATGAAGTTTCTATGCCTCTGTTTTGGTATTGTAGTTAGATTTTAAATAAGAAAATCTTGTTTTACTTACTGGTCGTGTGAATAGGATGGATGCTTGTATGGGGAGGGTTTCGAGGTTGTCCTCTACATTTTCTTTCAAATGTTGAGGACCATAGGCCCTGTAGGAATTTCCTACCAGTTTCTTTTTGGGCGTGAGAGCCATGGGATGTGACCTTTGATCTCTAATTTCACTGGGCATCTACGTTAGTAACTTTCGGGCAATCCTTAAACGCTGTCGCTTTATAATGTATGAATGTTTAGTAATAAGTCTTGAATTGATAGAGTACCAGTCTGTGTATTTGTAATAAGCTTTGTGTCTTTTGAAATACTGGATGATAATGGGTAGCGATGGCTAAGTATGATGCGTATCTTGCATTGGAAGAGAAAAATGTATAACATAATTCAATGGTTTTTGCCCTATCTGTTGTCTTGTTGTGGTCTATGTAGATTTTGTTGTATAGTAACGATAAGAATTAATTTGATAATAAAACAAAAATGGATACATGTAAAAAGAATATATCTATCAGACTTGTTTTAGATTTGGAATAGGTAGGAGAAATATCTACGAAGAATGATGATGCATTTTCTGTTGCTATACAATTGTACTGCTAACTTTTCGAAAGGGTTGGGTTTACAGATCTCTGTTTAATAATTGAGTTTCAGTAGTTAAAATATTTTGTGAAAATTTAAAATGAGAGTTGAGATGAGAGGAAAAAGAAACTCAACGGATCTTACTGAAATAAATCAATTATTCGCATAACTCAGAAGTTTAAGCAATTCAATTGACTAGCAAAGACTAGCTGGCTAGTCCTACTAGGAAATGAAATTTGATTCTGGAAAATCTTGAAAACTGATAATTAAGCTACTACTATTTTAACATTTCATTTATAAAATAAGAGATATAAATCGTAGGAGGGTTTTATAAACATTTCATACCTGTTTATCCCTGTAGCTTGTCCTATTGATAATGGCCTGATGATTTCTGTAGCCTGTCCTGCTGGTAATGACCTTCACACTCCACCAACTAGTTAGGGAAATTATTGACTCTTAGCTGACCTGATAATTGATCTTGGATTGGATGACTTTGGGACTACCACATTCCTCCCAACCATGATTCTACAACCATTCCTAGTTCAGTAAGAATCCCCACGGAGCTGGTTCTGACATGCAAACTGATAAGTAGATTCCCTATAGGTGTAACTGGTTCAGATCTGGAAAATCTATGAGCAAAGTTCACTTCTTGAATAAAGAGTTCTTCTTGGCATAATAATACCAAAAGAAAGAGATGAAGAAGAAGCTCCCAAAACTTGGGTCTTCCCTCCTTAAGTAGGAAAATATTGAACAATAGGACTGTTGGAATTTACTGGTTTCTTTAAAATAATTTAGATTATAAAATAGTATTTGTTTACTTAACTGCTAGTTATTTTGGGACTAGGACTTCTCACTTTGTTTTGACTAAATTGTTTTTGATCTTTAATCTTTTTATAATAATAATAATATAATAGTTACAATACCATCTAAATATTAAGACATAATATTTAGTAAGTGGCAGCCCACTTATGCATATATATATATATATAAGAGTAAACATTTATAAAAGAATATATAATTAATAACAATATTCTTATTGAAGCTCCTAATAATAATATTTAGCTTTGTGGCCTTTAAACATTTTTTTCACATGATGCTTCTTTTAATTCTTTTTAAGGAAAGGGTTCACTTCTTTGGATTGTTTTGGTAAGATGGTCAAGGAACCTCTAGTCTCTCCCTTTGCACGTCAGATTCCCTCGTTTTAAAATGGTAGTTCCCACAGTATTTGATGATAATAAGATTTACATAATCAAGTCGAATAGTTGTGATAAAACACCTAAGTGCTATTCAGAGTCCTCCTGACTCAACACTTGAGATCTAGTAACCCCGAGTGCTCTTCAAAGACTTTTAACTCAACACTCTCACATGGACGTTACACTAGTGAAATTCTAGAGCCTCTACTCAACACTAGAGCTAGAATGTGGTTGTGAGGCACATCTAGGACATTTAATTGGCCTCGGATCTGGCATTCGTTTATCAAGCTTGGAGTGCTCTAGGGATTATGCCCAACACTCTATGTACCTCGGGGCTTATGCCCAACACATAATAAACATTGTTTATGTACCTCAGGGCTTATGCCCAGCACATAGGGCATCCTTGTAAATCGGGGCTTACGCCCAGCACAAAATAAACATCATCTATGTACCTCAAGGCTTACACCCAGCACATAGGGAATCCTTGTACATCGGGGCTTATGCCCAACACATAGGGAATCCTTGTTCATCGGGGCTTACGCCCATAACATAGGGCATCCATGTACATCCGAGCTTACGCCTAGCACATAGGTCATCCATGTGCTCCAGAGCCTACTCAACACATCATCAAAAGTTCGTCATGCATACCAGAACTCTTCATAGTATATATAACAAAGATCCTCTCAGTATAATAGGGTTTCTACCCAATATCATAATAAGTAATCTGCATCAGTCAGGGTCGCTTCCCAAATATAAGTATATCATAAATAATTTATATGCATCAGGGCTTATGCCCAATATATAACATAAACATAATCAGTCAAAATTTACGATATTACATCCCTCCCCACTTAGAACAACACCGTCCCGGTGTTCTAGAAATAAACCTGAAACTAGGCGAGGTAGGCCTTACTCATTGCAGTTTCATTCTCCCTTGCGGCCCCATGCATTCAAACTCTTTCTTAGTTCAAGGTCTCGTTGAGGCTACCTTAACCCTTTACCTTGTCATTTCTTTCTATTCATACTCATACTTTTCTCCCACAATGCAATTGGTTTATAGCGTTTTATCATCAGGTACATTCATTCAAATGATCAGTTTTATCACGTAAGTAATAATCTTTCCTTTGCAACAAGCACCTGTGTTCAGTCTTTTTGGATATAAGCAATAATCCCCATTGCAACAAAATGCAGATAGTCAGTCTAGAATGTAAGTAATAACTTTCCTTGCACACAACTTGTTTATGGTTCATTTCAGAAGTCAAAAATAACTTTCTGTTGCACGTAATTGCACAGTGTGCACTTCAAAAATCAGTTTAGAATATAAGGATTAACATTTATTTGCACACAACTTGTATATGGTGCACTTCAGAATTCGGAAATAACTTTCTGTTGCACATGGTTCACTTCAGAAAGTAGTTTAGAATATAAGGATTAACATTTATTTGCACACAACTTGCGTATGGTGCATTTCAGAATTCGGAAATAAATTTCTGTTGCACATAATTGCACATGGTTCACTTCAGAAAACAGTTTAGAATATAAGGATTATCATTTATTTGCACATAACGTGCATATGGTTAACTTAAGTAATAATCTTTCTTTTGCAGACAACATGCTTCTCCTCAATTCCATAACATAAGTAATAATTTCTTCTTTGTAAATCAAAATGCATATAATTAGTTCCAGTACCTAAGGAATAATTTCCTTTTGCTTATTATAACGTTGCCTTTTCATGGCATCTCTTTTTAGTGTTTGAACTCCTTGTAACCCGTATATATGTCCTTCATAAATGATCTTAATCTAAGATAATATTTTATGTTTTCCTGGCACGATACTTCTCTTCCAAGTACCCTTAGTAATTCTCTACTTGCTTTGTCCTTGGAAACAAAAACATATTAATGTTCATAGTGTGAATTTGCGTATGAAAATAACATATGAAAAATCTTAAGCATGCAATGCATACACATATATAAGATGATCATAAACAACTCTAGGTGTGTTAGAGTATACTAGCTCCATAATCAAATAGGATTTGTTAAACTCATTGTTCCTGAGCATAACCTTGTGTAAGTTTCGCTAAATTAGTCTAATAGTATTCTAAGGGATTACTAATACTCCAGAGTTTCTATCCCAACATTATTTGAATCGTTGAATGTCTAAACATCCCGTATCATTTACTGCTTAATAGTTACTCTTACGTTTCCAGAGCTTTCTACTGCTTAATACAAATGAAGGGTAGTTACAAGGTCTATTTATTAGCCCATCTGTAGGTTGTTAAAAAGTTTGCACCTACGAAGTAAGCATGTCATGAATCAAATCATGACTTGAAATCAGGTGGTTGTAATGGTACTAACATATACTTATGTAGGTAATTCAGCCTGGGAGCATAAGACATGGCTATGACATTTTATCTCAGACCTATTCCAGTGGTCATGATGAATACCTTTACAAGGATTTGGGTTTTATATAAAATGGTGCAGTCCAAGGCTGTTTATGTGTGTCTGGAGGTTTCTTCTTGACTCAACACCAGGTCCTAATAAACTTTTCCAGATTTGGTTCAATGTTCTAGCTTTATTTTAACATGCTGAACATATTTCTAACCCAAATAGGGTACTCCTAGCATGCATGTGTTAATTATTTCAATCAAGTTTAAATTCGTTAAGTCGATTTTCAGGAAGATGTCATTAATTTCACCTCATTGTTCATAATAGGATTTTGTTTCCTCCTCTAAATAGGTTATGTTATTAGTGCAGTTTGACTATCAATGATCGAGTTGAAAGTCAATCATCATGCTACCCCATGTATTACCTGCTGCTCACAAGGGTTTGGTGGAGTCTTTTGCACCCATATGCACCCTTTTCCTTACAATCTTATTTCCACATGTTGTTATATCGTAACTTCTTATTTTTCATAAATTTATTAAGATTCTATTTTTGCCTATCTATAAACATATTGTTCCCATAAATAAATCCCTGCGTAATTCTGATGTATTTACTTCTTTTCCTACAAGTATAGTTAGAACCGGATCTGAACATATCTTTGTCCTATCGATCTCTTAAGCATAGGATATACCTTGCTAAACTTTGTATATTACACTCTTAGTACTGTTATTGATAATTATGTTCTTTCTACATGAGGTTCGCAAAAACAACTTCCTCAGTTTTTTTGTTTGTTTGTTTTCATCTTGTGACTTCTAGGGTGTAACCGTGCCATACATATGTACTTCGTAGCTTTACTATGGAACTCTAGTGCCTTTTACTTGGCATTATTTGTATGTTTTTAGTACTCTTAACGTACTATGTAGTTATCCATATTAAATGGAAATCATATAATGATCATACCTACTGCTTGCAACATTTACCAATTTCATATTTTTCAACTATTCATGTCGAATTTATGTGACTCTTCTCAAATTTCCACATTTGTTTATGTGTCACTAGTAATTTAATATATATATAACCCCTTTTAGTTGGTTCTTTTGACACTATGTATTCCAAATGGTATTACTCTCCTATAACTCTCTATACTATGTCCTAACAACATGCTCTGACTTGCTACTCATGCAAGAGGTTAATTTATTTCTATCTCTATCGATGTATTGCGTACAAACTGTTCATCACATTCTTGGATCTCGGAGTTTATTTTATGTTTTCTTTGGTACTTACGATCTATGGTGCAACCTATGTGAGCATCTATTTTTAATTTACTTAAATGTTAGTGTACTTGTATCTGACACATTTCACCAATTTGTGAGAATAGAATTATGTTAGTTTATATGTATATCTATGAAAAGAAATTCATAAGTAGATTATGAAATAAATGTATCTGTAGTGGATGTTTTCTTGAAATGAGCCCAATAGGTCTCTTAGTGTTGTAGCTGTGCTCTGATACCACTTGTAATGTCCCAAAAATAACAAAAATTTAAAATTTTTCTTGCCTGCAATATTCGTCAGTTTAGAGTAAAAGACTCATACATTAAATCTAAAGTCATTAAAACATCCATACTGGCACGAAAAATTTGTAATCCTAATACTTATGTTTTACATGGTCTAATCTATGGGTAAGTTTAGAATTGCGAAAGCGATGTGGAAATGGTATAATGGCATGTTTTTGTTGCAATTGTAATGGTGGTTCAAAAGTAAAACATAGCACTCCTTACTGTTTTTAGGAATCATGTGATTTTAATTGTGATTGTGTAATGCGCCTTCAGGTGATGAGATCCTTTGATGACGGTATGTTATTCACATGGTGGTTATAATAATACTCCAGGAAAGGTAATTACATACCTTGGTAGGGTTGCTGGGAGGTATGGGTAAGAGTAATGGTTGCTGGAATTACTGAGCGTTTTGCTAATGTCCTACTTTGCCTTTGTCCTTGTAGGTGTAATCAATCTACGGGTGTTATCTCTAAGGTTTGGTGCATATTTTACTATTGGTACTAATTCACCAAGGCAAATGATAAGTTATAAAAAAGGTGGTTATCCCACTACCATGGGAGTTCAGAGCATGAAAGGTTTCCTATTGTAAGGTTCACAACTAAAAGCTTAATGTAATATAAACAAATGTGGGTTGTTTCATAATTTTTCCTATAGACTTGGTGCAAAATCGATCCCTTCATAATTTTAAACAAGAGTTGACTCCACGACTTCACTATAGGCTTGTTACCAATAATTGCACCTCCACTACGGTGAGTTTGGTGTATCATTTAATGCACTTTAAATGAGTATGGGAGATATCCTGTCACGAGGGTTTGGAGAAAATGATTTGGGGCTTTTGCGAGTCAATCCTGTATTCAACTTGTTCCTCGTTTTGGCTCTGCACTTCGTTGATATGGTTACTATGTTGGGTACTGACCCGAGCTCTGCTCATGGTTAGCCTGTTTGTTAAATGTTGAGCCCGTTTATGCTGTATTACAATCCTACTCCATACAGGTAATGAAAAGCTCTCTATTCGCACTTGATATTTTTATGTTTCCTTTGTTGTCTGAAAAACATGGTTGCGCTAACCAATTTTATATATCATTTATGACAGATGGAAATGATTTGGTATGGGAGTTGCTAAGATCTGAGGTGACGGATGTGTGGCTAGGATAAATGGTAGTCTGGCTTATCCATTCGTTCCCTATCTCCTGCAGCTCTGGCGTTGTATGTATGCATTTGGCCTGGTGTTTAGAGTGAAACTCCTATAAGCCATTGGCTTACTGATTCACTTTGGGGAGGTCTAAATAGTCGCCTACTGGCTAGAATAGGAAGAATGGGTTTTCAATGTAACTCAATAGCTGAATGAGTACTGGTACTATGATATAAAAGAACTATGTAGTAGTTGGGTCTTACCTGTTACTCGCCTTTGCGAAATCTTATAAACAAATGAAATGCTATATCTTTGGATATGACTCCTGTACAGCTGCAATGATTTCAAATGGTACATTTCTATTTTGTTTTCCTGTGTGTATGCAAGCATTCAAGTTGAAACTTAAGGGTTCTAATATTATGGGGTTCCTGGGTATTTTCTTTTTGTAAACTGTTGTACGACAATCGTCTTTAATAATGAAAGGCCTTTGGCTCCTTCAGCTTGGCAATGTCACTGTGATTCGTGTATTCATTTTATTTGCACATGCTACTGTGTTGGTTACTGCTATGGTGCTTCTACGTAACAAAGTGCCGCCAGTAGAAGATTATAGGATATCAAATGAAGTTTATATGCCTCTGTTTTGGTATTGCAGTTAGATTTTAAATAAGAAAATCTTGTTTTACTTACTGGTCATGTGAATAGGATGGATACTTGTATGGGGAGGGTTTCGAGGCTATCCTTCGCGTTTTGTTTATGTTGTTGAGGACCATAGGCCCTGTAGGAATTTCCTACAAGTTTTGTTTTCGGCGTGAGAGCCATGGGATGCGACCCTTGATCTCTAATTTCGCTGGGCATCCTTGTTTGTAACTTTCAGGCAGTCCTTAAACACTATCGCTTTATAATGTATGCTTGTTTAGTAATAAATCTTGAATGGATAGAGTATCGGTCTGTGTATTTGTAATAAGCTCTGTGTCTTTTGAAATACTAGATGATAACGGGTAGCGATGGCTAAGTATGATGCGTAGGAGCAATATCTATGAAGAATGATGATGCATTTTCTGTTGCTATAAAATTGTACTACTAGCTTTTCGAAAGGGTTGGGTTTACATATCTCTGTTTAATAATTGAGTTTCAGTAGTTAAAACATTTTGTGGAAATTTAAAATGAGAGTTGAGATGAGAGGAAAAATAAACTCAATGGATCTTACTGAAATAAATCAATTATTCACATAACTCATAAGTTTAAGCAATTCAATTGACTAGCGAAGACTAGTTGGCTAGTCCTGCTAGGAAATGAAATTTGATTCTGGAAAATCTTGAAAACTGATATTTAAGCTACTACTATTTTAACATTTCATTTATAAAATAAGAGATATAAATCGTAGGAGGGTTTTATAAACATTTCATACCTGTCGATCCTTGTAGCTTGTCCTACTGATAAGGGCCTGTTGATTTCTGTAGCTTGTCCTGCTGATAATGACATGCACACTCCACCGACTAGTTAGGGAAATTACTAACTCTTCGCTAACTTGATAATTGATCTTGGATTGGATGACTTTGGGAATACCATGTTCCTCCGAACCATGTTTCTACAACCGTTCCTGGTTCAGTAAGAATACCCCCCGAGACGGTTCTGACATGCAAACTAAGAAGTAGAGGCCCTATAGGTGTAGCTGGTTCAGATCTGGAAAATATATGAGCAAAGTTCACTTCTGTAATAGAGAGTTCTTCTTGGCATAATAATACCAAAAGAAAGAGATGAAGAAGAAGCTCCCCAAAATTGGGTCTTCCCTCCTTAAGTAGGAAAATCTTGAACAATAGGACTGTTGGAATTTACTAGTTTCTTTAAAAAGCCCACGCGGAAGATTTTTCAACCCTTCTGTCTTTAATTACAATGAACTTATAGAGGCCCCTGGAGCTCTAGGATCGGCTCTGTTCTGAATAGAAAACAGTTGTAATTACTTGACAGCTGACTAAGGAATTTCTCCGTTACAACTTAAAAACAGACACAAGTGGTATAGGCCTAACCGCTTTATTACATTCACTGGCCTATTTTACTATAAGACTAACTACTTCAATGAAAACAAAAAATAAAATTGACAGCTCTAGCTTTGCGGCCTCCATCACTTGTTGTTCCCTTAGCTGACGTCTTCGATCTTTTAATCTGCCATTTTCCACGCTGTCTTTCCAAAAAAGGGTTTGCATGCCATCTGAGTATCTTCGAAACTTGGAAACCAGGAGTATACTTGTATAGACAAGAAAACTGACTTGCCAGATAGTGGGATGCAAAAGACATAAGAGTGCCACCACCCTATTTCTAGGCTCTCACTTGATCATACCAATTGAGGAAATCACCCTCGTCAGAGGGAACGTTTGTTCGGGTTTCCTTGGGTGGGGAAATAGGGGGCACTTCTTCAGTAGGGAGGATCGATTCCTGGATTATATCTTCATCAAAGGGGATTTTCTACTCCTCTTCCTCGTGGGCTTTTCCTCCTTTCTGTTGCAGCAAATTCCAACACCCCTGTTATGCCTCGAGCTCTTCCGACTCTCTGGCAGAATTGTCCTCCACTTAGTTGGAAAACATAAGAGGTGGGAGAGTATACTCCTTGTTACAAATGATAATTTTAAAATATTAATCTAGGTTAATTTTAGTAAATTAATGTAATTAAACTAAGAGGTGACTTGAAAAGTCACCTCTCTTCCCCATTTAGGGTATAAATTACCAGGGGCACAATTGTTGTAATCATATTCTACATTCTTATCAAATATATTTCTACATTACATTATGCTTCCACCACTTTTCTCTCTCCATTGGTATCAGAGCCACTGGCCCTGCACCACCACCACCACCTCCGCTGCATACACCACACTCCATTCCCACTCCATCATTGTCCTCCACCACGTTCCCACGCCATCCTCTGCTACACTCACCACATTCTGACCTCCCCCACTCTCTTCCTGCTTCGTCCTCTACCCTCTACTACGCCCTCACACCCACACCTACGCAGAAAATCCCCACTCCTTCCACCTGTTGCACCTCTTCACTCCCACTTCTTCTTGCCAGATCCCTTCCTCCTACATGCATTTTCTTTCTGTATGCATCCTCCCCATCCTTTCCCTCCCTCCTCCGTCCCTTTCTCCTTTCCCCACTCCCTACACTCACACACCCATCGCTCTCTCCCATCTGTGCCTCGCACCAGCCATCCGTCCACATCTCCCTTCCGCCCTCCACCATCCTGCACCACCTCCCAACCTCCCTCCATCCACCATTCTGCACCCACCTCCCAACCTACCATCACCCCTACCGTCGTCGCCCAACCTCCTCCTCCTCCACGTTCTCTCCCTCTGCCACCACCTTGCCCCCGTGCTGCCACCATCGTGCCCGCTCCACGTGAATCCCGGCACAAAAATTTTAATAACAAATAATAATAATAATAATATATTATTATTATAATAATATTAATATTATTGTTTTTATTTATTTATTAAAGTTTAAAAAAAAACTACATTACAATAATAATAATAATAATTATAATTAGTTCAAAAATAAAAATAAAAATCATGGCAAGTTGGATTCATACAACAAATAAAAATAGATCCACATTTAGCACTGAGAAGATTCCAGCAATCACTAGATCAATAAGTGAATTAAACGCCCGATTCGATTCAATCAATGAGAAGATTAAGGAGAACTATGAGGAACTCCAGGCAAAAATCGATCAAACCAGTGACAATTTGGCGGCGACTTGGACACAAATCACATCACGAATAGAGAATTTCGTTTTCACTCTACGAGACAACCAAAAGAAAAATGAGGCAGTTTTAAAAGCCATCTTGGAAAGATTACCAATACTAAAAGATCTGCACCGCAACTCTCCCAGGACACCGTAGCAGCCAAATCTTTTCAACATATTGTCATCATTCTTATACACACAAGGACGCCAAATTTGGGTGAAATTCAAGCTACCCAAATACGACGGGGATGAGCGATAGTGCATAGCCTAGATTAAAAAAGTCGAGGAATACTTAGACATCCAAAATATCCATTACGAAGAGGAGAAAGTTAAATATGCCTCCATGCATCTAGAAGGAAACGCTTACAACTGGAACTTATGGAGGAAGAAAACTGCAAGAATCTGTTCTCACAACTGGGTTAGTTTCAAGAACGACCTCATTAAAAGATTCCAAGGCATTGAATAAAAAGACTTCTTTGCGAAAATCACAAGGTTACAATAGAAAAGCAGTGTCGATGAGTACACCTGTGAGTGGGAAGCGTTGTCGACTCGAGTTCCGGAGTTAACCAATGACCAACACTTACAGACCTACATACACGGTCTTAAACAACACATCCATGATGAACTAGAGTTATATAACATCTCAACCATGGAGGAAGTCCGACGTAAAGCTAGGATCATTGAAAGCAAATTCAAGAAACCTGTTCATACAACTTTCGATAAGGACGACTACAAAAGGAAGCCCTTCCAATCAACATACACAGGAAATCCAAGATATACACCACCACAAGTCAAGGAAGAAATGAAGCCCAGTTTAGAGGCCCAAAGAATAAGGGAAGGGAAATGCAAGTTATGTGGAGACAAATGGGATCCTAAGCCCAGATGCTTACAAAAGAAATTGTATGCCTGTGAAGCAGAAGAAGCAGAGTTGGAAGTCGAGAAGCCAATTGAGAATGATACAAATAGTCAACCAGACTACCAAATAGAAATCGAGGATGACACCCCAAAAATCTCATTGGCCACTATTACCAGAATCTCCCAACCACAAACATTGAAGATTAAAGGACATATCAAAAAGAATAATGTCACAGTTCTCATCGACAGTGGCAGCACCCATACCTCCATTAATTTCAACCTTGCTAAAGTATTTAACCTATTTATTTTTCTAGTACCTAACATGAAGGTTATGGTAGCAGATGGAAAGAAGATTGACAACGTGGGAAAATGTCAGAAGGTCAAGTTACAATTGCAAGAGTACAACTGAGAATCAGATTTCTTTGCGGTACCATTGGGAGGAGTTGATGTAGTATTAGGAATACAATGGTTACAAACCTTGGGTACATACTCCACAAATAACCAAGAGCATTTTATTGAATTCCAGTCGCTCGGGAAGACATACAAGTTATACTGGTTCCAACCACCTCCGACACAGTTAGTTACGTCACATCAGATGGAAAAGCTACTTCGAAAAGGTGCACCAGTGTACATACTTCAATGTCAAGAAATGGAGCTTCTAACATATGAAGGAGATATGGACAAACAACCAGAGATACAAGATCTAATTCAAAAACATCACAAGGTGTTCCAAGAGCTTCCGATGGATCTCCCACCAAACAGGAAGATTGAACACATAATTGAGATTGAACTAGGGTCAAAACCTGTCAATAGTGAACCATACAGATATCCACATCACCATAAAACAAAGATCGAAAGGCTAACTCAAGAAATTCTAAAATGCAGTGTCAATTAAAAAAGAAGAAGCCTGTATGTAGCTCCAGTAGTGTTAGTACGAAAGAAGAATGGTTTGTTCATATTATGCATAGATTATAGAGGACTGAACAAAATAACTATCAAAAATAAATTTCCGATTCCGTTCATTGATGAGATGCTAGATGAACTTCATGGGGCCAAGTATTTCTCAAAATTGGATCTCCGATCTTTCTATTATCAAATCAAAGTTAGAGTGGAAGACATAGCAAAAACTATTTTTTGCACTCATGAAGGCCATTATGAGTTCAAAGTAATGCCCTTCGGTTTGACTAACGCTCCAGCTACATTTCAAGCCGCAATGAACGAATTGTTCCAGCCATTTTTAAGAAAATTCTTGCTAGTATTTTTTGATGACATCCTCATATATAGCAGAAAATGGGACGAGCATCTAGAACACTTAAGTCAAGTACTTACCATTTTGGAAGAAAACCAATTCTATGCAAAGAGGTCTAAGTGCACCTTTGGAAAAGAGGAATTTGACTACCTGGGCCATAAGATATCAAAGGAAGGATTTAAAGTCGATCCAAGCAAAATCAAGGCAATCGTGGAATTTCCCAAACCCAATAACATATCAAAACTAAGGGGATTGCCCAAACCCAATAACATATCAAAACTAAGGGGATTCCTAGGCCTAATAGGATACTATCGAAGATTTGTAAAAAAATATGCCCATAAAACTGCCTGTAATGTCCCCTCCTATCATACCATGATAGAGAGGGTCATTGTGCTAAAACCGGGCATCTAGCCCCATAAATCGTGGACCACTAAGCATTCCCATAATATGACAGAGATATAAGGATGCATAATTATCAGAAATCACAGCGGAATTAACTTATGAAATACACAATCATCACACATTCAAGATATTCATCAATCAAACAATTGCAAGATAGCACAAGAAAATACTTATCTTAATGAAGTAGTACCAAACAACTAGCTACGCTTCTGCAACATTCCACCCAACCGTAGGCCAGTGTGCTCCTCAATCTCTCAGCACCACTGCCACCCCCGAGCTGGGCATGATCTCCACAAGGAAAAGGGGAAACAGACTCTCACATAGCCAAAGGTATATGAAAATCAGCCAAGCCAATCAGCAATTGGGTTTCTCAAGCTGTTAAGAGATGGGTGCATGTATCATCAAAAGCATAAGTGCTGGGCATGAGAAAAACGCTTCTATAGTGAAGTTCCCAATAATGGGTTCCTGACCGTTCCAGAAAACGTGGGAAACCAAAACGAAAAGGAGAAAATGGGAATTCAACCCCAGGAGAGAAGAATCGTTTTCAGAAGAATGCTCATGGGCATTTCGTGGACAGAAACGGCCTCCCTAACCCCAAAAATCATGGCTCTCTTCTCCCATCCAATGAGCTAACCAAAAACGAGTTTGCGGGCATGGAAAAAATGCAGGGAAAGGTGAAAACGTGAAGGATAAAACCCCAACAGGCTCAGACTGCGTGAGAGGAAGAATGCCATGGGTGAAGAAGAATGGCTTTTGGGCCCATTTCGTGGGGGTTTTCTTGGCCCACAAGCAAAAACACGATTTTCCAAGTTGATGGCTTGCCCATGCACGAAAATTGACAGCCATACCTCTCCCATCCCAAGGCATTTATTGTCTCAACCAATTCTTGGAAGGATTAAGTGATTGGGTGCATGAGACCAAATGGGTAGTTGAGAGTTCATGGGTTTCCTCAATGAAATGGATTAACACCATGGGCTCAAGGGTTTGAATAATTTTCCTCCCTATTCCTTGTAGAATCATGTCCCATCTCTTTGTTTCATTGCATAGCTAGTTGTGGGTGTTTTCATTAAAATTGCATATTTACATGGTGTCTTATTTACATTGTTCCCATCTCGCACAAGAACCATAGGCATCTATTCTAATTGCCGATACATAGAACATTAAATCAATGGCGGGGCCTTGGCCTTGAGCTCCTCACCATGACTAAATAACAATATTTACATCATTTACCATATTAATGCAATAGGGTCAAGCTGGGGACATTACATTCCCCTTCCCTTGGAATAACACCATCCTCGGTGTTCCAACACTTCGGAAAATAAATACCCACTTTACATATGTCCAAAATTCACAAAAACTTTGCAGATCTGCCCTGTATTCTGTTCTTTACATTGAACTTTCAGGACCAAGTCCTTTGATCTTCACAAGCTGCTCCTGCTGATTCGGATCTTCTAGCTCATCCATAAGTCTGAAAACTTTATGGCTGCTACCCTCTTGAGGTTCTCTTGTTGGGCAGTTGTGGAGGTAATGATCCCCCTCACAAATCCAACACTTCACGGGTTGCTTCATCTTTATCTGCTCAATTTCCTTTGAGTCTTCCCACCCGGAGCGTTTCTTAATCGGACGATTGGATGAATGCTTCTTCACTGATCCACTTTTCTTTCCCTTGCTGATTGCTTTCATAATGCTTTTTACCTCTTTCTGCAGACAAATAGAGTCC
This sequence comes from Larix kaempferi, assembly GCA_027924585.1. NCBI lineage: Eukaryota > Viridiplantae > Streptophyta > Pinopsida > Pinales > Pinaceae > Larix > Larix kaempferi. Next base: position 199,871 of record BSBM01001485.1, on the reverse strand, counting down.
TGCAAGACCTTGTGGTTCATCTTGTTCTGCTGCTTTTGCATTTTGAGCATCTCTCCAAGATTTTCTTGGGTCTTGGCAATTGTTTGAAGAAGACTTCCGGCCAATCCTAATAGCCCTTGGTCTGCCGCCATGGTCAATGGAGACAACTGACCACACTTTTCTCACTAGCACACCTGCCTGTACCGACTGCAACCAATTGATTCAATTTCACCTGTGAAATTCATCATTACAATTCTCGTTAGGTCAACCATAACCCAAAACATTAAAAATCAGTCAATGGTTTTTCCCCAGTTGACATGGATAGTCCATGCTTTACTCATGAGACTCCCACACTTTTTATGCTTGCCCAACATACACATGAATTTCTTCATGTTTATCCATTCACAGGAAATTCATTACTTAGCATTCGCAATTCACTTTAATCAAATAAACACACTTTTACTTTCAGTCATGCATGCATTCAGCATTTTTCTAATTCTATAATTGCATCAATAAAAGGGAAAGAGAGAGAGCAGTAAGAGTTTCTCCTCTTAGTCTTGTTCCATTCTGGAACCCACACCACCACTGTGGTTTTTCTGCTCTTGTCCTTTTTCACTTCATCGTGAATGCTTGACCTTCTCTTCTTAGTTATGACACATAGGTGTCTATGGTTTATTCTAGACCTCTCAACCATGGAGTTCCTCCACTTGGTTGGTCTAACTCTTGGCCGCTAGGACTCACACAGCTCCACTAGCCCCATCCTTCACTACTGCTCATGCTGAGCTCTTTAGGGTGGTTACATGTCCACATGCATCCTTAAGATGCTTCAAGGTTCTTGCTTCCAACAATACCTGCGTTGGATGTCTTTGCTTTATTCCATAGGACCCTTCTTTTCTCTACAGGCCTTGGATCTCCTATGGGTACAATAACGAATGTTGGGATAGCACGCAGGCTACTTCTCAACATCAATTAATCAATGCTCAACCAGCCACTTTCTGGATTTACCAAGCAACTTTCAGTTCTTTCAGGGTCCCTGCTTCCTGCATTGACCAAGGTTTTCAACAGAGAAACAACAATGCATCAGCTCACTGTTGCAATATTTATGTTTGAAACCTTCAGTTTTTCAAATAAGAAATGAATGAAATTGAATACTTATCTGTATTGTGCATTTCCTCGCTACTCCACAGGTTTCCTTCTCTGCTTTACAAGCCTTGGATCACCTGTGGGGTGGATGCTTGGCCAGCACACATGCTGCTCCACAACATCATCCGAATAGGCAATGCCAAGCCAGTGCGCCGACTGGGTTTATCAGGAATCCCAAAAATCAGTATGCTAAGCCAGTACGCCGACTGGGTTTATTAAGCATTTCAAAGATCAGTATGCTAAGCTAGTACGCCGACTGGGTTTATCAAGCATTTCAAAGATCAGTATGCTAAGCCAGTACACCGACTGGGTTTATCAAGCATTTCAAAGATCAGTATGCTAAGCTAGTACGCCGACTGGGTTTATCAAGCATTTCAAAGATCAGTATGCTAAGCTAGTACGTCGACTAGGTTTATCAAGCATTTCAAAAACCATTTCCAAGCCAGTTCTCCGACTGGGTTTGTCAAGAAATAACACCCTTCACCAATACTTCCACATCATGCAAGTAACCGATTCCAAGCCAGTACACCGACTGGGTTTATCAGGCATCCAGCAACCTTTCGCCACAACTCCCCAAATAACCAATGCCAAGCCAGTACGCTGACTGGGTTTATCAGGCATACAACAACCATTCGTCACAACTCCCAAATAACCAATGCCAAGCCAGTACGCTGACTGGGTTTATCATGAATACAACAACCATTCGTCACAACTCCCAAATAACCAATGCCAAGCCAGTACGCCGACTGGGTTTATCAGGCATACAACAACCATTCGTCACAACTCCCAAATAACCAATGCCAAGCCAATACGCCGACTGGGTTTATCAGGCATACAACAACCATTCATCACAACTCCCAAATAACCAATGCCAAGCCAGTACGCCGACTAGGTTTATCAGGAAATATGAACAACATAATATGATTACGTGGCTCCTTCCCTTGTGCAACCAGCGGTTCCCTCCAGGAACTCCATAGGTGACTCACTTGACTGCAGGCTAGCATGGCCCCACAATACCCACTCACACTACACAAGGATGATACCCCTTTTCTGCAACACAGCTCCTCGGGCATATCCATCCCTTCTAGTGTCCTTTAGTGTGAGCGTAGAAAGGTTACCACTGCCCATACAGTCCTCTTTGAGCACCCTTCTTCACTTTGCCCCTTACGTGCAACACCAAGTTGCATTTGTGTAAGTTGTTAGCACAAGAAGGATAAGCAAGCTCATCAGTATTACTGCCCAAAAATTGTAATCATATTTCATATCATTCACTATCAAGTATTGAAACACCAGGAATGCGTCCATTCCCTTAGGGTGTAGTCAATATTGAAAACCCTACCATGACCCAGCACCAGAAAAGGTGTGCACCCCCTTTCTGATGTGCGCCATGTAGGCCCTAATCATACTCAAGCAGTCTGGAACAATAATGAAATAATAAAACATGCTCTGCATATTAAATCTAATAATTTAGACATGCATGTTCTTGTCTAGGGTCACAGAATACTCATTCATTTTGCATATGTGTCTCACATGCCTTCCGGGCATAGCTTTACCATCTCACTTTCATGGTTTACCGACATGCTGTTTGGTTGAGACAATGGCGTTTCACCCGAAACCCATTTCCAAAGCATGGAATCCTTCCTATCTAGTTTGGCTTCTGCAGGCCATCACACATGGTCTTCCTGCAATGTGTCATCCTGACACACTTTATCAAATAGCCAAACAGTCAGCAACATTTAGCAATAAGCTTCAAATATGATTGTTCCATAACCAATCAATAGCATTAATAATTAAATTCAATATGAATTTACAATTCTGTCTACTACAGAAATTGGTTTTCTTATCCATGAAGCTATCCTCGTATTGTTTGGCTCCTGTAAGTGACACCACTCTGCCCATTATGGCCTTATGCCCGCTGCCATACGGGAGCATCCCCTTACAGCATGTCCTCCTGACACATTTTCATATAAGCCAAACAGTCATTAGCAATTATTAGCAAAATTTCAAATCCGAAACAATTACAAATCTGATATTTACAGCTGTTCTTGCTAACAGAACTTAGAGCTCTCAACCATGAGATTCCTTCTCATAAGCTCTAGATCAAATTTCACAGTCATATCATTCATACAACTCTGTCCTTCCACAGAGCATTCTAGCAGCCCATCGATCATGATTGGGATCTTCATGCACTTACTATTCTGCATTCATAACAGCCCATGAAATGGTCCTAGAATTATCATCAATTCATCATTTCATTCATTATTTATTTTGCAATGACATATGTATCATCCCTATGCATTCATACAATGCATCACAAGATTTATAAAATCTCTTAATCCACATCTAATCAATGATACCTTGCATTGTTTCATGAGTACTATGCATTCAAGCATATTATGCTCGAAACATGACTATCTCATATAACCTGCATTACCATAATTAGGACCACCAGTCCTCACTTGCTTGGGTTATTAAGCACATAACCAATCATACGCATGGCATGATATAATTTCACGTGAATGCATTGAGATTTCTAAACAGTCATAGGGTGTAAGGGTCGTCCTCTTCACTTACCCACACCTCACCAAGCTTGGTAGGTTAACAGCCCCAGTCGATATTCAATATCACATGCAAATTAGCTCAACATAGCTCAAACATAGTTGAAGAGATCTTACCGAATCCCCTTTCAACATTCATGCAATTTATGTACCAATAACCATTACCTGTATGGCTGTCGTTTACACCACTTGATGTTACCTGACCAATTGGCCTCTTACCAATGCTACACAGTCCTTTTGCCAACCTCGTGATCATAGGTTTGTTGCGCCATCATTTCCGCATAAGGTTGTTGGCTTCATGCAACAACATCCTCAGAACGTTTAGCCATGCTCTTTGTTATCTTTGGTCCTACAACCAATACCAACATCAATAGTGATTATCAACCACAATATTCTCCATTAGTGGTTTATTGCATATGCCGACTTCATTATTCTACCAATGTGCAATATCCCATTTATGCACAAGTATTTCTATATGCACTATGCAATTTGTTAAGATGCCATCTAGTGCATATATATCTATGTAATCCTTTACATTTTTAACATTTTTATGCCATATGAAAACTTCATAATTATAAGTATGATAACAAACAGAGGTTTAAGAAATTCTTCCCTTTTCGGTCCCTCATCGTGACATGGAATTCCTCTTCCATATCCTGCAATTGTAGAAATTGCCCATATTGACAACAAAATTTGTTTGTCAAAACAGCCGCTGGCACTCTTCTGCACTAAATATCTATGATATATATAGACCTCCTTCAAACTCTGGTCATGCATCATTGTTCCCTGCTGGACAAGCTTTCCAATTCCTATCTTCATGCTCCATTCTGACATCAGGTGTAGGAACTGCATCCTTTCAAAAATGACAACTTTCACTCCCATTCTGCACATTTTACACAGCTGCATTCTATTCTCCAAAGTTCACAAATTACTTCATGCACGTGGGAAGAATGCCATACTGAAAATTCGTCAAATCACAAACAAAGACACATGAGGGGGAAAAATAAAGGGGGTCAAGGGGGCTTGCCCCCTTGTGGCTTCCCGGCGCCACTGCGGGGCGGGTCGAGGGCAGCGCCCTCATTTTTTTTTTTTTTTTTTTAGGAATCACGCCGCATCGGGCGGTTCACGAAATCCTACCGCAACGGGTAGTTCGCTGAATCCTGCCACAATGGGCGGTTGACTGATTGCTCCCGCAACTGCGAGGCAGTTCAATATATGCTCCCGCAACTGCGGGGCGGTTCGGCGACGGCTTCCGCAATTGCGGGGCGCTTGGCCTAAGCCTTTCGCAATTGCGGGGCACTTGGCCGAAGCCTTCCGCAATTGCGGGGTGCTTGGCCGAATCCTTCCGCAATTGCGGGGCCATTCGGCGAAGGCTCCCGCAGTTGCGGAGCCCTTCGGCGAAGCCTTCCGCGGTTTCAGGGTGATTCTCGGCTCGCCTCCGTTACTGGGCGGTTCGCCGGACGCTTTCAAAATTTCGGGGAGATTTGTGGAAGCCTTCCGCAATTGCAGAACGATTCGCTGAAGTCTTCCGCAGTTGCAGAACGATTCGGAGAAGTCTTCCGCAGTTGCGGAATGATTCGGCGAAGTCTTCCGCAGTTGCAGAAAGATTCACCGAAGTCTTTTGCAATTTTCGGAAAGACTTGCCGAACTCTTCCGCGTTGCGGAACGATTCGCTTAATCCTTCCGCAATTTCGGAAGAGAATTCCTTCCAAAATTTCGGAAGAGAAATCCTTCCGAAAATTTCTTTCGACGCCGACACTTAGAAAATTTTTCACATAAAAAAAATTTTTCTCCGCTGTTTCGGAGCCGTTGGCTGAATTCTTCCGCAATTGCGGGAAGGTTCGCCGAAAGCTTCCGCAATTGCGGGAAGGTTCGCGGAACTCTTCCGCAATTGCGGGAAGGTTCGCAGAACCTTTCCGCAGTTTCGGGACGACTTCCCGAAACAGTTTTAAAACAAAAATTTCCAGAAACAGAGTTAAAACACAATTTTTCAATACTCTTAAGGAAGAATTTAAAATCTTCCCTTCTAACTGCTATCAGGTTTGGCCCATAGAGGCCCAATGCTGCAACGCAGCTCTGATACCAAAATGTAATGTCCCCTCCTATCATACCATGATAGAGAGGGTCATTGTGCTAAAACCGGGCATCTAGCCCCATAAATCGTGGACCACTAAGCATTCCCATAATATGACAGAGATATAAGGATGCATAATTATCAGAAATCACAGCGGAATTAACTTATGAAATACACAATCATCACACATTCAAGATATTCATCAATCAAACAATTGCAAGATAGCACAAGAAAATACTTATCTTAATGAAGTAGTACCAAACAACTAGCTACGCTTCTGCAACATTCCACCCAACCGTAGGCCAGTGTGCTCCTCAATCTCTCAGCACCACTGCCACCCCCGAGCTGGGCATGATCTCCACAAGGAAAAGGGGAAACAGGCTCTCACATAGCCAAAGGTATATCAAAATCAGCCAAGCCAATCAGCAATTGGGTTTCTCAGGCTGTTAAGAGATGGGTGCATGTATCATCAAAAGCATAAGTGCTGGGCATGAGAAAAACGCTTCTATAGTGAAGTTCCCAACAATGGGTTCCTGACCGTTCCAGAAAACGTGGGAAACCAAAACGAAAAGGAGAAAATGGGAATTCAACCCCAGGAGAGCAGAATCATTTTCAGAAGAATGCTCATGGGCATTTCATGGACAGAAATGTTCTCCCTAACCCCAAATATTGTGGCTCTCTTCTCCCATCCAATGAGCTAACCAAAAACGAGTTTGCAGGCATGGAAAAAACGCAGGGAAAGGTGAAAACGTGAAGGATAAAACCCCAACAGGCTCAGACTGCGTGAGAGGAAGAATGCCATGGGTGAAGAAGAATGGCTTTTGGGCCCATTTCGTGGGGGTTTTCTTGCCCCACAAGCAAAAACACGATTTTCCAAGTTGATGGCTTGCCCATGCACGAAAATTGACAGCCATACCTCTCCCATCCCAAGGCATTTATTATCTCAACCAATTCTTGGAAGGATTAAGTGATTGGGTGCATGAGACCAAATGGGTAGTTGAGAGTTCATGGGTTTCCTCAATGAAATGGATTAACACCATGGGCTCAAGGGTTTGAATAATTTCCCTCCCTATTCCTTGTAGAATCATGCCCCATCTCTTTGTTGCATTGCATAGCTAGTTGTGGGTGTTTTCATTAAAATTGCATATTTACATGGTGTCTTATTTACATTGTGCCCATCTCGCACAAGAACCATAGGCATCTATTCTAATTTCCGATACATAGAACATTAAATCAATGGCGGGCCTTGGCCTTGAGCTCCTCACCATGACTAAATAACAATATTTACATCATTTACCATATTAATGCAATAGGGTCAAGCTGGGGACATTACACTGCCCCTCTCATAAATTTATTGAAGAAGAATTCCTTCCAATGGAGTAGTGAAGTGGAAAAATGTTTTGAAACATTAAAAATGCATGATGTCATCAACATCTATATTAGCCATGCCTAACTTCACAAAACCCTTCGTAGTCGAATGCGACGCCTCAGGTTTCGGACTAGGAGCAGTTTTGATGCAAGAAGGTCACCCAATAGCATTCGAAAGTAGAAAGCTCAATAAGAGAGAAAGTTTGAGGTCCACTTACAATAAAGAGATGCTGGCCATTATACATGCCTTAACAAAATGGCGACAGTACCTTCTAGGGAGAAAAATATTGATAAGAACAGACCATAACAGTCTTCAATATCTCCTTCAACAAAAGACATTGTCAACAGAACAACAAAAGTGGATAGAAAAAATCGCTACTTTTGATCTGGAGATATTACATAAAAAAGGGAAAGACAATATAGTCGCTGATGCTCTATCTAGGAAGGATGAAGCCTAGACATATGCAATTTCAATCGTTATCCTAGAGTGGTCGGACTAAATACGAAAAGAATATGCTAAAGACCCAAACACTTGCGCCTTAATCAAAGATATGAATAGAGGTCCAAAATTCGAGTGGTGAAACGACATCTTGTGGCACAAAGGAAGGATCTATTTAAACCCAACATTAAGGTTTAAAAATAAGGTGATGATAGAAGCTCACAATTCACCGGTTGCAGGACATGTAGGATTTTTCAAGACATATTACAATGCCATACAATCGTTCTATTGGAAAGGAATGCATAAATACATTCAAAAATATGTAGCCGAATGTGACACATGTCAAAGGAATAAAAGAGAAAACGTCATGACTCCAGGGCTACTCCACCCACTAAACATTCCGAAGCAAAAGTGGGAGGAAATCTCTATGGATTTTATTGAAGGGTTACTCCTATTTGATAGTAAGGACAAAATCTTCATGCTGGTGGAACGATTAACGAAATATGCACATTTTATGGTTATCAAAAAAACTGACTCCGCTAAACAGATCGCTGAAGTATTTTGTAAAAATATTTACAAATTACACGGATTCCCAAGAATTATCATTAGCGACAGAGATGCCAAATTCACAAGCAATTTTTGGAAGGAATTTTGTAAACAAATTGGGATCACTCTTAACATGAGTTCATCTTATCATCCACAGACAGATGGACAAACAGAAGTTGTCAAAAAATGTCTGGAAGCATATCTTCGTAGTTTCGTCACTAACAAACAGAACAAATGGTTACAATGGTTACACCTTGCCGAATGGTGGTATAACACTACCTATCACATGTCATCTAAGATGACACCTTTTCAAGCATTGTATAGTTATGAGACACCTAGATGGAAGGAATTAGTCCAAGGTAATGCAAAAGTACCCATAGTAAAAAGTCAACTTGAAGAAAATCAATGAGTAATGCAAGTACTGCAGGATAATTTATCTATGGCACAAAATCATATGAAGCAACAAGCAGATCACAATAGAACAAAAAGAGAGTTTGAATTAACAGATTGGGTATTTGTAAGGCTTCAACCATACAAACAATTGTCGCTAAAGCAACAAGGAAAAAACGAATTGGCACCCAAGTTCTATGGACCCTATCAAATTGTCAGAAATATTAGCCCAATAGCATACAAATTGAAGCTACCCGATTTGAGTCGAATTCACAACGTCTTCCATATCTCAAATTTAAAAAAATTGTTGGGTCAACATCAATCCATTCAAACAACACTTCCCGCTCTTGTTCATCACATGTTCTAGTGAAAATATTATCTTGGTCCCTTGCTCTCTCTCCATGTCTGTGATACTACCTGCAAAAATAACCAAACAGATGAACTCACCACCCTTTGGAATTTGACATAAGCTACAGGCCCAAAGAGTCAGGCTTATAATGACCAACAGTGACAACGTCTCCATGCGAATTATGCTTTCATGATTCTCTGACTTAGACCTTCCAAATGATTTATCATGATGACTGAGGATAGGACTGATGTAATGCACGTACAACCATGCATTTTGGATCACATAGAAATGACCCCTAACGGTGCTGAGGTGGCTTATCCCATGTGGCCATCATTAATCTATGGAGGAGATGTCCCCTTCTCATGTGAGAACTAGTGATCAGATCAGGACCACGACTTTTCTACTTCTGTGGCTTCCTATTTTGTAGCACATAGTTCCAAGTCTAACTGTTGGATGGAACTCCCTGCCGACCGCGGTGATTTTGGGCTTGGTTAACCTGCGGGTGATAAAAATCACCGCCACTATCCTGGACCCTTGATCTATCCCTGATAGATTTGAGCCCTTGCAAAGAGCGCAACATTTATGTAATATCCCTCTTTTACACCCCTACTAATTTTTTGTGAATATAAATGTTATTGTACTTGTTGCTGGTGAGGAGCTCAAGGCTAAGGCCCCACCAGTGAACCTTGTAAGCTAAGTGATTTATTTCCTAGTTGTATTTGGGAATAGTTGATTCAGGAGACTGAGATCATTTGCGACTTGTTGTAGAGGACGTGAATCCTTCGAGGGGGAGGAAGTAAAACGGCTTGGAAGCCATGGTTTGATGACAGATGTTGTCATGGTGCCACAAACACTTTGGTGAACATTTAAGTTCACCAAAGGTTACATATGATTTTGCTATCGGTTAGCCATAGAGAGGGCTTACCGAAGTTACTTGTAACTGCGGAGGGGTAGTAAAATCCTCCTAAGACCTAAAACTTAGCACTAGCTTAATATTTGCTAAAAGGTGTTAAGTAAAGTGAAGAAACTTCTTCGGATGTCCTTAACATCCTAGTCCTGACATGAGACGTCTTGGGTTCTCTTCGTTAGAACCACCACCTAGTATTTAGCGTCAGCTATGATATTTATCTAAGTAAGGGTTAAGACTATCTTGGCTCGATTAATTAAAACCCTAGATATACTATTAAATGCCAATAGTGGTCATCAATTTTACTAATTACATTATTTGTAATTACACCTACAATTAACGTGATAAGAGAGGTACTATTTAAAGGGTAAAAGTAGGTTATCTTTAAGTGGCATTAACCTTATAATTAATATCTCTTTTATAAAGACCAAAACTCGTTGTAGTCAATAATTACATTATTATTCTACCTATAAATACCATTGTAAAACAGAGGTTATGTAAGATGTAAAAGAGAGGTTATGTAAGATATATTTCTGAAATATCATTGATAATGATGCATTGAAATTAATTATATATATATATATATATATATATATGAAATACTATTAGTGATGATAATGCTAGTTAGAAATACGTACACGGTTTTTATTCTAAAAGAATGGTAAATAATTATTAAGAAGTCATTAAGTTTATCCTAAGGCTTTATTTTAAACAATAAGCTTTATAGGCTTTGTTAATATTTGAATAAGGTATTAAGATACCATCTCTTATATAAACATTATTAATATAATGTAAAAGAGCAAGAATGGTTGTGGCTTATTAATTATATTAATGGTATTTGTACATTGCATTTGTCCATGCTAAAGAAAAAGACTTTGTTTGTATATATATATATATATATAATGAAATATTATTAATTATAATGCCTTGTAATTATATTTATGAATTATTATATCTATGAAATATTATTAGTGCAATAATGCTTGATAATTATTTTTATAAGCTATATATGTATTAAAATATTTTGCAATGCATTATTATAATGATAAATGCATTATTGAAATACATATTGGCCAAGGAGCTATCTTCTAATTATTATATTATTTATGGCTTGTTACCAAAAGTTAAAAGTGAGAGAAGATGAGTAAAAATTAGGTTTTTTTAAAGAAACTATTTATTTGAATATCCTTTTAATAAATGTGTGTGTTGTTACTTCTTGGTTTACTGGAGAATATTATGGTGGTAATTACTCCTCGTTATTGCTCGGTGGAGCTCTTCTTTCGGGGGGAGTTATGTTTTATTACGGTGGTAATTACTTCTTCTTATTGTAGCATGGAGCTCTTCTTTGGGGAGTTATGTTTTATTATGGTGGTAATTACTCCTCCTTATTGCTGCGTGGAGTTCTTCTTTTGGAGGGAGTTATGTTTTATTAGGGTGGTAATTACTCCTTCTTATTGCTGCATGGAGCTCTTCTTTTGGGGGGAGTTATGTTTTATTACGGTGGTAATTACTTGTTCTTATGGCTGCGTGGAGCTCTTCTTTGGGGGAGTTATGTTTTATTATGGTGGTAATTACTCTTTCTTATTGCTGCGTGGAATTCTTCTTTTTGGGGGGGGGTATGTTTTATTACGGTGGTAATTAATCCTTCTTATTGCTGCGTGGAGCTCTTCTTTTGGGGGGAGTTATGTTTTATTACTGTGGTAGTTACTTCTTCTTATTGCTGCGTGGAGCTCTTCTTTGGGAGGAGTGGAGCTCTTCTTTGGGAGGAGTTATGTTTTATTACGGTGGTAATTACTTCTTCTTATTGGTGCGTGGAGCTCTTATTGGGGGGTTATGTTTTATTAATTTTTCTTAGTGAGTATTATTTATTTGCTTCTTACTTGTTGACGGGGGAGCTTTTAATACCTTCTATTTCCTATACATTTCATGAATGGGGAAGAGACTCTTGGATGGCTGCGTTGGATGGGGAAGACCCATTCCCTTTTATTCCTGTACATTATATGAATGTTGATGGTCTTGGAGGACTACGGAGAGCGTGAATCTTCTTGTTTGTGCGCAGAGGCTATGGGGAAAGGGACGGCCCAAGGGGGAGCCGATCCCTTTGTGCATTTCTAAGATAAAAATATATATTTAATAATGCTGGGTTAATTGCATGTAGAATGTTTTTATTTGCCTGTGCGCATAGGCTACGGGGAAGGATCCCTGTGTATTTCCCATTGCTTATTATAATATATATATGGATGCTTCTTCATTGCTTATTTATAAATATGATATATTGTTGTTGTTATCTTAATGTTTAGAAGGGATGGTTCGAGAAAAAGCCACATCCCTGTATATAAATATATTGAGTGCTTGTCATTAATGCACAGAGGTTGGTATACTAAATGCATGCGCAGGGTTGGGGATAAATCCCCGTTGGTTTATTGCTTCATATTATATATATAGAGGGTATTATGGTTGCTGCATGGATGTTGGGGATAAATCCCAGCTGGTTTATTGCTTCATATTATATATATAGAGAGGCTATTATGGTTGCTGCGTGGATGTTGGGGAAGGATCCCCGTACACCCCAATTTCATATGTCATGTATAAGCTAAATGTAGTATGTGTTAATTGTGTAGGCATTAAAGAAGGGTCCCTGTACATCATATCTTAGGTATTATATGCTGAGGGTATTATTGTGACTGCGCTGGTGTTTGTTGAAATATCGATTCGGGAATTTTGTTTTCATATCTCTCGTTTGTTTAGCTTATTGCCTTGCGCGCATAGCTTCGGAGAACATCCCGGGTTGGGGATTGATCCCGGTATATTATTCATTTCTTTTATTGCATGTATGCATTTTGACATATCTGTGTTGGTCATATTCTTGTGTGCACGCTAGGTGTGTATTTGTTTTACTGCGCAGAAGATCCCTGTAGATTGTGATTTCTATGCCGAGGATTATAGTTGTGCTGAATATCTTTTGATTGAATACGCATAGATTGGAAAACAATATTCTCTTTCACATTTCTTGGCAGCTTGAAGTCTGCATGTTTTATTTGTTGACTGTGTAATTGTGGGATTGCCGAGAGTTTGGGAGATTGCTCCCTTTCATATTATTTTGATATGTTGATTGGAGGAAGGGAATTCCTATTTATTATTGTTGCATATAATTATGTTTTCCTTGATTTTGTTTCCTACAGAATAAGGGAATTGTGGGCCTGATAAATATATGCTAGGTCATTATCCAATTATCACGTAATCATACGCCATGGCAGTTGGTAAAGGATCGCTACAAGCAGTGACCTATGCATGTGTTTCTTATATATAAAATATGTGGTAGCCGAAGGATGGATAAGGTCAAAGACCCCATTGCAATGATGCCTATATATGTTTCTCATATATATATATAATGATGCAGGATAGTAACCATGATGTTCGATTGATTGATAATATTCTTGCCCTTTTTATAAACCTAATACCTGTGGGGGAAATGTTTGTGTGATGTTCCATACCTATTCGCTGTCTTAGGGGTATGCTAAACCTATAAGGTATAATGGTCATATATAATATGTGCCATCTCGGGTAGGGAACACCTATTGTACATCTCTTGTGTATTGTTTATATTGTATTTATGTCATAGAACCCTGGGGAAGAAGGGTATCTCAATGTAAAAATTATAATGATCTAGTTGTGATAGCGTGGTAGAGAATCCCTATATTGCCTATGAGATAGAGGGTTGAATGTTTTGAAAGTACTCTCTATGAGAAGTTTGAGAAAGTAGAAATTATGCACACACTGTGTAGCAGAATGTATTCTCTTTATCTAATAAATAATACAAGATGCTACACTTCTTGGTGGACGTAGCCCATAGACATGGGTGAACCACATATACTTGTCTCTTTGTGATGTGTACCTTATGTGTTGTATACTACTGGATAATGGTGATCTAAATGGTAATTAACTAAAGAATGTTAGATGTCTATCACTTGAGTTTACATGTAAAATGATACTTGTGGATGCTTGATTTTGTAATGATCATGGGGATTATTCACGATTTACACCTTTGTATTTAAGGTGTACAATAATACAATTTGTTAGAATGGAATGAGCCATAGACTGGATTATTAATGATATTTATACAAAAGGGGCTAATCATGTGTATTGTATAAATGTCACGTAAACAAGTAGTGATGGAACAAGATTTTAGATATGACTTATATTCAAGTACATATATGTTGTGACTAACACCCTTGATTTTTGTTGTCCAGGAAAATGTTTACCCCATTCCTTGCAAATGTCAAAGTGAAGATTTGGGTATGTTACAATTTAATCTGCGCATGTTGGATTTGCGCTACCCTTTCCTCATCGTAGATTTTTGCTCTATACTATCAATTTGCTTCGAACTTTGCCTATAGGTTAACACCCTCTCCGCTTCCGCAATATTTATGTCTAGTTTTTGTGTCAAAGACTCAAGGCTATGGATCTTCGGGGTGACTTACTATGTGTTGCCCCCACATACCTCCATTTGCTGCTGGCCTATTTGCCTACCTTAAATCCCCTAAATGCCCTGGAAGACTGGGTCTCTGAATACTCCTTCTCCCTTTGCGGCAAATCTTCTCTAAGGCCTAGCACAATTCTCGTGCTAACAACTTGTTTGCCTTTTTTCTGTAAGGCGGTTATGCAACATGCAATATTTGAAAAGTTCTCAATGCACTTTTGGTAGTAGATCCTAAGAATGATCTTATATCGAATACGCAAGTATGTAATATCCCAAATTTTGTACTAACTATTTTCTATGTTATATTGGGCTCATAGCCCCAGCATATGTGATTTATTATTGGGCATAAGCCCTAGCATGTTTTGATTTATTCTTTCATGAGTTGATATATTGGGCATGTACCCTGATTGTTTCATTTCTTATTATATACTAGGCAAGAAAGCCCGAAACACACGAATGACCTATATAGTGGGCATAAGCCCTGGAGCACTCCAAGCTTGAAAGAAAATGAAAACCAGATCCGAGGCTACTTAAATATTCTATATGTGCCTCACAACCACATTCTAGCTATAGTGTTGAGCAGAGGCTCTGGAATTGCACTAGCTTAACGCCCATGTGAGAGTGTTGAGTTAGATGGCTCTGAAGACCACTCGGGGTTACTAGATATCAAGTGTTGAGTTGGAAGGACTCTTAATAGAACTTATGTTCTTATCACAACTATTCGAACTGATTAAATAAATCTTATTATACCTATCATCAAGTACTGCGGGAACTACTATGTTAAAATGAGGAAATCCGACATGCAAAGGGAGAGACTAGAGGTGCCTATCCTAGATTACTAAGACCGTCCAAAGAAGTGGACCTTATCCTTAAAAGATTAAAAGAAGTACCATGTGAAGATACCTAATTAAATAAAATATAAACACCACCACTTAAAGCACGAATTAACTTCTAGTAGTCTTCTAGGGTTAACATGCATAAAAGCCTCGAGGCTAATATTATTATTAATAACTTTAATAATACTGTTGTTATTATTTATTTATAAAATACATTTATTTTATATATTTGATGCATTGATTTAATAAATCAATGATGCATTAATAAATAAATTGAAATATAAAGTTTATCATAAATTATAAAAAGGATTAAATCAAAACCACTTGAGTTAAACATTTTGAAAAGTCCTAGTTCCAAAAGAACTAGTAATTAATTAAACAAATATCTTTTAAAAATTAATTTATTTAATTTAAAGAAACCAATCATTCTAACAGTCCTAATTCAAGATTTCCCTACATAAAGAGGACAGACCCCAAAGTTTGAGGAATGATCTTTTATGATAATTCTCTTAAAGAACCAAAGAGAATTTTCTACTCCAAGAAGTGAAGCCTTCCACATAAATTTTCAGATCTGAACCAGGAGTGAACCTAGGGCCTCTATCTCTCAATTTGCATGTCGGAACGAGCTCGGGGGGATCCATACTGAACCAGGAACGATTGTAGGATCATGGTTGGGAGGAACGTCGTAGCCCCAAAGTTATCTAGTCAAGGAATCATTCTAATCAGGTGAGCTGAACACAACAGTGTTTTCCACTAATTAATTGACTCAGTGTGCAGGTTACTACAGAAGGAGGGGAAGCTACAAGCTACCAGGTATGAATTGTTCAACTCACTATATTTTATTCATACAATTCGATTAGCTTGTTACTTAGTATTTAATTCCCTTAAACCATCTACAACAATACTTTTCTTAAGGAGCAAAGGGAATTTAGGGCATCAGCTTCGAGGGTTAAATGCATATTAAACTTCAGGTTTATAAACCTTATAGACCCTAGAAAATTACTTCATGAAAACTGTCGCATGTCTAGCATGGCTAGTCCACTAGCTTGTGCTAGACATCTATGTAGAAAACCTATAGACTAGTATTTCTTATAAGTTTGAATAGACAATACCCTTTTTATTCTCACAACATCTTATATACAATGTACTACTAACCATTCATTATTTCCATTACAACTCGGTTATTTATTAGATAGGATAAATACATGTATTACAGATATCTTGTAGAACAAATCATAGGGCTTAGACAGCCACAAATCCCTTTTTCATATTTTATTATTAACCAAAGTATTGTAGATTTATTTATGTTCTAAACCATTATTTCAAATCCAAAACGAAACACTAAATCCAAACCATGCAGACACCACACAGAAAATGAAAATAGTAGTTGCAAAGGGAACATTAAACCTTCACATATATTTTCATTAGTTATATATATATATATATATATATATATATATATATATATATATCAAAACATAGGTCAAGGGGTCGAACCCCATGGCCTTTCTTTTGCCAAAACGCATCAACATGTAGTTGCAGCTACAGACCCACACTTTCATAAAACGAGAATTTGGGTATCGACATCAAACATATAATTCTAGAATAACTACTAGCCAAAGAATTAATACAAACAGCAATACCTACAGGATGCCCACTTGGGCGTTATCCTCCCTTCTTTTTAAACGAAGTCGCTACAGTAAAATCCAACATAGAGCCTATCAATCCAAAAACGTAGACAAAGATAAAACCATAGGGTTCTTGATTGCTATCTACAACATAGGTATAGCATCGTTGTGAAACCGTGACACTTTCATTTACAGCCCACATCAAAAATTATAAACAGACAGAGTTATAATCAAAATGAGAAATCATTACAACAAACATAATACTCCCCGGCTGAGTCATTTTGTTCTCTTAAACAAAAGTTACACTGATAGGAACTAGTTTTGAAACACTGTAGTTTTTATTTTCACACCATAAATATACAAGAAGGAATTCTCTGTGTAAAACCTCAAGTTCATGGAGACACAAAAACTACAATGAAGGTGCCAACAATGGCAATCAAAACAAGAGTACACTAGTCACAAAGCATCGGTCAAGTAATAAAAATGATCTTCTAAATCCCCATATAAATTCCACAGGAGTTCCACTTCGCTACATCTCATTATTACATTTCAAAACTCATAAACTCAAATCAATCGTTGGTCCAACCAGAGGCGACCCTTCCAGGCTTCAAATAGAACCAATAAGCCAAAAGGCTCACGAAGCCTCCCATAAACAAAATGAAATACACAATACCCCACCAGAGATGTAAGAGGGAAAATCACATGGGTATGTAGCTCGACTTACCATTACTAATGCCCACATCATCTAAAGTCCTAAAAATCCACAGCAACCCATGCAGAGACCTTCGCAGTCACTACCTGTCAAACCAACATGAAAATCCAGGTTAAAACTATGAGAGAATTAACAACGAGAGAATGTATTTCGTAAAGAAACACTAAAATTTCTACATACCTCAGAAGAGTATGGCATTCTTCACCTCACCACCCAAGAAAACGTCAAAGTTCATTGACCATGAGTGTATCTCAGGTCAAGGCACGAAACCACCCCCCAAAAATGCAATACGGGGTATAGGTGAGGTTACAAATGAAAACGCAGAGGACATGACCAAGGAAAACCCCAAATTGTTGTGAACCCTCACTGGACATCCTATCATCCACTATACGTTAAGGTGTAGTTAATGTTGCACCAAACCATGCTTTAATGGAGACTCAAATATTCGTGCAAGACTATAGTTTACATCGTGTGATAATAGCCACGACTAGCTCAGTGTACATGCGTTGTTCCAAAGGTATCCCTACCTTCAAATTACATTAGCAAACCCGTTTGGCATCTTAAGAATTGTATAATAGTCTATCCATTAAGGACTTGACCATCACACTTAGCCTTTACCTTGTAAACTTAACATCGGGTGGAGTATGGATAGATCCTCTGGGGTAGAATTGTCACAGGGTGAATACTTGCAAACTCAAAACATGAAAATGTTATATTAGCAAAAATGCTAAATAAGTCCAGAACTCTCCCGAGAGTGCTCTTACCTATCGGAAAACCTACCGGGGTATTTCTTTCGCCTTGATTGTTACCAAGGTCCCATCATAGGAATCAACCTCTTATCATCATATCACCTGAAGGATCATTTAGATATTCATAATTATATTCATAAGAATTCATTTAAACAATTTACAAGTATAACATGCATCTGGACCTTAGTTGTAAGGAGTAGGTCAATTATTACTCTAGCATTCCAATCATGCTTTAGAAATCCATGTTCCTTTTTCACCCATCACTTCCACATAAACAAATATTTAAACCAGTAAGACTCTCTTTTTTAGAAAAACATAAACTCTTAGATGTCGCAAACAAATACCAAAGTAGTTTCTCAGTATTAGAGTTAAAATTATGAACTCTTCATATTTAAATGGTGCTTGTTGCAGTAGCGGAAATTTTTTTAATTTTTTAATTTATTTTAGGGACATTACAAGTGGTATCAAATCCAAGTTACAAAAACTAAGTGACATATTGGGCTCATTACAAAACATCCACTGCACATACACAGAAAAACAGAAAAATTTACTTAGAAATTTTATTATGTTTTATGTGAAAATGAACTAACCAATTTTTCTTTCTGCAAACAGATACTTAAATAAATTTCAGGTACAAACATCATCTGAAAAATGAATGCAGTACAGGGCAGCAACATACACAACAATTTGAACTCTCCCCCACAAGAGTAAGAAATTGTGGTGGAGTTAAATTCTGATCTAATGAAGTCTATGTAGAATCTACAGGAAGAACTCCATGAACTGAAAATGGGCTCCATGACAATGGAAGCTTTCATCAATAGATTTTTAGACCTGCTACATTATGTCCCTTACATACAGGATGAAAAGGTCAAGATACAGCAATTTCTGGGATGTCTACCACCAAACTTTAGAGAAAAGATTGAATTTGACATGCCCAAAACTCTAGACGTGACCTTACACAAAGCCCGACTCTGTTATGAACATGGATAGCCAAGAAATGACAACAAAAATAGAAACAGAGACACGTTCAGAACCTTTTCAGACAACCAAAGGCCGATTTTTAGGCCACTTCCTTACCGGAAACAAAACAACAGTTTCCCACCCAACAGGGGTTTCAATCAGCCTCCTCCACTGCCAAATGTGCTTGTACCACAGCATAACAAACCGACCTTCAATAAAGGGGACAAAACTACTCCACCCACTATCATTTGTTGGAAATGCCAGGGACCCCACTATTTCTGAGATTGTCCCAACAAGACGGATGGAGGATTACAGAACATACAAGTTGAACCGATAATAGGGGATGTGGTAAGAACACCAATAATTTATGCTGCACTCAATGGTTGGCAAGCAGATCACCAGGCCACTATGGTAGAGATTGAGGGTAAGCTCTCAAGTACGTCAGTTTCAATTTTTTAATAGACCCTAGTGCTTGCTGAAGCTACATCTCCCCTAAGATAGTAGAAACTTGCAATTTAAACCGAGAAAATCACAAGGCCCATGGCTGGTACAACTAGCCACCAGTACCAAATGAAAGGTTTCTGAACTAGTTAAGAGTAGTGAGTTAGATTTAAAATGGTTTTTTCGACCATGGTAGATTTAAACATCTCACTGCTAGGGTCTTATGACGTAATAATATGCATGGATTGGTTAGAAGAATAACATGCCTTGTTGGATTGCTTAAACAAGGAAATCCTATGCACAGATAGTTAAGGGAATCGAAGCACAATTCAAGGTATACCTGAGGAAGTATCAGTATGACAGATATCTGCACTAAAAGCAAAGAAATGCTTAAGAAACAGTTGCAAACTCTTTGCAATCCACCTTCAAACGGTAGAAGCCGATATAGAACAAAAGATCGAAGATTTTCCAGTACTAGTAGATTTCAAGGATGTATTTCCCAAAGAAATACCAAGGTTACCACCCAAACGGAACATAGACTTTTCCATAGAGCTAACACCTGGATCAGTACCATTATCTAGGGCTCCTTACTGTATGAGCACACCAGAATTGGTGGAGCTCAAGATACAGTTACAAGAACTAATAGACAAGGGATACATTCGATCGAGTGTGTCTCCTTGGGGAGCACCAATACTCTTTGTCAAGAAAAAGGATAGAATGATGTGTATGTGAATCAATTACCGTCAACTCAACAAGTTAACCATCAAGAACCGTTACCCACTCCCTACGATCGATGACTTGTTTGATCAAGTCAGAGGAGCGAAGATCTTCTCAAAGGTCGACCTACGCTGAGGATATAACCAGGTGAGAATCCATGACGAAGACATCAGTAAGACCACCTTTCTAACTCGATACGACTACTATGAGTTTGTAGTAATGCCTTTCGGATTGACAAATGCACCTGCCATCTTTATGTGCATGATGAACAACATCTTCATTAAATACCTCTACAAGTCTGTTCTAGTCTTCATGGATGATATTCTGATCTATTCCAAGAATGAAGAAGAACATGAGGAACACCTTCGAATAGTTTTAGGGATACTACGAGAACATTAGCTATACACAAATTTTAGTAAGTGTGATTTCTACATACCTCAGATACAATACCTAGGACACATCATATCAGAGAAGGGAATAGTAGTTGACCCCAAAAAGGTTAAAGCTATTGAGGATTGGCCCACACCTACTTGTGGTTTCAACATACGATCATTCTTAGGTTTAGCCAGGTATTATCAAAATTCCATTGAGAACTTCTCACAGATCACTTGTCCTATGACCGCTCTACAAAAGAGGACCAATAAGTTCATTTGGATGGCTAAGTGCGAAGAAAGTTTTCATAAGTTGAAACTTCTTCTGATTAGCGCACCAATACTATGAATTTTTGACCCCAATGGGGACTTCGTAGTTTGCACCGATGCAAGCAAGGAAGGACTTGGTGGAGCCCTTATGTAGGATGACTTTGTCATCTGCTACGAGTCAAGGAAGTTAAAAGAATATGAGAAGAACTATCCCACACATGACCTCGAGTTAGCCTCCATTATCCATGCCTTAAATATGTGGAGACATTACCTCATGGGAAAGAAATTCCTATTAAAGACGGACCACATGAGTCTAAAATACCAGTTTGACCAACCTGACCTGAATGCTAGATAGGCTAGGTGGTTAGCCTTCCTTAGTGAGTACCACTTCGAACTAAAACACATCAAGGGAAAATAAAACAATATCGTCGATGCTTTAAGTTGACGAGACCATATGTTATATGAATTAATTGAAAGTCGAACTAACTCCAACTTACACGACAAAATTAGAACGACATGCCAAAAATGATCAGTTCTATGTCGAGATCCTTAAAAAGATCCAAGAAGATATGCTTTTTCAACAGCAAAAAGAATACAAGATACATGAATCAGGGTTGTTATGGTCGAAGGAGAGACTTTATGTTCCTAAGAGTGGAAACATTAGATCTAACATACTCACTGAGTTCCATCAGAAACTGTATTCAGGACACCCGAGATATCAAAAGATGATATCAACAGTAAAGAAACATTTCTTTTGACCTAATTTAAAAGCTAACATCGCTTTGTTAATCGCTAAATTCCAAGAATGCCAACTGGTTAAGGTAGAACACCAACACCCTCCCGAATTACTACAACCTTTACCCATCCTAGAATGGAAGTGGGAGGTCATCAGTATGGATTTCATCATGGGCCTACCCAAGAGTAAGAAACAAAATGACTCCATCTTTGTAGTAGTAGATAAATTGTTGAAAGCGACACATTCCATACCAAGAAAATCTACCTACAAGGCATTCCACATCATGGAAATCTTCCTAAAGGAGATTTTCTGGCTACACGAGATACCCAAAGCAATTATTTCCGATCGAGACACGAAGTTCACTAGCAACTTCTAGAGAGCACTGTTCTCTGGGTTGGAGACACAACTATAGTTTAGTACCACATACCACCCCCAAACCGATGGACAAACAAAAAGAGTAAACCAAATCCTCGAGGACGTGCTTAGAATGTATGTCATGAACAACCCCACCAAGAGGGAGGTACTTCTTAGGAGGAGCACAATCGTCCTGCTGAAAGTGCAATGGAAGCACTTCGGGCCCGAGGAGGCCACATGGGAAAATGAAGACACCATGAAAAAGGCTTACCCTGCCTTATTTCATGAGTTTATCTCTAGTCCCTAGAACACCAGGGACGGTGTTGTTCTAAGCACGGAGGGATGTAATATCTCAAATTTTGGACTGACTATTTTCTATGTTATATTGGGCTCACAACCCCAACATATGTGATTTATTATTGGGCATAAGCCCTAGCATGTTTTTATTTATTCTCTCATGAGTTGATATATTGGGCATGTACACTGATTGTTTGATTTTTTATTATATACTGGGTAGGAAAGCCCGAATGGATAAAGTTATGTTTTATTATGTGATTTGGTTACAATTTATAATATACTGAGATTACTTCTTCTGTTACATTATGCTGTGCAGAGCATGATTCATATGGAAGATTATATAGTGTGTTGAGTGTGGACTTAGAAACACATGAATGACCTATATATTGGGCCTAAGCCCCGATGTATCTAGAGGACTCTTATTACATGCTGGGCATAAGCCCCGATGTACGTTGAGTGTTGGGCATAAGCCTTGTAGCACTCCAAGATTGAAAGAAAATGAATACTAGATCCAACACCACTTAAATATTCTAGATGTGCCTCACAACCACATTCTAGCTATAATGTTGAGCAGAGGCTCTGGAATTGCACTAGCATAATGCCCATGTGACAGTGTTGATTTAGAAGGCTCTGAAGAGCACTCGGGGTTACTAGATCTCAAGTGTTGAGTTGGAAGGACTCTGAATAGCACTTATGTTCATATCACAACTATTCAAATTGATTAAATAAATCTTATTATATCTATCATCAAGTACTGCGGGAACTACCATGTTAAAACGAGGAAATCCGACATGCAAAGGGAGAGACTAGAGGTGCCTATCCTAGATTACTGAGACCGTCCTAAGAAGTGGACCTTATCCTTAAAAGATTAAAAGAAGTATCATGTGAAGATACCTAATTAAATAAAAGATAAACACCACCACTTAAAGCATGAATTAACTACTAGTAGTCTTCTAGGGTTAACATGCATAAAAGCCCCAAGGATAATATTATTATTAATAGCTTTAATAATAATGTTGTTATTATTTATTTATAAAATACATTTATTTTATATAGTTGATGCATTGATTTATTTTATAAAAAGGCTTAAATCAAAAGCAATTGAGTTAAACAATTTGAAAAGTCCTAGTTCCAATAGAACTAGTAATTAATTAAAGAAATATCTTTCAAAAATTAATTTATTTAATTTAAAGAAACCAATCATTCCAACAGTCCTAATTCAATATTTCCCTGCATAAAGAGGAGAGACCTCAAAGTTTGAGGAATGATCTTTTATGATAATTCTCTTATAGAACCAAAGAGAATTTTCTGCTCCAAGAAGTGAAGCCTTTCACATAAATTTTCAGATCTGGACCAACAGTGAACCTAGGGCCCCTATCTCTCAATTTGCATGTCAGAGCCAGCTCGGGGGGGTCCATACTGAACCAGGAATGGTTGTAGGATCATGGTTGGCAGGAACGTGGTAGCCCCAAAGTTATCTAGTCAAGGAATCATTCTAATTAGGTCAGCTGAACACAGTAGTGTTTTCCACTAATTAATTGATTGAGTGTGTAGGTTACTATAGAAGGAGGGCAAGCTACAAGCTACCAGGTATGAATTGTTCAACTCACTATATTTTATTGATACAATTCAATTAGATTGTTACTTAGTATTTAATTCCCTTAAAACATCTACAACAATACTTTTCTTAAGGAGCAAAGGGCATTTAGGGCATTAGCTTCTAGGGTTAAATGCATATCAAACTTCGGGTTAAGAAACCTTACCAACCCTAGAAAATTACTTTATGATAACTGTCGCATGTCTAGCATGGCTAGTCCACTAGTCTGTGCTAGACATCTATGTAGAAAACCTATAGACTAGTATTTCTTATAAGTTTGAACAAACAATACCCTTTTTATTCTGACAACATCTTATATACAATGTACTACTAACCATTCATTACTTCCATTAGAGCTCGTTTCTTTATTAGATAGGATAAATACATGTATTATAGAAATCTTGTAGAATGAATCATAGGGCTTAGACAGCCACAAATCACTTTTTTATATTGTATTATTAACCAAAGTATTGTAGATTTATTTCTGTTCTAAACCATTATTTCAAATCCAAAACGAAACAATAAATCCAAACCATGCAGACGCCACACAGAAAATGAAAATTGTAGTTGCAAAGGGAACATTAAACCTTCACACACACACACACACACACACACACACACACACATATATATATATATATATCAAACACAGGTCAAGGGGTCGAACCCGATGGTCTTTTTTTTGCCAAAATGCATCAACACGTAGCTGTAGCTACATACCCACACTTTCGTAAAATGAGAATTTGGGTATCGACATCAAACATATAATTCTAGAATAACGACTTGCCAAATAATTAATACCAAAAACAATACCTATAGGATTCCCACTTGGGCGTTATCCTTCCTTCTTTTTAAACGAAGTCACTACAGTAAAATCCAACGCAGAGACTATCAATCGAAAAACGTAGACAAAGATAAAACCACAAGGTTCTTGATTTCTATCTACAGCACAAGTATAACATCATTGTGAAACCATGACACTTTCATTTACATCCGACATTAAAAATTAGAAACAGATGGAGTTATAATCGAAATGAGAAATCATTACAACAAACATAATACTCTCCGGCTGAGTCATTTCGTTCTCTTAAACAAAAGTTACACTGATAGGAAGTAGTTTTGAAAAACTGTAGTTTTTATTTTCACACCATAAATATACAAGAAATAATTCTCTGTGTAAAACCTCAAGTTCATGCAGACACAAAAACTACAATGAAGGTGCCAACAATGGCCATCAAAACTAGAGTACACTAGTCACAAAGCATCAGACAAGTAATAAAAATGATCTTCTAAATCCCCATAGAAATTCCATAGGAGTTCCACTTCGCTACATCTCATTATTACATTTCGAAACTCATAAACTCAAAGCAATCATTCATCTAGCCAGAGGCGACCCATCCAGGCTTCAAATAGAACCAGTAAGACAAAAGGCTCACGAATCCTCCCATAAACAAAATGAAATACACAATACCCCACCAAAGATGTAAGAGGGTAGAGCACATGGGTATGTAGCTGGACTTACCATTACTAATACCCACATCATCTAAAGTCCTGAAACATCCACAGCAACCCACGCAGGCATTACCTGTCAAACCAACATGAAAATCCAGGTTAAAACCCTGAGAGATTTAATAGCGAGAGAATGTATTTCGTAAAGAAACACTGAAAGTTCTACATACCTGAGAAGAGTATGGAATTCTTCACCTCACCACCCGAGAAAACATCCAAGTGAATTGACCATGAGCGTAGCTCAGGTCAAGGCACGAAACCACCCCCCAAAAATGCAATACAGGGCAGAGTTGAGGTTACAAATGAAAATGCAGAGGACAAGACCAAGGAAAACCCAAAATCATTACGAACCCTCACTGGACATCTTGTCATCCACTATACGTTAAAGTGTAGTTAATGTTGCACCAAACCCTACTTTAATGGAGACTCGAATATCCATGCAAGACTATAGTGTGCGTGTGATAATATCCATGACTGGGTCGATATACATGCATTGTTCCAAAGGTCTCCCTACCTTAAAACTACATTATCAAACCCCTTTGGCATCTTAACAATTGTATAATAGTCTATCCATTAAGGACTTGACCATCACACTTAGCCTTTACCTTGTAAACTTAACATTGGGTGGAGTATGGATAGATCCTCTAGGGTAAAATTTTCAGAGGGTGAATACCTGCAAACAAAAAACATGAAAATGTTATATTAGCTAAAATGCTAAGTAAGTATAGAACTCTCCCGAGAGTGCTCTTACCTCTCGAAAACCCTCCCGGGGTATTTATTTTGCCTCGATTATTACCAAGGTCCCATCATAGGACTCAACATCTTATGATCATATCACCTAAAGGATCATTTAGACATTCATAATTATATTCATAAGAATTCATTTAAACAGTTTACAAGTATAACATGCATCTGGACCTTAGTTGTAAGGAGTAGGTCAATTATTACTCTAACATTCCAAACATACTTTAGAAATCCATGTTCCTTTTTCACCACATCACTTCCGCAGAAACAAAGATTTAAACCAATAAGACTCTCTTGTTTAGAAAAACATAAATTCTTAGATGTCGCAAACAAATACCAAAGTAGTTTCTCAGTATTATAGTTAAAATTATGAACTCTTCATCTTTAAATAGCGCTTGTTGCAGTAACGGATTTGTTTTTAAATTTTTGCTATTTTAGGGACATTACAAAGTAGGTGTGGGACATTTTTCGATAGCTTTGACCTTTTTGGGGTCGACGGCTATTCCCTTCTCGGAAATTATATGTCGTAAGTATTGAATCTGGGGTTTGTAGAAATCGCACTTACTAAACTTGGTGTAAAGTTGGTGTTCCCTTAGTATCCGTAAAACAATTCCTAGTTGTTCCTCATGTTATACTTCATTCTTGGAGTATATCAAAACGTTGCCAATAAACACTAGAATGAATTTATTAACGTATTTACTAAAGATATTGTTCATCGTGCACATAAAGTTGGCCAGTGCGTTCGTCGGCCCAAAAGGAATCACTACGAACTCGTAGTGGCCGTAATGGGTTCGTAATGCGGTTTTATTGATATCCTCATCACAGATCCTCACCTGATGGTATCCGGATCATAAGTTGATCTTTACGATGATCTTTGCCCCTCTGACTTGGTCAAACAAGTCGTCGATCCTATGGAGTGGGTAGTGGTTCTTAATGGCCATCTTGTTGAGTTGGCAGTAATCGATGTACATCCGCATCGTTCCATATTTCTTCTTGACGAAGAGTATTGGTGCACCCCAAGGGGACACACTCGGTCAAATGTACCCTTTCTCTATTAACTCTTGTAACTAAAGCTTGAGATCCAATAATTCTGGTGTGCTCATGTGGTACAGGGCTTTAGAAGTTGGTATTGACTCGTCTGTTAGCTCGATGGAAAAGTCTAAGTCTCGTTTGGGTGGTAATATGGGTATTTCCTCAGGAAATACATCCTTGAATTCCATGAGGATTGGGAAGTCTTCAATATTTTGTTCCCTATCAGTTTCTATGTTCTGTATATTGATGGTAAATAGCTTGCAACCTTTTCTGATACATTTCTTTGCTTGTAAAGTGGATATATGTCGTATCGACACTTTCTTAGGGATACCTTGAATCGTTTTCTGATTCCCTTGGTCATCCTTGCAGAGTAAGTATTTGTTTAAGTAGTCTAGTAGGATATGGTGTTCCTCTAACCAATCCATGCCGATGAGTGCATCATACAACCCTAGGGGTAGAATGTTTAAATCTATCCTAGTTCGGAACCCGTTTAATTCTATCTCACAAGTCTTAACTAACTCAAAGACCTTTCGTTTGGTACCGGTGGTTAGTTGTACCAGCCACGGTTTCTCGTGAGGGTCTTGGTTCAACTTACAAGTGTCCACTAACTTAGGGGATATATAACTTCAGCAAGCGCCAGGATCTATTAAACCTGAAATGGCAATGTTAGAGATCTTACCCTTTATTTCCACCATGGTGGCTTGGTGATCCGCCTACCAGCCATCAAGAACGGCATAAATCCTAGGTCTCTTTGCCATGTCTCCTATGGTAGGTTCTGCTTGGATGGTGTGTAAAACTCCATCTGTTTTGCTGGGGAAATCTCTGTAGTAGTCAGGCCCTTGGCATTTCCATCAATAAACGGTTGGTGGGACAGCTTTGGTCCCTTTGTTGAAGGTTGGCATGTTAGTCAATGGTGGTGGTGCACTTGGTCATGCTTGAGGTCAGTTGAAGCCTCTATTGGGCGGAAAACTGCTTTTATGCTTCCGACAAGGTGGAGGTATAAAACCTGGTCTGCGATTGTCCAAGAAGGTTCTTAACCTATGTCTGTTTCTATGGATGCTGTCATTCCTTGGTTTTTTGTGTTCATAACACAGTCTTGCTTTATGTAAGGTCACATCAAGGGTTTTGGGCATGTCAAACTCTATCTTTTCTATAAAATTTGGTGGCATCCCTCCCAAGAATTGTTGTATTTTGACCTTCTTGTCTTTAATGTATGGCACAGAGTGCATCAAGTCTAAGAATCAGTTTATGAATGCTTCCATAGTTAGGGAGCCCACTTTTAACTCATGAAATTCTTTAATTTTCTTGTCAAAGAATATTTCGGACATATATTTGTCCTGGAATATTCTGCTAAAAGTATCCCAGGTTATGTCTGTCAGATCTTTTCCTTTGGTGTGTTTCAAGTCCCACCACCATCTGGAAGCTTTACCATTTAGGTTGTATATGGCTAGTCAAGCTTTCATTTCACTGGAGTAATTATGAACTTTGAAGTATTTATTCATCCCTAGTAGCCACTCCTCATCCTTTTCCCCAGAG
The DNA here is from genome assembly GCA_027924585.1 of Larix kaempferi. Lineage (NCBI taxonomy): Eukaryota > Viridiplantae > Streptophyta > Pinopsida > Pinales > Pinaceae > Larix > Larix kaempferi. The sequence goes on along the minus strand of BSBM01001485.1, from coordinate 171,149 downwards.
TTAATATCTCTGTCATAGGTTGGGGAATTTATCTTTTTGAATTCCCCTTGCAGATTGTCATCACTTTTACTCCTTTTCTTGCAAGGAGGTGGTGAACCTTTATTGTTGGAAGAGCTCTTACAGTCGTCTTCCATTGATTCGAGTATGTTTTCACCTTGTTCCTCTCCCTTAGGACTGACAATTTTCTTTGGGTGATTGTTTCCCTTTTTAAAAGTGTTGACTGAGAGTTTGGGCTATATGTGGGGTTTTACCCCTCTTAAATTCTGAAGCAAAGCTTCATTTATAGCTTACTGCTCTCTTCTTTCCTGCATGTTTTCATCTCGGAAACTTTGGAATTCGGCCTGTAGATTTTGCATGGATTTCATTAAATCCGAGTTGAGTTCCACCACAATTTCTTGCTCTCATGGTGGGGAGTTCCGATTTCCATGCATGCTGCTTCCCCCTTCTGCATTCATTTTTCAGACATTGACTGTACCTACAGTGTTTATATAAGCGTCAAGAATAGAAAATCTGTTAGTTCATTTTTTTACATAAATAAAATGAAATTTCTGAAGGTATGTTTATGTTTACTGTGGATCTGCAGCGGATGTTTGTAATGAGCCCAATAGGTCACTTAGTTTTGTAACTAAGCTCTGATACCACTTGTAATGTCCCTAAAATGGTAAGATAAAAAAAAAATCTTCTTGCTCAATTTACTAACAGAGGTTATACATTTATGAGATTTTCCTACATTTATACCAGTCTCTATTCTGCTTACTTGATTTAGATGTATGTTTGAAACGTCAATTGTCTAATGTCAATTCTCAGGTATGATGAACCTGATGAGGGGAGTTGAAATACCCTGAATCTTTGGGGTTTGGTTTAAACACTTATGGCGGAGTCGCCAATAGGTAAGGTGTGAATAGGGGAAAACCTATGGACTTACCTAGCGATTATGCTAACGCTTATTTAATTGTCACCCTCCATGCAGGTGTCCTTTGGTGGCCATAAGGTTGGCAACTTTCCTATGTAAAAACAAAATCTAAAAGTGGAACCCCCTCCCTTACGCTATCATGAAAGAGTTGAGAACCTTGTTTTTGTATTAATAGACTAAGGGTATTGCATCCACACGACAGTACTACATAGCTTGATAATTTTTATTGGAAACCCAATGTGGTAGTTGGAAGCATTAAAATCACACATGGTAGTCATGTGGCTTTGGCCAGCTGGACTATGGACTAAGGCTTTGAGCAAGGGTTACACCAAACTTTGCCAAAATCATGATTTCAAGGGTTACCCCCCTCCTCTATTTCTCTCTCTCCCATCCTCAGCCGAACCCTTACAAACCCTCTCTCTTTCTCTCTCTCTCTCTCTCTCTCTCTCTCTCTAACAATAAACCCCACCCCTCTCTTTCTCTAAACCAATTAACACCTCCCCCCTCTGAATCCCTAACCCACCTCCTACCCCACTACCCATAACCATCCTACTTATCTCTCTCCTTTATTCCTCATACCCCTAACCCCCCTCTGTGCATGCCACTCCTAATCCCCCTTATCCCAACCACTAACCACTCCCTCATCCCTTTCTCTCTATGTCCCCCTCTCCCTCACGCTCCTCCCTTTACCCGTAACCACCTGCCCGCCATCCTGTGTGTGTGTGTGTGTATATATTCTCCATACTCCTCCCTCTCACACTAACCATACCCCATCTCTCTCACTCTACCCCTAACCACCCCACTCTATCTCTCCTAATCCCCCCCTACTAGTAACCACGACTCCCATCTCTCTCTCTGTATCTCTCTCTATACTTCTACTACTAACCCACCCTCCTCTATATCCCACTCTCCCCTCCTCACACTAACCCTTACTAAACTCCTTCCCTCTCTCTCTCTCTCTCTCTCTCTCTCTCTCTCTCTTGCTTTGTATATATCTCTCTCTCACACCTTCCCTCCTTCTTGTTAAATTTTTAGAATTTACTTCAATCTAATCTAGGATCTTAACCGAGAGAACATGTACAACATATCAATCATGGACACAATAATGCAAGCACACGAGAGACACAGATTTTACTTGGGGAAAACCATAAAGGTGAAAAACCCCAATAACTTCCTCAAAGATAGATAGAGCAATGATACAACCAAAATACAAGAGATAGTCTTCTATTAGCAGCAGATCCTCCTCCTCCACAAGTGCGCCACTCTCCCAAGTGTGAGTGGGAATAGAATGTATAAAATGAGAGAGACACACTCTCTTTTTATACACTAACTTGACTTTATCTTTACTCAACTAGGTCGGCCTCAATTTAGCCACTTAACATAATGCTAACTAGGCCGACACCCAATAGGGTGGTCTAATAACCCTTTGACCCACTTGGCCGACACCCAATAGGGTGGTCTAATAACCCTTCAACCCACATGACTTATACAGGGCCGACCCCAACAAGGTGGTCTAATAACCCATCAAGTATAAGTTATGACACTTACAATTTAAATGACGACACTTCCATATAGAGGAATAATAACATCTCTATAGGAATACAAACACTTCCATATAGAGGAATAATAACGTCTCTATAGGAATAAAATATACATATATGTGAAATACATTCCGAAGTTACATATACATCAACACTCCCTCTTAACTAGGAAGGTCTTTCTCGACACAGGTCTTCTAGCACAAGTCTTCTTCTCCAGATCATCGTCACTGGATAATCGTCATCAAGTCATCGTCATCGTCACTGCTACTGCTATCTCAATCAATCTCTGAATCTAATCATCATAGGAAGTTCTACAGATCCAGTCCTTTTTCATACTCAATGTAGGCCCACCACCTGCAGGTCTTCATCATCACTGGCCATACTGTGGAATCCTCTGGACTTATTACGTGCATCAGAAAACCTGGCTGCAGCATCCCAGGCTATTATGAGCACACAGCTCTACCTGGCGGATCTTCCAGGAGCACATTACATGTGACCCATCACAAAACCTAGTTGAAGCATCCCAGGCTGTTACGAGCACATAGCTCTACATGTCGAATCTCCCAGGAGCACATTACATGTGATCTCACCACAAAACCTGGTTGAAGGATCCTAGGTTGTTACGAGCACATAGCTCTAACTATCAGATCTCCTAGGAGCACATTACATGTGGTCCACCACAAGACCTTGTTGAAGCATCTGAGGCCTTTTTCATCCTATTCAGATCTCCCAGGAGCAAATTACATGTGGTCATGGCAAAAACTGGCTGAAGCATCTAAGGCCTTTTTCATCCTGTCCAGATCTCCCAGGAGCAAATTACATGCCATAGGAAAAAACCTCGCAAGAGCATCTCAGGATGTTATGGGTACACAACTCCGACCTGAAGATCTCCCAGGGCACAAGTTACATGTCCTCCCAGAGCAACGTCTTGAAAGAGCATCCCAGGTTGTTACGGGTATACAAATCTGACCTATAGGATCTCCCAGACATGCTCATCTGCACAACCTGATCCACGACCACAAAGTATCATCTTGATACTCACCATACATCATCTTGATGTACACATGATCATCCTAATCATTATCACTGCATCGTCTTGATGCATGTCATCTGGAGAAGCTCGTCATGCACGATCATTCTGATCATACAATGCATCCACTTGATGCATACCAAGTATCTACTATTGATGTATATGTAACTTCGGAATGTATTTCATCTGTATATTATATATATATTTATTGTACCCTTATAAGAGATGTGTTATTCCTCTATAAGGAAGTGTCGTCATGTGGATTGACAAGTGTCGCAAGTGTGTGTACTTGCCGATGGGTTATTAGACCACCTTATGGGGTCGGCCCTAATTAATATATAATATATTGTGGGTGTATCAAAGTAGACAAGTCGGCCCCAGTAGGTCACTGGGCAAAAAGGTGAGTATAAATAGAGATAGGAGATCTCTATTTTACTCACTTAGAAAAGTATCTATCTCTCTCTCTGAAAAGTGGCGCACTAGTGAGGAGGAGGAGGATCATCTGCTAGGAGACTATCTCAGTGTTATTTGGTTGTATTTTGGTTGAGCCATTGCTCTCTCTATCTCTGAGGAAGTTGTGGGGTTTTTCACCTTAGGGTTTTCCCCACGGAAACTCTGTGTCTCTTGCCTCTATGCTTTTGATTCTTGTGATGCTTGTGATGCTTGTCATATTATGATTGTCATGCATTGATATACTGTAGATTTTATTCTCTCAGCAGAGATCCTATAGTATTGTGATTTAATACTAAAAATTTTAACATGGTATCAGAGCTTAACTGAGAAGAAGACATTTTGCAGTGACAAAAGCTTGTATTCCTTGTTTATTGGGTTTCTCTCCACAGATTTTTGAAATTCAGTATTGTAGATTGGATCTACTCATCAAGACGCATCTATTTGTCCAATCAGAATTCAGTTCCGAGCATTTTCAGATTTGGCCCTAAAAATTAGGGTTTCCACAAAAATAGGAATTTCTGGAAACTGAAGGCACAGCTGGAAGCTCCTTGCAAAAATCGAAGGTTTGAGCTTTGGATCGAGATTTTTGGATGGGTAGATCTCCGGGAAACTCAAACCCTAATTCAGGGCTCTCCCTAGTGAACCCGAGAGGACAAAAAGGCAATTTTGAAGGGCAAGACCTTGCTGATCTCAAATTCTAAATGTACTAGGATGATCAGCTCTCCAAGGCGCATCTTTCTATCCTTTCGGAATTTTGAAATTCACATTTTGAATTTTTAGGGTTTCTCTGACAAACCCTAATCCGGGACGAGATCCAGTTTTCAGCACTTTAAGTGGTAAGTCCTAAATCTTTTCTATTTCCATTTGAAGTACTCTTAAAAGATGTCTCTCCACACTAAGCTTGAGGATAAGCTTGAAGGGGATGATAACTTCCGAGCCTGGAAGTATAGGATTGGGTTAATCCTGGAAGAGAATGAGTTGGACTCATATGTGAAGGAAGACATCCCTATCCCAGAGGATGAAGAAGCCAAGGCATTGCACAAGAAGAACTTGGTCAAGGCAAAGAGAATCATTGCTGATTCTATCAAAGACCATCTCATTCCTCATGTGTCTTCTCTTAAGACACCCAAAGAGATGTTTGAATCTTTGACCAAGCTATTTGAAGGAAAGAACATAAATCGGAAGATGACCCTGCGGAACCAATTGAAAGCAGTGAAGTTTCAGAATGGAGAAACCATTCAATCTTACTTTTCAAGGGTCTCCCAGATCAAGGAACAATTAGAAGCAGTAGATGAAATGGTGGAGAATGGTGAAGTGGTGATGACCACTCTAAATGGCCTACCCAGGTCATGGGATTACTTTATTCAAGGAATTTGTGCAAGGAAGAAGTTGATCTCATTCAGTAGACTTCGGGAAGAATGCTCTCAAGAAGAAGCTATACTTATAGCTCGTGAAGAAAAGATGGGAGGTGAAGATCAAGCTCTTGCAACTCACACCAAAAGAAGCAAAGCCAAGAAGGATCACTCTCGCCACAATAGATCCTATAAAAAGAACAAGAAAGACCTAAGATGCTTCACATGCAATGAGAAGGGTCACTTTGCTTCAGATTGTCCCAAGAACAAAAGGGATAATAACAACAACTACAGTAAGAAGAAGAAGGGTAGAAAAAGAAGGTTTCATGCTCATGCTGCCGAAGATGATGAACCTCCAAAGAAGAAGGTTAGGGCAGAAAGTGATAGTGATGATGACTCATCAAGTGAAGAAGAGTATGTTCTGATCTCTGCTCTCACAGGTACTATTTCTCATGGTTGTAATGATTGGTTGATTGATAGTGGGGCCTCCAAACACATGACTGGGTTCAAGGAATCTTTTGTGAACCTTTCTGAACATGAATCACCCCATAAGGTGAAACTTGGGGATGATTATCAATATCCAATCAAAGGAAGTGGTGAAGCCTCCTACAACCTAGATTTTGGAAAATCATTGAAGATGAAGTACTGTATGTACCTGGACTCAAGAAGAACTTACTCTCCATCTTTGCATTGGATGCAAAAGGTATGAGGGTTGAATTTGTGGATGGCCAAGTCCTAATGTGGCCAAAGGGAAAGAACATAGATGATGCAGTAGTGATTGGAGAGCAAGAGGGAGGCTTGTATAAATTGAAGGGAAAACCTGAACATGCCATGGTACATGAATCCATGGAGCCAAGTGAACTTTGGCATAGAAGACTTTCTCATATGCACTATAGGGCACTTCCAATTGCAAGCAAGGCAGTAGAGGGTCTTCCTGAAATCAAGACCAAACATGAAGGTGTTTGCAAAGGATGTCCAAGAGGAAAGAACACTAAGAAGGCTTTCCCAAGCAGTGAAAGCAAGGCAAAAGAAATTCTGGAAATCATCCACTCAGATGTATGTGGCCCCATGTCATCCAGTTCCCTAAGTGGGTATGTTTACTATGTACCATTTATTGATGACTTCTCCAGGAAGACTTGGGTATACTTCTTGAAAGGCAAAGATGAGGTACTTGACAAATTCAAGGAATTCAAAAACTTGATGGAGAATCAAACTGACAAGAAGATCAAAACATTCAGATCTGAAAATGGTGGAGAATTCACCTCAAATGACTTCAAGAAACTTTGCAGTGATTCAGGGATTAAGAGGGAGTTGACTGCTCCTTATAATCCTCAACAGAATGGAGTTGCAGAAAGGAAGAATAGAACTATCATGGAAGCAGCAAGGGCAATGTTGCATGATCAAGATCTTCCTATGCATCTATGGGCAGAAGCGGCCAGAACGGCTGTATATGTACAGAACAGAACACCTCACAAGATATTGGATAACAAGACACCAGAAGAGGTCTTTTTTGGTAAGAGACCTGAAGTCAGCCATCTCAGAATATTTGGTTGTCCAGTATATACTCATGTCCCAAAAGAGAAGAGGACTAAACTAGATCCTTCAGGAAAGAAGGGCATCTTTGTGGGTTATAGTGAAAGCTCGAAGGCTTATAGAATATACTTTCCAAGATTCAAGAAGATTGATGTCAGCAGGGATGTAACATTTGATGAAAACTCAGCATTCATCAAATCAAGGAAGGCACCTACCGAAGTTTATGAAGACCCTAAGGAAACAAGATTTCAGGACACTACCATGACTGAAGCAGTTCCAGAAGTTGTTCGTGAGTTTGAAGATCCACAAGAACCTGTAGATTCACCACGTGAGGATAAATCTCACAAGAGGAAACCTGTATGGGCTAGAGCGCTCATTCATGATGCAGAAAGATTTGGCATTCCAGAAGAAGAACACAGAGCAAAGAAGAGAACCTGATCACACACCAGTTATGTTGCCTTACTCTGTGACATTATGAACAAAGAGCCTTCCAGTTATGAAGAGGAAGCAGAAAAGAAAGAATGGAAGGATGCTATGGTTGAGGAATACCAATCAATAATGAAGAATGATGTTTGGGATGTTGTCCTAAGACCTAAAGAGAAGTCTGTTGTGACTTCCAAGTGGATCTACAAAATCAAGCATGCTGCAGATGGCAGTGTGGAAAAATACAAAGCAAGATTCGTAGCTCGTGGTTTCTCTCAAAAAGAAGGAATAGATTATGAAGAAACCTTTGCACCTGTAGCCAGGTATACTTCCATCAGAACAGTGCTTGCCCTGGCTGCAGCAATGAAATGGAAAATACACCAGATGGATGTCAAGACTGCTTTCTTGAATGGTGTAGTAGAAGAGGAAGTATATGTGGAATAGCCACTCGGTTTTGAAATACATGACAGGGAATCATATGTATGTATATTGAAGAAAGCATTATATGGCTTGAAGCAAGCTCCCAGAACCTGGTATGGTAGGATGTACAGTTTCCTATCTAGTTTCGGCTTTACCAAGAGTAAAGCGGATTCCAACCTTTACTACAAGGTTGAGGAAGGGAATCCTGTGATTCTACTACTGTATGTGGATGACCTATTTGTGACAGGAGATGACAGACTGATTGCAAATACTAAAAGGAAGCTTGCATCTGAATTTGACATGAAAGATTTGGGAATGATGCACTATTTCCTAGGTATGGAGGTGTGGCAGAGTGCAGGTGGGATCTTCCTTGGTCAAGGGAAGTACACAGTAGATATCCTAAAGAGATTTGGGATGATAGATTGCAAGGCCATGGCCACACCTATGGCATCGAATCTGAAGCTTCTATGTGATGTTTCATCTGAGCCGATTGATATCACTATGTATCGTCAGATGATTGGGTCCTTGATGTACCTGACGAACACGAGACCAGACATTTTCTTTGCTGTGAACACATTGAGCCAGTTCCTGACGGATCCAAGGAGTGTTCACCTGGTTGCTGTAAAGCATGTTCTGAGGTACCTGAAGGGTACAGTGGATTATGGGCTCAAGTATGAAGCAAATCAAAAGTTTAACCTACAGGGTTATGTTGATTCAGATTGGGCTGGCAGTGCTGCAGATAGGAAGAGCACATCTGGGTGCTGCTTCAGAATGGGATCACGTGTGATCTCTAGATTTAGCAGGAAGTAGTCCTGCGTAGCACTGAGTACAGCTGAGGCAGAATATGTTGCAGCCTGCTCAGCTAGTTGCGAGGAAGTATGGATACGGAAGCTACTGTCTGAGTTATTTGATCTTCCGTTGGAAGCTACTGGTATCTTTTGTGATAACCAGAGTTGTGTGAAGCTGTCCGAGAACCCAATGTTTCATGACAGGTCGAAACACATAGAGATCAAATATCACTATATCAAGGATATGGTACAGAGAGGAGCTGTGAAGCTCCTGTATGTTGTGACGGACGAGCAGATTGCATATGTGTTGACGAAGCCACTAGCCAGAGTGAAGTTCGAGTACTTCAGAGAGAGGCTTGGCGTTCTTCAGATCGAGGACACTTCAAGGAAGAAGTGATGGACACATTTGCTGAAGCCATTCCAAGCATGTTGGAAGGAGGATCCTTCACATGTCTGTGGATGTAAGCACTGGATGATGAGCATCAGGATGATGTTCTGGTTTCTGCTTGATATGATCAGTTGGATCATTTTTATGTATGTATGTACGCATCATGTTAGATGCTGGATATGATCAGTTGGATCATTTTTACATGTATGTACGCATCATGTTGGATGCTGGATATGATCAGTTGGATCATTTTTATGTACGCATCATGTTGGATGCTGGATATGATCAGTTGGATCATTTATGTATGTATGCATCATGTTGGATGCTGGATATGATCAGTTGGATCATGTGTACGTATTTTGTATATGCATCATGTTGGATGCTTGGACCATGTATCTGTATATGTATCAGGTGGATACATTGTATGATCAGGTGGATCATGTATGGTGATATGTATCATGTATTTGTATTTGTATCAGGTGGATACATTGATGATCAGGAGGATCATGTATGATGATATGTATCAGGTAGATACTTGGTATGCATTAGGTAGATGCATTGATGATCAGGAGGATGATGTATGATGATATGTATAATGAATTTGTATCAGGTGGATACATTGATGATCAGGAGGATCATGTATGATGATATGTATCAGGTAGATACTTAGTATGCATCAGGTAGATGCATTGATGATCAGGTGGATCATGCAGCAGGATGTTGCAGTGATGATCAGGATGATCATAGATGACGAGCTTCAGGACGTTGCTCCAGATGACATGCAGCAGGATGTTGCAGTAATGATCAGGATGATCATAGAGCTTCAGGATGTTGCTCCAGATGACATGCAGTAGGATGTTGCGGTGATGATCAGGATGATCATAGATGACGAGCTTCAGGATGTTGCTCCAGATGACATGCAGCAGGACATTGCAGTGATGATGATCAGGATGATCATGGATACATCAGGATGATGTATGGTGAGTATCAGGTTGATACTCTGTGGCCTTGGATCAGGTTGTTTAGATGAGCATGTAATTCGGTGCCCTGGGAGATTTGCAGATGGTCTTTCGAGGTTTTTCCTATGGCATGTAATTCGGTGCCCTGGGACATCTGGCAAAAGCTCTTTCGAGGTTTTGCTCTGGGAGGACATGTAATTCGGTGCCCTAGGAGATCTACAGATAGTCTTTCGAGGTTTTGCCTATGGCATGTAATTCGGTTCCCTGGGATATCTGGCAGATGCTCTTTCGAGGTTTTATCCTATGGCATGTAATTCGTTTCCCTGGGAGATCCGATAGGTTGGGCTGTGTGCCCGTAATCAGTCCTGGGATGCTCTTGCGAGGTTTTGCCATGACCACATGTAATTCATTGCCCTGGGAGATCCTATAGGTAGAGCTGTGTGCTCGTAACAACCTGGGATGCTCTTGCGAGGTTTTGTGGTGAGGTCACATATAATTCGGTGCCCTGGGAGATCCTATAGGTAGAGCTGTGTGCTTGTAACAGCCTGGGATGCTCTTTCAAGGTTTTGTGACTCACGTAATAAGTCCTGAGGATTCCACAGTATGGCCAGTGATGATGAAGACCTGCAGGTGGTGGGCCTACATCCAGTATGAAAAAGGACTGGCTCTGTAGAACTTCCTATGATGAGTATAGTCAGAGATTGGTTGCGATAGTAGCAGCAGTGACGATGATGATGATAATGCATCGATGACGATGATCTAGAGAAGAAGACTTGTCTAGCAGATCTGTGTCGAGAAATACCTTCCTAGTTAAGAGGGAGTGTTGATGTATATGTAACTTCGGAATGTATTTCATCTGTATATTATATATATATTTATTGTACCCTTATAAGAGATGTGTTATTCCTCTATAAGGAAGTGCCATCATGTGGATTGACAAGTGTCGTAAGTGTGTGTACTTGCCGATGGGTTATTAGACCACCTTATGGGGTCGGCCCTGATTAATATATAATATATTGTGGGTGTATCAAAGTAGACAAGTCGGCCCTAGTAGGTCACTGGGCAAAAAGGTGAGTATAAATAGAGATAGGAGATCTCTATTTTACTCACTCGGAAAAGTATCTATCTCTCTCTCTGAAAAGTGGCACACTAGTGAGGAGGAGGAGGATCATCTGCTAGGAGACTATCTCAGTGTTATTTGGTTGTATTTTGGTTGAGCCATTGCTCTCTCTATCTCTGAGGAAGTTGTGGGGTTTTTCACCTTAGGGTTTTCCCCACGGAAACTCTGTGTCTCTTGTCTCTATGCTTTTGATTCTTGTGATGCTTGTGAGGCTTGTCATATTATGATTGTCATGCATTGATATACTGTAGATGTTATTCTCTCAGCAAAGATCCTATAGTATTGTGATTTAATACTAAAAATTTAACATCTACCTGATACATATCATCATATACAATGTATCTACCTGATACATACAGAGATACATGATCCACACAATGTATCCATCAACATACATGATCTACTTGATCATACAATGTATCCACCTGATACATATACAGATACATGTTCCAAGCATCCAACATGATGCATATACAAAATACATACAAATGATCCAACTGATCATATCCAACATCCAAGATGATGCATATACATATATAGAGTAGTAACTGGAGCATCGTCCTGATGCTCATCATCCATGATCCTCCTTATCATCATAGCATCGTCCTCTTCAGATCATCTCATCGTCCACGAAGCACAGACCAGATACACATCATCCAACACTTACACCATCGACATGGGAGAACACATCTACCACCATTCAGGGAAGGCTCCAGCCCTTACTTTTTCACCATGGGAGAACACATTTACCACCATGTGAAAAATGGCTCAGCAATTACATCACGACCAAGGGAGAACACATCAACCATGTCACAAAATCTCATGTGCATCTGCATCTTCTGGACTCATCACTTCCCTTTGGAAGGAACCTCGATCTGAAGTGCACCAAGCCTCTCTTTGAGGTACTCAAACTACACTCTGGCCAACGGCTTGGTCAATACATCTGCAACCTACTCATCCATCACAACATACTCTCCTTCGGCTGTACTCAGTGCTACGCAGGACTGCTTCCTGCTAAACCAAGAGATCACACTTGATCCCATACTGAAGCATCACCCAGATGCGCTCTTCCTATATGCAACATTGCCTGCCCAATCTATATCAACATAACCCTGCAGGTTAACCTTTTGATTCGCATCATGCTTGAGCCCATAATCAACTGTACCCTTTAGGTACCTCAGAATATGCTTTACAACAATCAGGTGAACATCTCTCGGATCCGTCAGGAACTGGCTCAATGTGTTCACCACAAAGCAAATATCTGGTCTCGTGTTCGTCAGGTACATAGAGGACCCAATCATCTAATAATACATCATGAGATCAATCGGATCAGATGAAGCATCACATAGAAGCTTCAGGTTCGATGCCATAGGTGTGGCCATAGCCTTGTAGTCCATCATCCCGAACCTCTTCAGGATCTCTACTGCATACTTCCCTTGTCCCAGGAAGATTTCATCTACACTCTGCCACACCTCCATGCCAAAAACAAATAGTGCATCATTCCCAAGTTCTTCAACTCGAATTTGGCAGCAAGCTTCCGTTGCATGTTGGCAATTTATCCTCACCTGTTACAAACAAGTCATCCACATAGTAGTATCACTGTATTTCCTTCCTCAACCTTGTAGTAAAGGTTGGAATTCATTTTACTCTTGGTAAAGCCAAAACTGGATAGAAAGTTGTCTATCCTACCATACCAATTTCTGCACATATATGACTCCTTTTCATGTGTCTCAGAACCAAGTGGCTGCTCCACGTACACTTCTTATTCAACTACACCATTCAAGAAAGTGTATCTTCCTCTCCATCACTGCATCCAAAGCAAGTATTGATTTAATGGAAGTGTATCTGGCTACAGGAGCAACAGTCTCTATGCTACCACCTGCAGCATGCTTGATCTTGTAGATCCTCTTGGAAGTCACTACAGACTCCCCTTCAGGTCTTGGGACTGCATCCCAAGCATCTTTATGATCGACTAGTACTCCTCGATCATGGCATTCTTCCCAGATTCTGGGAACTTCAATATCTTCAATATTTTCAATAGATAACTTTGTTGCTTGAACAAATGTTGTAGTCCTTCTTTTGTAGGTGATGGTATATGATATTTCCTACACAAAAAGTTAAATTGCATGATTAGAAAACATCTCATAGTTTTTAGAAAAAATTATTACACATAAAGAAATATGTCATACAGTCATCCAATTATCTTAGCCAATGCTTCAATACAACATTTATCCATATTCCGTAACTTTCTAGATGCCTTCCAATCTCTACTAGAACATTGTTAAGAGTGTGCACAACTCCTAACATGTCAGCAAAGAGGTTTCATTCTAGATGAGTAGCAATCGAATGTTGTACAGCGCCATAGGCCACTTACCCATGTATGCAACTATTCTAATATGCATAATACACAACGTAATTCTAAGAACATAAGCATATACATTATTGAATAACATTATGTAAGAAATGACAATTCAAATACTTATCTTTGTTTGGTTGTTGGGTGGATTCCCTCTGAATGTTTGCAACTCCATTCTGATGTGGATTGTGAGAAGTTGTCAACTCCCTCTGAATATCTGCATCCTTGCAGAAACTACTGAAGTGTGCTCCTTTGCTTTCTTGCAAGAACAACTAGAGTGTGCTCCCTCTTGATCTTTGCTTCCCAGATTACCTGTCCTTGAACTTACATCCATCCTTAATCACTATGCATGCTTATTAGTATCATCATTGTGTTATCCTTGAGGTCTCATACATAATCACACATTTATTAGTATAATCTTAATACTATTAAAACACAATAATCTTAAACATGTATATTCATGATCATTCACAGATAATAAACATTAGTATTCAAGGTTTCAGGGAAGTCTTCTTTTACTCATACATATTCTTATTTGATCATAGGACTCTTCTGGTTAGTTGAATCATCAATCAAGATAAGAGATATAATATGAATAAAACCCGTGATTATTCAAACCTATACCTTCATGATTCTTCTGGTTAGTCATATCATCAATTATGATAAGAAACATAATATGCATACAACCATGATTATTCAAACCTATGACTTCATGAATAATCATTATCAACAACACAACAGTATAAGATCCTAACACAAGGTAGGATTCTAGCTTGATATAGGAAAAACATACCTGGATTAGCATGCTAGCTAGTTATGTCTAACATACCCGCATAATGTCTTCTGGTTCTCTTCAGTGACTTGTGCTAGTAACCTGCATGTCTCATAAGTTAACCATTGTAGAACCAAGTTATACATACCTCGAAAGTAGATCTTCTATGTGATCCATGACAATGGATGAATCCTTGTCTTCATGTCACCATGATCATATGTTCTTGAAGTAGAACATGATTTGTCTTTCTTGGTGTACATTTTATGTTAGCAGACAACATAAACCTCATACAACACCATAATGCATTAGTACAATCATAAGTGTCAACACCCTAATCAATGAATATCTTCTATCATGCATTCATAATTTTGTTAAGGTGATACGACAAATCTAAAATTAAGATTGTACTAAACGTAATAACATGAAGAAAAACATACCATAAACTAAATGATGAACAAATCTCAAAACATACCTCGATGAGTCATACCTATCGAGATCGCTTCTAATCTTCTTATGTAAGGCCTTAGCCTCATCTCCCTCTGTAACAGGAACTTCTTCACTTATGTAGGTGACCAATCCATCTTCTTCTAGGATTAACCCAATCCACTTGATTTGCAAGAACTGGACCTGGAGTTGGATTAGGGTTTGTCAGAGAAACCCCAAAAATTAAAACTTTGAATTTCAAACTTTTGAAAGGATAGAAATATGCACTTTGATGAGCTGATCACGCTGGTATATTCAGAATTTAAAAACTGCAAAGTTTCATTCCTCAATTTTTCCTTTGAAACTTTCAGATTCACTAGACATGACCCCGATATAGGGTTTGATGAAGCCCACTCTTCTGACCAATCAAAAGGTTTGATACAAAGCTCTAAGCTTCTATTTTTCTGAGGAGCTTCTAGTTGTGGTCATAGATTTCAAAAATTCCCATTTTTGCAGAAGCCCTAATTTTCCACTTTTTCGATCAAAGTCCCGAACTAGGGTCTGATAAAGCCCGGTCTTTTGCCCAACCAAAAATTCTAATATTGGTCTCTAAATTTATATTTTAATGAGTAGTATTCAGCTGTAGTCTCTGATTACAAAAATTTCAACTTTCTCCGAAGCCCTAAATTCCAGAAGCCATGAATGAAGGTGCTCAAAAATAATTATGTCTTCACAAAAATATGTACCTGATTGTTTATGGTGTAACTCCAAACTTTTTGATCCACAGGGTCTGAAACATTTTCCTGAGATAGCCTAACCTATTATCTTTCCATCCTAATAGGTCTGACCTCAATTGGATTCTCTCAAAGAGAGTTATGCGAAGTGTCGCAACGTGACCTGTTTATGGGATAATACAAGAGAGTGAACTTGTAAGGCGTGCCACTTGTCACTGGTTCAACATCGGCCTTTGAAAAATTTTCCTGAGATATCCCAACCTATTATATTTCCATCCCGATAGGTATGACCTCAATTGGATTCTCGGAGAGAGAGTTATGCCAATTGTCGCAACGTCACCTGTTTATTAGATAATACAGGAGAGCGAACTTGTACTGCGTGCCACACGTCACTGGTTCAACTTAGGCCTCTAAAATTTTTTACTGAGATAGTAGAGTCTATGTAATACCTCTCATATTTTAGGAAATTTCATTTGGATCTTCCTAGCCCAAGTTATGACCTTTTTCCAAAGGTTACCTGATTTTGACTCAGATCTGGAAGAGGCAGAAACGCTATATTGTACAGATCATAAATCAAAAAGTACAATGAATTAGAGGTTGTTCTTTGGACACAAAGTACATGGGGATCTTATCTTCGCCTTGTAAAAGTTTCAGATCCAAAAACATTTCCAAAATGTATTTATAGTGAAATTTCTATGATGACTGGTTTTTTCTATATCAAGCCCTAGCATCGTAAGTGCAACAAGTGTCATACATGCCATATCATGCCTTCTTTCAGGCTAGCTCTGATACCATGTTAAATTTTTAGAATTTACTTCAATATGATCTAGGATCTTAACTAAGAGAACATCATGTACAACAAATATACAACATATCAATCATGGACACAATAATGCAAGCACACAAGAGACACAGAGTTTACTTGGGGAAAACCATAAAGGTGAAACCCCAATAACTTCCTCAGAAATAGATAGATCAATGATACAACCAGAATATAAGAGATAGTCTTCTCCTAGCAACAGAGCCTCCTCCTCCACAAGTGCGCCACTCTCCCAAGTGTGAGTGAGAATAGAATGTATAAAATGAGAGAGACACACTCTCTATTTATACACTAACTTGACTTGACCTTTACTCAACTAGGTCGGCCTCAACTTAACCACTTAACATAATGCTCACTAGGCCGACACCCAATAGGGTGGTCTAGTAACCCTTTGACCCACATGGCCGACCCCCAATAGGGTGGTCTAATAACCCTTCGACCCACATGACTTATACAGGGCCGACCCCAAGAAGGTGATCTAATAGCCCATCAAGTATAAGTTATGACACTTACAATATAAATGACGACACTTCCATATAGAGGAATAATAACATCTCTATAGGAATACAAACACTTCCGTATAGAGGAATAATAACGTCTCTATAGGAATACAATATACATATATGTGAAATACATTCTGAAGTTACATATACATCAACACTTATCCCCCTTCCTCTCCCTCTCTCCCCCTCCCACTCCTTCCCCTTCTCTCTATCCTTCCCTCCCTCACTTTCTCTCCCTCCCTCCCTCTCTCTTTCTATATATACTACTAACCCACCCTAGTCTTTCTTGCACTCTCCCCTCCTAACACTAATCCTTAATAACACCCACCTCTCCCTCTCTCTCTCTCTCCCTCTCTCCCTCCCTACCTCCATCTCTCAACTCCTCCCTCAACCCCCCCTCTCTCTCTCTCTCTCTCTCTCTCTCTCTCTCTCCCCTTATCCTATCCCCCCCTCCCTCCATCTCCTCCCCCTCTCTCACCCTCTCCCCCTTCCCTTTATCCCACTCCTAATCCCTCCCCTTTCTCTCCCTCCCTCCCTCACTTTATGTCACTCCCCTCCCTCCCTCCCTCTCTCCCACTCTCCTCTCTCTCTCTCTCTCCTCTCTCTCTCTCCTCTCTCTCTCTCTCTCTCTACTATTGATCCACCCTCATCTTTCTCGCACTCTCCCATCCTGACACTAACCATTACCAACACCCACCTCTCTCTCTCTCTCTCTCTCTCTCTCTCTCTCTCTCTCTCTCTCCCTCTACTACTGACCCACCCTCCTCTTTCTCACACTCTCCCATCCTAACACTAACCATTACTAACACCCACATCTCTCTCTCTCTCTCTCTTTCCACATCCACTCTCTCTCCCTCCCCCCCAACATCCCTGCCTCAACTCCTCCCTCACCCCACTCCTCCTACTACAACTCACCAATCCTCCATACCTTTCTCTCTTTGTACTCCTCCCACCTACTACTCCCTTTACATGTAACTACCTCACCCCCCTCTCTCTCCTTCTCCCCTCCCCAGCCCACTCTCCATCTTTCTCTCTCCATCTTTCCCCATACTCCTTCCCCTCACACAAAACCCCCTCCTCTCTCTTATCTCTCTCTCTCCCATTCTCCCTCTAACGATTACTAACCCCCTCTCTCACTCTCTATCTCCCCTACTCTTATACCTACCCCTAAACCCCACCCCTCTTTCTCTCCCTCTCTCTCCTCCTACTACCACTAACCACCCCTTCTCGCTCTCACTCATATATCCCTACCCCTACTCCACCCTATCTATCTTAGTTCTATAACCATACACTTAACCCCCTTCTATCTCTTACTTGCTTAATCCTCCTCCCCCATACAACTAACCACCCCCCATCCCTTTCTCTCTCCCTCCCTCATCCCCCATCCTACCCCTCCCTCTCTCTCTCTACTAATCTTACAACAAACCATGACCTCACTCTCTCCCTCTCTCTATCTCTCTATGTAAATAGACAACACCTCAATCTCTCTCTCTCTCACTCTCTCCCTCCTCCTCCCCTAAGACTGAATCCCCCATCTATCTCTCTTGATCTCTCTCTCTCTCTCTCTCTCTCTCTCTCTCTCTCCCCTCCTCATAAACCTTACTAAACCCCTCTCCTAGTCTCTCTCTCTCCTACTCCTCCACCTACCCCTAGCACACATCCCTCTCTCCACACCAACCCCCTAACAACCCCTCTCTCTCTCCCCCAACCCCCTAAAACCCTCCTCTATCTCTCTCTCTATGATCCTCACCCTAAACCTTACTAACCCCCCTCTCTCTCTACTACTAACCACCCTACTCTATTTCTCTCTCTCCCATCATCACCCTAACCCTTACTAATCGTCTCTCTCTCTCTCCCTAACCTGCCTCCCATCCCACTACCCGTAACTAGTCTACTTATCTCTCTCCTCTATTTCCCACACCCCTAATCCTCCTCTCTCTATGTCTATGATAATCCCCTCATCAGTTTCTCTCTATATCACCCTCTCCCTCACACCCCTCCCCCTATCTGTAACCACCTACCCACAACTCTCTCTCTCTCTCTCTCTCTCTATATATATATATTATATATATATATATATTCTCCCTACTCCTCCCTCTCACACTAACCATACCACCTCTCTCTCACTCTACCCCTAACCACCCCCTACTATCTCTTCTAATCCCCCTCCCCTTACCAATAACCACAACCCCCATCTCTCTCTCTCTCGCTCTAATAATACTACTAACCCACCCTCCTCTATCTCACACGCTCGCCTCCTCACACTAACCATTACTAACACCCACCTCATTCCCTCTCTACCCCCCCTCTCACCCCGTCTCCCCCACCCCTCTCTCTCTCTCCCCCATCCCCTTGCCTCTCTCCCTCCCTCCCTTTCTCCCCTCTCTCCCTCTGTCTATATCCCTCTCTCTCTCTATCACCATTCCCTCCCCTTCTCTCCCCCTCCCATTCCCTCCCCTTCTCTCCCCCTCCCATTCCCTCCCCTTCTCTCCATCCTTCCCTCCCTCTCTCCCTCTCTCTCTCTCCCTCTCTCTCTATCTCTCTCTTTATTACTCACCCACCCTCCTCTTTATCACAATCTCCCCTCCTAACACTAATCCATACTAATACCCACCTCTAGCTCTCTCTCTCTCTATCCTACCCTCCCTCCCTCCACTACTCCCTCACTCCCCTCTCACCCTCTCTCTCTCTCTCTCTCTCTCTCTATCCCCTTCTCCCCTCCCCATCCCTTTCTCTCCTTTCGCCCCCCCCTCTCTAACCCTCCCTCATTGTCCCTCTCCCATCCCTCTATTCCCCTCCCCCACCCTCCCCTTCTCTACATCCTTCCCTCCCTCACCCACCGCTCTCTCTCTCTCTCTCTCTCTCTACTACTAACCCGCACTCCTCTTTTTCGCATTCTCCCCTCCTGACACTAACCCTTACTAACACCCACCTCTCTCTCTCTCTCTCTCTCTCTCTCTCTCTCTCTCTCTCTCTCTACACCTCCACTCTCTCTCCCTCACTCCCAACCTCTCTCCCTCCACCCCTCCCTCTCCCTCTCCCTCCCTCTCCCTACCCCCTTTCCCCTCCCTCTCTCTTCCTCAGTCCTCCCTCTACAACCCTCGTCCCCCCCCTCTCTCTCTTTCCCTCCCTCACTCTTCCTCTCCCTCGCCTCCTCCTCTCTCACTCTCTCTTTATCACCCCCCATCCCTCCTTGTTCCCTCTCATGCCCCCCTCCCCCCCCACCTCTGTCTCCTACGACTAACCCCCCCATCTCTCTCATTCTCCCCACTACTCCTCTCCTAGGACTAACCCCCTCTACCCTAACATTTCTCTCTCTCCCCTCCTCCCCCTAGCACTTACTAACCCCCCCTCTCCCCTACTCCTCCACCCATCACTAGCTCTCCCCCCGACCCCACAACACCCCCCTCTCTCTTGTAATCTCCCTCCCCCTACCACTAACGGACCCCCTTCATGTTGCATAAGGAATGCATTAGTTTATGCATAAGACAAAAAAAATAGATATTAGCTTAACTTTATCTTCAATTTCCCTTCTATAATATAAAACGTTTATATAATTTTTACATTTTATGAATAAAAAATAATTTTAAATACATTTTCGAAAAAAATTCTTCTATAATTTAAAACTTCAAAACTTTTACAGTTTATAAATAAATTTTCTTTTATACGTTTTCTTTAAAAAAAAGTGTAAACTATAATTACTATAAAAAAAATACATAATATAATATTAAAAACTTATCAACAAAAAAAAATTCAAAAATCATAAATATGACTATAATAATTTCTTTTTATTAATTAAAATTTTTCTGTCATCTTTATATTTATAAATTAAACCTGTTTTATTAATTTTATAAAAAAAATATATTAAATAGATGACATAATATTAAGAACTAGTAACAATATTAAAATATTTAAAAATCCATTCCA
The DNA here is from genome assembly GCA_027924585.1 of Larix kaempferi. Lineage (NCBI taxonomy): Eukaryota > Viridiplantae > Streptophyta > Pinopsida > Pinales > Pinaceae > Larix > Larix kaempferi. Next base: position 150,694 of record BSBM01001485.1, on the reverse strand, counting down.
GACCTAATGACCATTCCAGACCTAATGAGAATAGATTTTTTTTTAATAATACTTTGTTATAAATAACTAGAAAGAACACTCAAATCGAGCTAGAGTGAGGATTTGAAAATGCTAAAACAATATGAAAATAAGAAACGCTAAAACAATATGAAGATAAGAATAAACCTCAGAATATACTGCTTCGCACAAATCTAAATCTCAGAATATAACCTCAGTGCTCAGCGGAGAAAACAAATCTAATCTAACTATCTAAACGAAGTTAATAAACCCAATCCAAAAGAATCATTCTATACCAAAGAGTAAAAAAATTGAAATAAGATAAGACTTTCCTCTAGGTTTCTACCTCTCCCTGTACACTCCTCTAATTATACAACTTCCAACAAATCTAAATCCCAAAATATAACGTTAACGGAGAAAACAAATCTAACTATCTAAACGAAGTTAATAAACCCTAACCCAAAAGAGCAAAAGAATCATTCTGTGGGTTTCTACGTCCTCTCGCTAGATACTCCTAAGAAGACAGAGGTATGCAGTGGCATCCACTTCAACATGGCCATGCAAAGTACCATCGAGATGTTGGCCGTGCACAGTACCAAGGATCCTGTAACCGTAGCCAAGAACTAATTGAATGAACAGAAATAGCATGGAGCATGAATGACCTTTCAACCGCATTATAAAAGGATTGACAAGGCAAGGAATCGCATGGAATTCTGAGCTATATTCGATTTTTGTAAATATCTTTTCAAACGGAAAATCTATTACAGTTCAAAAAATTCAAAGCACTGCTTGTTATTTCAAAAATTAATGAAGCTATTTAACTAAAATTAATTTTAAAAAATCAACAACATAAAAATTAAATTATAATTAAAATACATTTCTCTGTCTTTCAGTTTTAAATTTAAGCAAGCAAACACAGAAACAAACAAAAACAAATAGTACAAACCTGGAGAATATTGAATCGAATCCCTTTCTAAAATGGTAGAGCTGAAAGCAAATAAGTAGATGCGGATGGTAATCATCGTTCCACCAAAAAATTCGTTGAAACCAACGCACTCGGCAGTATTCGATTCCAACGCACCCAACACTTGATATCTTTCTTGTAGAATAGTGTGTCATACTTATCGGGTAGCTTAATGGAAGCCATGCGGCCTATCATTGTCCAGAGAGAATGACCAACGAATCCACGTTCAAGTTCCGCTCCTCCCAAACGGGGCTTCAGAATGCTGGAGAAACACTAAGCATTTGGTGGAGCTTATTAAAGAAGTAGGGTTGAAAAATGGCACGCAGACACTGGATTTGCTTTTATCACAGGTTACAAGGCCTATGTTAGAGCAGCTGAGGACCATTGCCGCGGTAAACGACATTCCGGATACCTTAATCTTGCAATCCAAACTAGAAAGACACTTTTAACTGACGAAAATAGAAATTTACAAATTAAAAAGGTAAAGGAAAAATATGACCGTTAGAAAAGCTAAAAAGCATTAAACTTCCAAAAGTAAACGTGAAACATGATGGCAAAAAATGACCGTTAAAAATTTTAGATAGAAATGGAGTATTAAAAACCCTATATAAAGGTGGTAGACGAAACCTAATGTCCGTTTGCATTTCAACTTGTGTTTGATTTTATGCTCTTTTTCATGAGTTTGTTGCTCTGTGGTTGCTCTCACAGTTGTGCGTTGTGTGGAGCACCCGTTGTTTCTCGAAAAAACCATGGACGATCTGGTAAATATTTTCATCAAACTGGGCGTCTGTGAGTATGAGGGAGGATTTGGTAAAATCTATACAAAGTGTTGGGAGACCTGGAATCCAATTGTGCCGACTGGGTTTTTATGGTTTAGACCGACTGGGCTTGAAGATTTCGGGGAATTCTTTATGTGCGGCATCTGTGAAAGGCAGAGACAATTACTTGGCAAATTATCAAGCATTTTTACTTACTTATATCAAGTAATATTTTTACTTACTTATATCTTAAGTAAAAAGGATTTGACTCGTTTTTTGTTAGTGGATCTCATTATTTCAATTCAAATTTTACTTTCATGTGGTTTTGCACTAATCATTTTTCATTTTTTTCTGGCTCTACCATTATAGAACTGCCATAGCATTGTATGAAAATAACACAAAGGAAAGGATTTGATACTTTTAACTAAGGCCAATGCTGCTGTCCATGGCCATTCCACTACATCTCTTTGTCTTCTTTTCTTCGTATCATCAAGCTAGAGGTAGGATTTCTGACATTTTTTTTCCTAACTTTTTTTTTCCTGATTTTTTTTTTATCTGAATCTGTTCAAAATTAATAGTATATAAAACTTGTTCAATTTTATTTCTGAGAAGATTTTTTTATATCTGAATTTCATTATAAGATAACAATGGAAAAATGTTGCATTAATTTGATAATTAGATAGAACTACATTAAATATTGTAAATATAAATATTTTTTTCTGATTTTTTTTATCATTTCAATATAGTATAATTTAAACAATTTTCAAAGGGATATATAAGGTCCATTAATATATTTTAAAAGGAACTGCAAATTTTAAATAGGTTATAAATGTGCATTTATGAAAAACCAATCATCATTTGCTAATGGTACAAATAGTTTCATCGAAACCAACATGGAATGGTAACATGGAATATTTAGCGTGTAGCAGTTCCATAGGGATTTAATTAAGAAAATTAATAGCCTGTAGCAGTTCAATAGGGCTTTAATAAAGAAAATTAATGTTAGGGTCTTGTTAAACTATTTCTATGTGATTAATTTAAATTTGATAGATGGTGTATATTTAGATACAAAGTTAATTGACTATGCTGTCATTTCTGTGCACCAGTTTAATTTAAACCTGTCGATTATAATTTTACAACCAACTGCGTGCTCAAAAACACCAGCTCACAAATTTTCCAAAGCTTATGAACCCAGTTGTTATCCATCATCGATCTCAGGATCGAATTTCGCAACATTCGCTTTAGTAGTTGTAATAACCTAACCCTTTGAAATTTCTGGTTGATCAATTTAAATTTATCCATGATCGGTCTCAGGATTGAATCTCGCAGAATCCAATTTAGTAGTTGTAATAAACGAACCCTTAGAAATTTCTGGTTGATTAATTTAAATTTAAATAGATGGTGTCTTCCAGATACCGAGTTAATTGATGTTGTGAGACAGCTGTCTTTATTGTCATTTTGGTTACCAATGAAATTAAATCTTTCTCCAAAAAAAAACCTGTAGATTAGAATTTTACCCTGATTGCTGGTTCAAAACCCCATCTCACTAATTTTCTCCTTTAAAGGGTTTCATTCATTAATTTCCCAAAGCTTGTGAATCTAGTTGTTATCCGTCACTGCGAAGGCCTCGTGATCGAAACTCGCAACATCTGCTTCAATGGAAATGTTTGCGTGAGTGAAATTATTTCACCTCAAACGCCAAACAAATTTTTTTCATCGAATTCCCACTTTGTGATATGCTCCAACTGAAGAGGAGGAAACAATTAACGGGCTCACTTTCCCACTGATTTTAAACAGAATTTTTTTTATCGTTGATTACGTACCTTTCACCCCAAACATGGCTATGTGGATCAAACGTGACGAGTGTTTTCTCGCCAAGTGTATCATGGACGATCTCGTGTACCCAAAATAACCTTCTAAGCATATTTAAAAAAGATTTAAAATATTTAAAATAACCTTCTAAATATTTTTGTCAATGTGGGATGATGATCAAGAGTACCCTCAGAATTTAGATTCAGATTTAATGAGGGATAAAAAAAACTGCACAAATTTCATGTAAGTCTTGGTTGTATGGATTATATAAACTATGAAGCATAAAAAATAAAATGCACAAATTTCATTTAACTCTCAGTTAAGGGGAAAACTATCGAAACTATGTATTTAAACCTGCATTAAATTTGTATGTTATTTTGTAGTTATGATAACAAAATATATGAAATACACCATATGCATTTAAAAATCCATTAAACATTAAACATGTATATTATTCGTTTGTTCTCATATATAAATATGAGATATACAAAATTCTCGAGGGAATTTCGTGAACATAAGAGTATTATTTTTTTAATGTGAAACAGAAAAAAATATAAGACAAAGTTTTACGTTTTATAAAACATGTTTTTAAGAGAAAGGGGGTTAAGAAGAGAGATGGGATGGTCAATATTGGGATAGGTAGGTATTAGGAGAGATGGAGAGAAGGATTTAGACAAAGGGGGTGGTTAGTGGTAAGAGTAGAAGAGAGAGAGAGTTTAAGGGTATGGGAGAGAGATAGAGTGGGGGTTAGGGGTAACGAGAGAGTGAGAGAGGGGACTAGTAAGTGTTGAGAGAGAGAGAGAGTGAGAGATGAGGGGTGGTTAGTGGTTAGTGGTAAGGGGAGGGGATTAGGGGATAGAGGGGTGTTAGGGTTAGGGGAGTAGGAGAGAGCGAGGGGCGGTTAGAGATTTTGGGAGAGAGAGAGATCCGTGGGGGGTAGGGGTTTGGGGAGGAGGGCTTCTACAAATAAGGGGAGAGAGAGAGAGAGAGAGAGAGAGAGAGAGAGATATCGGGGGTTTAGGGGTTTTGGGGAGGGGGAGGAGGGTTAGATAGAAGGGGAAAGTATAGAGAGAGAGACATAGAGAGATCGAGAGAGAGAGATTGGGGGTTTAGGGTTTTGGAGAGGAGGAGGATGATTAGAGAGAAGGGGAGAGTATAGGGAGAGAGAGAGGGGGGGGTGTTACGAGGTTGGGGGGTTGGGGGAAGAAAGAGGGGCATAGGTTAGGGGGTAGTTGGGAGAGCAGTCGAGAGAGAGAGAGAGAGAGAGAGAGAGAGAGAGAAGGGGAGAGTATAGGGAGAGAGACAGAGGGGGGGTGTTGCGGGACTCTCAGGAGAGAGAGGGGTAGGGGTTAGGGGGTAGTTGGGAGAGTAGTCACCAGAGAGAGAGAGAGAGAGAGAGATCAAGGGTTTATGGGTTTTGGGAGAAGGAGGGTAGTTAGAGAGAAGGGGGGCAGTATATATATATAGATAGATAGATAGATAGATAGAGAGAGAGAGAGAGAGAGGGTTAGTGGTTTGGGGAGGAGGAATGTGGTTAGAGAGAGATAAAGGTAGAGAGGGGGGGGGTGGGGAGGGTGTTAGGGGTATGGGTAAGAGAGGAGAGGGAGATAGGGGGGTTTGTGGTGGAAGAAGGGGTTAGAGTGGGAGGGACACATAGTGAGGGGGTTAGTGATGAGGGGGGTTAGGGACAAAGGGATAGATTTGTGGGGTTACAAAGAGAGAGAGAGAGAGAGAGAGGTTTAGAGAGGTTGGGTGCTAGGGAAAAATCGATAGAAAGTGAGGGTTAGAGGGAAAGAGATGTGGGTGGGGAGAGAAGGGAGGAAATGTGGGAGAAAATAATTGGGAAAGGGAGAGATATAATGGATAGGGTGGAAGGGAAGTATGGGGAGATTGTGGGATGGTTATATTAGGAAATGGTTGGAGAGAGAGAGAAGGCTACGGTGTGAAAGAAAAGGGGAGAGTATAGGGAGAGAGAGAGGGGGGGGGTAGTAGGGAAAGTAGTCACCAGAGAGAGAGAGAGATCAAGGGTTTATGGGTTTTGGGAGAAGGAGGGTAGTTAGAGAGAAGGGGGCAGTATATATATATATATATAGATAGATAGATAGAGAGAGAGAGAGAGAGAGAGGGTTAGTGGTTTTGGGGAGGAGGAAGGTGGTTAGAGAGAGATAAAGGTAGAGAGGGACGAGGGGGTTTGGGGAGGGTGTTAGGGGTATGGGTAAGAGAGGAGAGGGAGATAGGGGGGTTTGTGGTGGAAGAAGGGGTTAGAGTGGGAGGGGACACATAGTGAGGGGGTTAGTGATGAGGGGTCTTAGGGACAAAGGGATAGATTTATGGGGTTACAAAGAGAGAGAGAGAGAGAGGTTTAGAGAGGTTGGGTGCTAGGGAAAAATCGATAGAAAGTGAGGGTTAGAGAGAAAGAGATGTGGGTGGGGAGAGAAGGGAGGAAATGTGGGAGAAAATAATTGGGAATGGGAGAGATATAATGGGTAGGGTGGGAGGGAAGTATGGGGAGATTGTGGGATGGTTATATGAGGAAATGGTTGGAGAGAGAGAGAGAAGGCTACGGTGTGAAAGATAGATTGGTAGAGAAGTAGAAGGGACAGATTGAGAAATTGTGGGAATGAGAGAGATGGGTAGGGTGTGAGAGACAGATAGGGAGAGAAGTAGAAGGGACATATTGATAAATTGTGGGTAGGAAAGATATGGTTAGGATGTTAAAGAAAAATATGGGGAGATGTAGAGATAAGGAAAAATATAACACATGCACATTTTTATTTTAGTAGTGGGATAAGGAAAAATATAACACATGCACATTTTTATTTTAGTAGTGGGAGAAGGGGTTAGAGAGAGAGGGACGCCTAGTGAGGGGGGTTAGTGACGAGGGTGGTTAGGGACAAAGGGATAGATTTGTGGGGTTACAAAGAGAGAGAGAGAGATGGGGGTTTAGAGAAGTTGCGTGCTAGGGAAAAATCGGAAGAAAGTGAGGGTTAGAGAGAAAGAGATGTGGGTGGGGAGAGAGGGGAGGAAATGTGGGAGAAAATAATTGGGAACGGGAGAGATATAATGGGTAGGGTGGGAGGGAAGTATGGGGAGATTGTGGGATGGTTATACTAATAAATGGTTGGAGAGAGAGAGAGAAGGATAGGGTGTGAGAGATAGATAGGGATAGAAGTAGAAGGGACAAATTAAGAAATTGTGGGAATGAGAGAGATGGGTAGGGTGTGAGAGATAGATAGGGAGAGAAGTGGAAGGGACATATTGATAAATTGTGGGTAGCAGATATATGGTTATGATGTTAAAGACAAATATGGGGAGATGTCGAGATAAGGGAAAATATAACACGTGCACATTTTTATTTTAGTAACATGTGCACATTAAAAATATTGCGTGTGTGAATTTTTATTAAAATGAAAAATGTGTACATGTTTTTATTAAAATAAACACACACACACACACACATTATTAAAATAAGAGCCTCTACTCATTATTAATCTATGTTCCCTTCCCTTTTGGAATAATAGCATGCATGCATTAATAAAATGTGCATGTTTTTAATTTCAAAAAATGGGTGGGTTCACCCTCAAGTTGCAAATAATAAAACACACCCATTTTTTTCATTTCCTTATTTTTCAAGATCAAAACATATCATCTATGTGTTTGTTTTTTCATATCTCTATATCATGAGCATCATCATCATGATACCCTAGGTGGGCCTAATAGTTAAGAACATGTGTTTCCTCCTAGGAGGTCACATGTTCAAATCTAGAGAGGGGGGGTAGGGTATGTACACCTGTGTAGACTTTATCATTCAAATCACTACACGGAGAGTTGGGCCTCTTGTCGCACAAACAAGGGGGTATCATACACCAAATTGGTGTTTGGCTTGGTGGTGATCTTAAACAAATAGATTATTGTACAACTTGAGTGGGCATAACTGTTAAGAACATGTCTTCCTTCCTAAGATGTCACGGGTTCAAATTGGGAGGGGGGGCAGGGTATCTACACCTATGTAGACTTTAACAATTAAATCGTTGCGTAGAGGGTTTTCCCTTGTCCAACAAAAAAGGGGGTCTCATACACAAAATTGGTGTGTCGCTTGGGAGTGACCTTAAAAATCGATTATTATTATTATAACGTTTTATCAAAAAGAAATTACATAGATTTAAAATGATTTAAAAAAAAAATTAAACGTAAAAAAAAAATTATTGTATTAATTTTTTTTTAATTAAAATAATATTTATATATAAAATTATTTATTTATTTTTATAAATATATTTTAATAATTTACTATAAATATTCAAATATTTTTAACGATTATATTTGGAGAAATTAACACAAATATTATTGTTTTGTGTAAATTTATATTTTTAATAAATTATAGGTTTATTTCAATATATTAAATCAATATGATTTTCTTTAATATATGATAATGACCAAATTTATATATTTTAAGTGAATGAGCATTCACATTTAATTTAATTTAATTTTAAATAATAATAATAACAATAATATATTCTCTTTTACAGTTGGTTATTTTAAATACATATATACTACGATAAAAATCACAAGAAATTATAAAACGATATTCTTGGTATTTACTTTACAACACTTCCACAAAATCTTTATATTCATATCATTCATGAAATATATATTTGACCAATCATATTTTAATATGAATGCTTGACCAATCTTACATTAATATAATTGCTTTCCATATTATAAATAATATAATTTCTTTCCATATTATTTAGTTGTGAATTTTGTTTTTACAATGGTGATGATACTAAAAATATACCCTTCATTTCAAATGGTTTTGAAAATTGTAATTTTGTTGAAAATTATTTAAGTAAACAAGAGTTGTATAAGCTTATTTTTTATATTTTACTTTAAAAAAATAAAAAATAGAAAAAACAAATTATGAACTAGATTATACACTCTATTATAAATACCTCCTAGAAAACATGTGTTTTGGAAATGTTGTAGTAAGGCAAAGTAGAAAATGTAATTTATTAATAATCAAAACTATTATTTCAAAATGCATACAAAGTGAACATATTTTCTATTTAGAATAAAAAATTGAATAATTACTAATGGAAGTCTATTTTCATAATATTGTTTATGTTCCAAAGGCAACCGATAAGTTTTTTGTGCTTATCTTATACTTTTTAATAAAACATTCACAATATTGTTTCTTAGTGCTCCTCTTTCTCATGATTAAAGGAAAGAGGCTTACCTTTTTATATGCTATATTATTTGTGACAACATTTTGAATTCCAATTTGTGACACTACTACGTACACTCTATACTACAATGGGTTTCACATTGCGAATTCTCTTACAATGAGTATAGGAAATAAGGCACATTATTAGTTATTTGCATACATTTATCATTCTCATTGGAAATAATGCACATCATTACTTGGATTCATACATTTATCATTGTCATTGGAAATAATGCACATAATTACTTGTTTGCATACATTTATCATGCTCATTAGAGTTTTCATTGACTTGATTGTTATCTTTATATATAGTTATTTATGTGATTTTGACCCAAATCAAGATTGTATGTTCAAGTAACAAAAGATAGCATCTAAAGGTAATTAAATATTTAAATATTTATATAATTATGAAGTTGTTTATTCTCTATAGATATTTGTTGCAAAGAATGCCAAGCATCTTAATACAATGGGATTCATTTATAAGGATACCAAATCCACAACTAAAGCCATATGAAATGTCAATAAAGTAGTGGTATCCATAGGACCCAGAGAGGATGGAACTACTTCTAAAGTTACTACAACTGATGCTTTGAACATTATTGAAGCATCCAAACTAGAAATGTGCACCATGTTGTTATAGTTTGTAACTCTCATGGAGTGTCAAATGTTGATAAAATCAAACTCAAGACTTCATTGAAATTCATTCTATATTAAATTAAATAATCTCTATATTAGGTTCTTGAACTCTAATACGCTACAACATAAAGTAGTAGGAGTTTTATCGAAATCTCATTGCAATAGGGAACAATTTGTAAAATCCAACCATGATCCCATTAGAGATGAACATAACAATACAAGCCACACAAGAGTGCACAAATATTACAAGACATATGGGTGTGTGCAAGAAGATGAGGGACCTTTTAGATGCAATCCTAGTTTTTGAAAACACGTTCTTGATACATAAAAATATAACTCTTTTATGATATCTAGCACTTGATAAGGTAAAACCCAAGCCTGACATGTCACTAGACATGTAGGATAGGTAAACATAACATGTATGCGTTATGTAACTGCAAAACATGTATGTGTTATGTAGTTACAAAATGCGTACGCATTGTGCAAATCTAAAATCAATTTAAATACATAATGTCGACCACCCCCGACGACCCACGACACATTTCACGCATCAGAAACGCGAATTCGAGCTTGGAAGCGTGCCCTAGAGTGTTGGAGGAGTTGGATTTCATTGGAGGGGAAGCAAATTCATGAGTGGATTGTCATTTATCAGGTAATTCTTTCATGCATACCATTCATTTGTCAATTCTAAACCTAAATTACCATTTTTTATAGTTTAAAACAACCTAATTTTGCAATATTTATCAAATTGGAAATAAACCAATCTTTAATTAAATTCACATCTCCCTCAACAAAGATGAGTGAATAATTACAATGAATACCTTTTCAAGAACTCAAAAATTCCTAATGCAACAAAAAATTGAAAAAAATAGAACTCCTCCCTTTCTACATTGTATCCATCCACATGAAACCCAAATTTCCAACCCTTAAAGGCCATTTCCCCATGATGCTAATTGAATAAGTTTCCTTGGAAATGGCCTTAACAAGATGAAATGCATGCACAAGCATGAATAGAAAAAAAACATATTTGTTTTTAACTTGGTTTCTCAAAATTTCATCACAATCATTTGTCCACGAACATAATCAAAATTTCATCACAAGTGTATGTAGTTATACATCGCCTCTTATTTGAGCACCCTTAACTAAATTCCAAAACACATTAACAAAGTGCCTCTCGGGCCTACCCTATCCACACCCTCAATCAATCTACTCAACGCTCAGGGACAGTCGATTCAACTCAAAGACATGTCGAGTCTCTAAGCTCATATACAACCAATTTTATTCCAGTCCACAATTTCCCCATTTCACCATGTCACTTTTGGTTGGTTTCCATGTTTATAGAACAATGGAAATGGTGAACACCCATGAACTACCTAGAGTGTGTCATGAGAGTGTTTTCAACCATGATTGGGTCAATGATATTTAGAGGATTGGTTACAGCCCTTTATCACCCCTTTTCTTGCCTCAGATATCCTAATAGTCCCTCGCCCCTATCATTTACATATCCAACAATCCTAATCTACACTCAGAAAGACCTGCGGCCCTCACCTAGTAACTACTCCTAGAAACCTATCCTAAAACCCTTCTAACATTCTTACCTATCTCGGCCCTTCTTCCCTTGGATGTTTTCCTAACCCTACATCTATCCTAAACTTCCATCCCTCTTAAAGACTGTGTTTAAGACACTGGTCTGAGTTTTACCACCTAACATGCCCCCAGGCATGTTACCTTAACCATCTTTCTAAGCCTAACAAGTCATATGCTATTCTTACTTATTCATTAACTGAATGTAGTCATAGTCCTAGGACTGTGACATTTAAATTTAGTTGTTCTATATCAACTTGATCTTCATCCTCCTAATCAACCATCTTGTCATATCAATCACATATAATAATACTTGGATCATTAATAAATATACATGTGATAATTCTAAGATAACACTGTCATATTCCACTTGTAATATCTTATTAAGTTGGTATTGTTGTTATTGTCATTATAGTCACAATCTCTAGTATATGTAATCATATTGGCAAGACAAACTCATACATATCCATTTCACTCCATGCCACTTTGTCCTCCCCTCCAACCACAAGGCATAATATGTTGAAATCAATAAATTTAAAGTTAGCTTATGAAGTTGACGGAAATATTGTTTTCTGCAACGGACGTAAAGGCCAAAACATGTCAAAATAACACTCCTAAATTCTAAGAAGTTTAAACCCAATTTTGCATGGAAAAGTCACCAATGAGGGGAAAGAAGTGCCTTAACTTCTAGAAAGAAGTTGAACGAAACTTACTTTTTAATTGTTAAATGTTTAATTTCAAGTTTTAAATGTATGTAAGTGACTGCCATGAAATTGCTTACTTGAGTTTGAATTAATACATTTTCAATTTTGAAGAGACGTCATTATATACCATGTATATGTTTCTAATGATTTTCATATTTATGTTTTTATTGCAGTTGCGTTATGGACACAAATGCCGAGATACTGATTGAGTTTTCCCGCCTCAGGGGCATTAGTGCAGATTTTAGTTTTGGTGACAGGATTCGCCGCTCACTTGCATCAACCTTGGATGCAATTGTTGACACCATTTCACAATATAGCATTGTACTATATGATATTACATCATATAGAGAAAGAAAAAGAAAAGAATATGTTGATGGGCTACACTACAATGCAATAAAAAAGTCGAAAATATCCAAAGAGCTCATATTTGCATTGTTTAGGGACCCTCGGTCGGGGGAAATCCCAAATGAAAATAGGCCTCATATCTCCATTGAGTGGTGCACATTTCAACCATTTGTTGATAACTGGATTGATAGATGGTACATGGTTTTTGATATGCCACCACATAACAATAGGGAAATTCCCCTGTATTTCCTTCGAAAGATGTATGTAGAGTTCGTGGTACATAAACATGTAAACTATTTTGATATCTTGTAGTTTTAGGGGAGCGGTGGGGGGATGCTCCAAAACCGACCTAATGCGAGGCTTCAAGACTAGGATCGCCCTATCCCTGCACCTCGCAGGAAGTTTCCTAGGCTAGATGTCCCACCTGCACATCGTGTTATTCCACAGACACGTGATGAGTATTTGAGTTTGGCATGGGTGGTTGTTCGCCATGGCACTATGGTTTAACATATGGGTGAGGAAGGGACATCTGTCCCTCGTGTAGTACATACACGAGGTTGTCACCATGTAGGACCATCATCTAGTCCAGGACCATCCACTAGTGAAGGACCATCAACACATCCCCAGCCTAGTATTGAGCCTCACGAGTGCACATCTTAAGGTTGTCCCTTCTATGGTCTTGCCTCAGATGCTTCCTTCAGTGGGTTTTTGAGTAAGGTATGTAGATGGTTAATTGTAATAAATTCTTCATTTATTTTCCTCTTTGTACACATAAATATAGTTTGACCTAATATATTAATTTTGTGAACTTGCAGTTGATGCGTTATGCCGGTAGTGATGCACGAGAGTCAGATGCTCCAGACTCTATTGGGGGGCATGACATTCCATCGAATGATCCTGTCTTTGGTGGAGGGATTCATGATGCTACACAGTTGGCAGGACCCTCTTATATAGTACCCATTGTCGTATCTTACACCGAGGTAAACATTTTAAAGTTTTAATTTTTTAATACTTGTTAATTTGTTAATTTCCACATACTTTACATGTTATTTCACTAATGCTATCTACGGTCTAATATTTACAATTATTAAAATTGCAGATGGGAGATCCTTCACTGGAACAAGCCAATGTGGAGGTAGCAGACATGGTCGTATTGTCCGAGGAAACATCTGGGCTCTAGGTAAACAATTAAAAATGTCATTTTTTAAATACATGTTTGTTCGTTGAATCATGCATGTCTAACTACATGAACACTTGCTGACTGTAGGCACCAACTGAGACATCTGGACCATTGCTTAGATTTGTATCTCCTCCTAGGCCATTCGATTACAAGGGTCATGTGTATGTGAAGCGGCCTACTCCTAGCAAGACTCCAGCTACCCATGACCATGGGCTTACTGACACCATGGTAATGTATATCCTTTGATGATATTTGTCATTAAAAATTATGTTGTGTCGGTCGTCCCTATTTACCATTACACCTTTGTGTCAATTTACACTCATTTGATATACCATTTTATATCACTTCCTATGTCAGTTTCATGTCGAGGATGTGGGATGCATCATGGATCTCCTCCGACGATTTTATTTATGTCAACATCAGCTCCTCATCCAGGAATTAGACTTAGAAACTATTCGGTACCTTGGAGCCTGCATGCCTTAATGGCAGGTTTCCTCGCTTTCGACAGTAGGTTTACCTCACTGGCCTCTGATCGAATGATTCCACAAATGTTATACCCCAACTCATTTATTTGTATTCTTTGGGATGTAATAATGATGCCTTGGGCATCATCGTCATCATTGGTGATTTCCATCGCACTTTTTAACAGTTCACATCATTGACCAGTAATCAAGTGGTTTGTACCATGTTTGACTTCAACACATTGTAATCACATGGTAATATTCATATCAATTTGGGAATGGGAAGAAGACCCTCGGTTGTTCTGGTGTCTTACTATTACACCCATGTTGTAAATGAGATTTTTTAGTTGGTCCCCACACATATGTTATGATGGAGACCTCATTGATATACTGTCACACAAATCCACTCTTGTATTGGTCATGGCTTCGTTATTATCTCATCATGGATCTACGCTTGTATTTTAGTTTCCATGATTGTGTTCAGTCATTGAGATATGGATCCATGTTGTATTTTGGTGGCCATATCATCTATCATTATCAACATGGATCTGCAATGTATTGGTTGGCAACTTTGTTGTGAGTCATTGCGATGATGAAATTATTGTACTACAAAAGATCCTTGGTTAGTGTTGACAAATTTCCAACCAACGGTTTCTTTCCTTGATCCTTTATACTTTATCCATTAAATTATTTTACCTATCATGTTAATCTAGCTTCATACTTTGGGGGGCATTCTATTACGCGGATATTTTTTACTCATCATGATTATGAACCATGTACAGTCTATCCTTTCCTAAATACCTAAAGTACTTAACCAAAATCCTTAGAAGATGAGTCATCAGGTTTTTTCCCTATTAAAACCCTATTTAGAGAGATCAACGCACATTTCTTTCTAACAAAGTGTGTCTTTTCTTGATCGACGCACCTTGGTCCACTACAAAGCGCATCATCGACGCATGTTGCTAGTGTCTAGGGTGTGTCAATGCCTGTATGAAGGGAAAAAAGAGAAGTTTCAAGAAGTCTCTTGAAGGAAACCCTTGTGGAGGATTATCTCTTCCATATAGGGTGGATCTTACTCATATCCCAACTTAGTAGCATCTTACCTCCTCCATCTCTCTAATCCTCTCCTCTCCTCCTCATCTCTTTTGGCCTATAATAAAGCTCCTGTTCATGGGATAGGGGGGTTAAAATGAGGATAACCAAATGCTATAGAAATTGAGCCAGGAGTCCATGATTGGAAAATTGAGGCAAGGTTCCATTGGAATGGATCTTCAACACCAAGGATTCATTGGTTGTAATTCTTTCCTCTATACTAATTAATACATCAATGTCTTCCTTTCCCATAAATGATGTGTAATTTCATTTGTTGTAGTTCTCCTTGGTCAATTGCTTAGATGTATCATGTTTTCTTGTAGTCTCTTGTCTTTGTCGTGTTGAATCTTTTGCAGGCAATCTCTTAATCAACAAGAAAAAGTGTGAAAGATTCAATCCACAAGGATGACCTTCATAAATAAGGTATGGAATTGACTCTTTGCATTCAAGTAATTTTATAGATTTAGGGAAAGGTTTTCATTCTTGTTTCTCTTTGTTCTAGATTTGAACCATTCAGACTAGGGAGATCGGTTGGTGTTCGCACTGACGGATTTATCCATAAACACATCCTCATTGGAATATATTATGTAAAGTATACTCAATTTAAGTATGATTATGGTAATAGTAGGGTTACATTGTCATGTTGTGAGGAATGTTAGAACATACCCAAAACAAAATGAAATTGTGTGTTTCTTGGAGATGATTGTATTTTGTAATGAAATATATGGTATAGATGGGAATTATATTTATACTCTTTGTTTAAAATGCATTATAAATATTACTCAATCACCTACATTATAGGAATAAGTTATGTTTTCCATGTATATAAATATATTTTTGAATTCCCGAATTTAGAGTTTTTGAGGTTGTTACATATTTTGAAGAGGCAAGTTGTACTTGCATGACTTTGGTTGGTATAATCATCATCCTTATTTTCTATTAAGATGATATTGTTCTTATGGAAATGAATCCTTATGTTTTTGACAAGCAATTAAAAGTTGTCAATCATTTTTTTCTCTAGCATGGATATGATTGTTAACAATGGGGCTAGTGTGAGGTAATACTACCCAATTATGACATGTTAGTTGCAATGGAAACCTATAAAAACATAAATATCATCACTAAAAATAAATATTAGAGGTACATGCATAACAATTTAGAACATAGTGAAAAAAGATAAAATGTAGACAATCCAATTACCTTCTATAATATCTAAACTTTATTTATGGAAAATTAGTATAACTCCAAGAAACGGATGTTATTGTAAGATCGGTATGTTATTTTTTTCCTAAAACATAATGCATATGCTTTTGTTAAGCCATGCATTTGGTATGTAAGCATTGGATTTTTTCCAAACAAAAAACTATAGTTGTAGATAACAAGTGGCTCTTGTGTGACACTATTTTTCCATAATTTTTAATGTTGATTTTATATTTGTTTTAAATTAAGAAATTTAGTGAATTTCTAGAGTGAGAAGCTGAAGCGTTACGCGCCGCTATGAGGGTCTTAACACAATCAATGAACTTTTTGTGGGTGTGTATTTCTTCGTATGTACTTGTTCAAGTTATTTTTTATTTTCAAAATAGGTGAACCAATCAAAAATTTTAAAGATAGTAAGAGACCTGTGTTCTTTTAATAAATTTTACATATGAATAAAAAATAAAAAATAGTGATGTCTTCCTAATATATATATATATTTCAAATCTACATAGAGATCTCTATAGTATGTGCAATTTTATTGGCAACAAACATGTAGAGCATATGAAAATTCGATGTTGAAAAATAGGGAAATGAAAAAATGGATGTGTTTTGTTAGTTGTAGGCCTAACCTATAGTTTTGACAATTTGAACCTAAAACCAAAGTGGACAACTCATCTTCCATGTAGGTGGAAAAATTCATTTGCACCATTTAAAAAGAAATAAAAATGTGCATGTGTTTATAAAAACGCATTTGCGCTTGTTTTGAAAAAGAATGCACATGTGTTATTGACGTACACAAATTAATTTTACTTCCCTTTTAAACCCATCTCTCTCTCTCTAAACCCACCTCTCTCTCCCCATTTTCCCTAACCCCCTCCTCTCTAACTCCCCCTCTCTCCATCCATGTCTTTATCTAACCCATATCCTCCTCCCCCCAACCACTAACTCCCCATATATCTATCCATCTCTCTCCCCTCCTCCCCCTAACTGTAACCCCATCCCCTCTCTCTCTGTCCTACTCCCCCAACCCTTAACCAACCACCTTTCTCTCTCCCCTCTTACCTATATCACTTTGTCCCTCTCTGTCTCCTCTTATACCCCCCCCTTCTCTCTAATTTACCTCATCCTACCCAAACCCATAACACCCCAATATATATGTCTCTCTAACTCTCACAACCCCCCTCCTTCCCAAACCTTAAAACCACCCCTCTCTATTTCTAGATCTCTCTCCCTCTTTCCCAATCCCCCTCCTCTCCCCTAAACCTAATCCCCTCTAGCTCACTCTCTCTCTCTCCATTTATCCTTCTCTCCCTACCCCCAATTCCTCATGCCCCCCCCCCCCCCTCTCTCTCTCTCTCCCTCTCCTACTCCCCCTACCCCTAATCCCTCCTCTCTCTCTATGTCTCTCCTAATCCCCCTCCCTCTACCACTAACCTCCCCCCTTCTCTCTCTCTACCCCCAAACCCCCTACCCCCCATTACTTTCCATTTCTCTCTTTTAACCCATTTGATCTCTCTCTTCCATTATCCCTAAACCCTTTCTTCGCTAACCCCCCTCTCTCTATCCCTCTCTCTATCTAAACCCTCTCCTCCTCCCACCAACCACGAGTATCCCCATCTATCGCTCTCTCTCCCCTCCCCCCCTTACCCCTAAACCCATCACCTATCTCTCTCTCTCTCTCTATCTATCTATCTCTCCCTATTGTAACCTCAACTCCCAACCTCTCTCCCTCTCTCCCCTCCTATCCCCACCGACCCTCTCTCTCTCCCCGATTATACCCCCTAATCTCTCTCTCTCTCTCTCTCTCAACCCCCTTCCCCAAACCCCTAACATCCACCCAATTTGTGTCCTTCTTATGTAACCCCCCTCCTCCCCCCTACACCTAATCACCTCCCACCTCTCTCTCTCTCTCTCTCTCTCTCTCTGATTCATACACACAAACCCCCAATTCTCACCCCTTACACCTCCCCCTCACCCCCCTCTCTCTCTCCTACTCTCCCTACCTATAACCCCCCCTCTCTATATATCCTAGTCCCCTACCCCATAACACTAATATAATCCCCATCTCTCTATCTCTCTCTCTATCTCTCCCTCTCTCTACTCCCTATCCCTACCCCTCCCTCTCTTTCTCTTTATCTTTCCTACTCCCCCTACTCCCCCACTTACACCTCCCTCTCTCTCTCTCTTTGTCTCTAATGATAAACACACAGCTTTCTGCCTCTCTCTCTATCCCCCCTACTCCTCTTGCTACCATTGACCCCCCTCCTCTCTCTCACTCCCATCCTCTCACTAATCCTTACTAAACCTCTCTCTCACTCTCTCTCTTCTCTACTCCTACAGCTACCCCTAACCCCCATTCCTCTCTCTCCACCGCCGCCTAATATCCCCATATCTCTCAACTAATCCCCTTCCCGCTACCACAAACCACCCTCCCATACCTTTCTCTCACTCTTTCCCTCTCCGCCCTACTCTTCCTCCTACCCTTAACCACCCTCCCTTGTCTCTATCTCTCTCTCTCTCTAAACCCCTAACTGCATTATCTCTCTCTCTCTCTTTCTCTCTCTCTCTCTCTCCATAACTACCTCTCTCTCCCATACTCCCCCTACCACTAACCCCCCTCTCTATCTCTCATAATCCCCCTACCACTATCTAGGCCCCGATATCTCTCGCTTTCTCTCTCTCTCTCTCTCTCTAGACACCCCTACTCCCAACCCATATTATATCCCTCTCTCTCTCTCTCTCTCTCTCTCTCCCCTACTCCTCCACCCACACCCAACCCTCTTTCTCAAAGACAACCCCCTAACACCCCCCCTCTCTCTCCTAATCCCCATCTCATTACCAATAACCACCCTCTCACTCTCTCTCTCTATCTACCCCTAGCTACACCCCCTCTCTCCCCTATCCTCCCTACCCCAAATCCCCCCTCTCTACCTCTCCTGATACCCTCACCCCCTACCACTAACCACATCACCAATCTCTCTCTCTCTCTCTCTCTCCTAATCCCACTACTAACCACCCCCCCCCCCCCGCTTTGTCCTTCTCTATATCTCTATCTCTCTCTACCCTTAACCCCTACCACTAACCACCCTCTCTCTCTCTCTAAACCCCTAAGTCCTCATCTCTCTCTCTATCTCTATCTCTCTCTACCCCTAGCTTACCCCCCCCTCTCTCCCCTACTCTCCCCACCCCAAATCCCCCCTCTCTACCTCTCCTAATCCCCTCCCCCCTACCCACTAACCACACCCCCAATCTCTCTCTCTCTCTCTCTACCCCTTGACTCCTCACTCTCCTACCCAAACCACCAAAATCTCTCTCTCTCTCTCTCTCTCTCTCTCTCTCCGAATCCTACTACTAACCACCCCCCCCCACTTTGTCCCTCTCTCTATCTCTGTCTCTATACCACTAACTCCCTAATCTATCTCTCTAAACCCCTAATCCATCATCATCTCTCTCTATCTCTCTCCCCTACTCCTCCACCTACTCCCAACTCTCTCTCTCAAATCCAACCGCCTAACACCCACCCTCCTCTCTCTAAATTTGCATCCCCTTACCATTAACCACCCTCTCTCTCTCTCTCTTTCTCTCTCTCTCTCTACCTTTACCTACTCTCTCTCTCTCTCTCTACCCCTAGCTACCCCCCCCTATCTCTCTCCCCTACTCGCCCTACCCCAAATCCCCCCTCTATATCTCTCCTAATCCTACTACTAGCCACCCCCCCCGCTTCGTCCCTCTCTCTCTCTCTCTCTCTCTCTCTCTATACCACTAACACCCCAATATCTCTCTCTCTCTCTATACCACTAACACCCCAATCTCTCTCTCTCTCTCTCTCTCTCTCTTTGTCTATCCTTAACCCCCTACCACTAACCACCCTCTCTCTCTCTCTAAACCCCTAACCCCTCATCTCTCTCTCACTCTCTCTATCTCCCCTCCCCTTAACCCTTACAAACACCCTCTCCCACTCTCTCTCTGCCATACTCCTCCACTTGCCTCTAACCCACAAGGCATCTCTCTCTTCCCCACACCCCTAGCACCCTCTCTCTCTCCTAATCCCCCTCCTCTCGACCACTAACAATTACCCCCCTTAATGTTCACTAAGGAACACATACACATTATTTTCTACATAAGGTAGAAAATGCCTTGCAAAATAACAAAATGTAGGTGCGTACATGTAAATACGTGTAAATGCTAATAACTAAGAGAGACTACTTCAACTTTATCTTCCATTTCCCTTTTCTATAACTTTTACATGTTATAAATAAAAAATAAAAGTAATTTTATACATTTTCTAAAAAATTATTTTGACTATAATTATATAGTGATATAATATTAAAAACTTATTAACAATAACAAAATATTAAAAGATCATAAACACCATTAGAGTGATTTTCCTTTTACATCTATAAATAAAAAATGGTTTTATAATTTTATAAAACAAATTATTTATGTTACATTACATAGATAACATAATACTAAAATCTGTTTAAAAAAATAAAATAATAATAAAATCTGCCAAGAATAATAAAATATTCAAAAGAGCACTAAAAAAAACCCATATTAGGAATGAAGGAGGGAATTAAAATAACTCAAACAATAAAAAATATTTTCTTAAAAACTTTGATTTAAGAAATGATTAACAATACCTTTAATTAATTATACTACTTCTAATAGATATAAATCTCAAAACTACTTAAATTAAGCTAATAAACCCTAACCCTAAAGAGCAAAACCATCAATCATTCATTCATGAGCAGAGAGTGGAAAAATTGAAAGCGCATAGACCTTCTGCTGGGTTTCTACCTCTCCCACGATACTCATAAGAAGACAGAGATATGTAGCTGCATCCACGTCATAATATCATCTATCCTTGGTTAAGAACTAATTAATTAAATACAACATTTAATTAACAGAAATAGCATGGAACATGAATGCTGCACTATAAATGGATTGAAAGGCTTGGAATAGCATGGAATTCTTTGCTATATTTGATTTTGGTTAAGTTATTAAATTCCTCAAGCGCTGTGGTCTTATTTTAAGAGTTGTTGGTCTTATTTAACTAAAATTAATTTTAAAAATTCAATAACACAAAAATTAAACTATAACTAAGAACATTTTTCTGTCTTTTAATTTTGAATTTATATAAGCAATCACTGAAACAAACAGAGAAAAATAACACAAACCTGGAGAATATTGAATCGAATCCCTTCATTTACCCCGATGGAGCTGAAAACCTCCCCAAAAATTAAAAAAAACTCACTGAATCCCTTCCTTTTTGTTATCTCCATACAAGGTTATGCCCTTTCTAAACTGGTAGAACTGAAAGGAAAAAAACAATGAAAAACCAAATCAATGAAGTAAAAATTCAATTGAAATGTGTTATGCATTTTACAAACAAAAATCAAATCTCTATATTACGAGCTTTGTCAATATGCGGATAGTAATCATCGTTCCACCAATCTCACAAGTAACGGAAAATATTGCTTCATAGTAATCATCGTTCCACCAATCTCACAAGTAACGGAAGATATTGCTTCATAATTTGTCGTGAAGAGCTTTATCAAGTAGCTTGATGGAAGTCATGCCGCGGCCGATCTTTGTCGAGAGAGAATGATCAACGAATCCAGTTGAGCTCCTCCAAAATAGTTATGGATTGTCGGTGTATTTATCCTAGTTCTCCACACACCGCACAACTATGAGAGGAGCAGTCTCACGAATTCATGATAGCAGAAAAAACAAAAGAAATATGAAATGTTAACAACCATTTGGGTTTCTTCTACCACCTTTCATTTAGGGTTTTGACATTCCATTTTGTATCTCAACCTTTTAACGGTCATTTTTTTGTGCTTTTTGGACACCAGCTTTTGTAACGTTTATGTTAACGTTTATGTTTACAAGTGTAGTTTTGGTTGGGCCTACACAAAACCGCTAAGGAAACGGTAAGCTTTTTGTGCTTTTTTGAACACCAACTTTTCTAGCGTTTATGTTTATGAGTGGAGTTTTGGTTGGGCCTACACAAAACGACTAAGGAAAATACCGCTAAGGAAACGGTCAGTTTTTTGTGCTTTTTTAAACACCAATTTTTCCTATGTTTATGAGTGTAGTTTTGGTTGGGCCTACACAAAACGGTTAAGGAAAATAAGTTTGTAATTAAATTCAATTCACAATTCGAGGATACAATTGACTTTTGAGTTCCATAGAGACGGTTTGTATTTATTATTTCTATATGAAATTTTAATTTTTATATGGTTTGTATTTATTATTTTTATATGAAATTTTAATTTTTATAATAGATTTTAATTTTTAGTTGTTTTTAAATTTAACAAATAAATCTATTAAGTATATATTATATGTTTTTAGTCATTTTTAAATTGGAAAATGAATGTGCATGTATACACTACATTGTTTGAAAATATGTGGTATATTTATTTATGATGAAAAGTATGCTACATTTTAAGTTAAATCTTTATAGCGGACTTTAATTATATGGAGAGTAGTGAGATACTTACAACTCAATATGAAGGGATGCTATAAAAATGCAAATTATATGGACTTAAACAATAAAAATGTAAATGATGTCCACTTAAATAACAAAAAATAAATTATATATCAACAATCTATATGTAATTTTTCTCTTAATGTGTACAAAATTTAAGATAAAAAATTACACCTTAAAAAAACTTGGATCCCTTTCGGTGCTTCATAAATCCCGTTTAAGATGGATTTATGGTGATCTTTAGTCATCTCTAAATTAGACAAATAAAAATAATATTTAACCATTTCTAAATTAGACAAGTGAATGTATCATGTATACACTATTTGTTTAAGAAATGAAATATCAAATGAATCCAATACTTTGCCATTCATAGTAAAATTCCATTGAACATGATATCATCTCAAAAGCATATATATATATATATATATATATATATATATATATATGTATATATTCATTTCATCTAAAGGACATAGAATGAGTTATTTCCAATAAGAATTGGATTTGTGAAAAAATTAACTCTTTCAAATCATAACCATTTTTTTTTTAATTTATTCAAAATTATAATAATAATTTTTTTTTTAATCTTACCCAAAAAAAAAATGAAAATAATTATATTTCACTAAAACTACTAATACAACAATATAATGATTAAATCTTATTATACTTATTACTAAAATCACACAATGAATACAATTCCTTATATTACTCTATCTATAGCTATATAATGACTAAAAGTCATTATAATTTAAATAACTAAAACCATTATAGAACATCAAAATAAAGATTATAATTACTAATCATAACTAAAAATAATAAACATGAAAATAAAGTTTTAATAGTCTGACATGCAATAAATTAAAATGTTCAATGGTATATGTGGATATTGGTGGCCACTAACCTCCTGGACTACTTTAAAATGGTTCTACATGTTAATAGTGCTACTAGATTGTGAATTATGAGCACATTTTTTAGGCATTTTCCATGGGTGTTTGACAATTACAAAGCCCATAATACTTGATTGGATGGTCTACAAACACATAAATCATAAAATAATCTTTGTAATGGTTTAAGAAAAACTTCAAATAGAGTTTGTATGTGAAATTTATGGCCCTGGTATGTTGATGTATCAAAATAGGTTGATCCTTGAGACCTTGTTCCTTTTGTCACCTCATCTCATAGGGTTAGGGTTTAAAATCCTTACTCTTTTTTCCTCTTGAGGTTTTACACTTTATGTTAAGAGATATTTTTTCCCTCTTATAACAATCTCTTGTAATTGATCATCGCAAAAACATGTCTCTCAATAAATAAGTTGCCACCATTCTAGCCATTGCATATAGCAATGTTTTTTATTTTATTTCACTCATTAATAGAATTTGGGTTTCATTGTAATATTGTCCTCTATGCAATAACTCTATGCTATTCAATCTATATTTATATCTTCATTTCATTCTCCACATAATTTGAATTATCCATCAACATTGATTACATTTCTTAAACTCTCATTCTATTTTCTTTAAATAAATCAAGAAGCAAAAACTACCCCATTTGCAAGAAAATTTGTAAAAATTATAAAAATTGTTTTGAGTTCATGTTCCTAAAAAAAATGTAGGTAGACCCTTTTGGTGGTTAAAAAATCAACATGATACACCACCAAAATATGTACAAAGTGCCTTGCTAGCGAAAGTAATGATTTTGTGTGGAAATCCATTTGGTGGGAACCTGAGTTTCTTCTTGTGTCTTTGATCCATGCTATATAATATTTGAACTAGTGGCTTGATTCCATTCAAATCTTGTTTCGTGAGTCAAATTTTAATTCACAAAGAAGTCTTGTAGGAACCATGTGCACCTACCTAGAAACACTTAGTAAAATTGTAGATTTGGCACAAAACTCATCTGTAAGGATTCCAATGACAATAAGGCATATACTATGATTATATGAAGTTGAACATCAAACTTCTGTGCATGGATTCCTCAATCTCCTTGATTCCATCATTTAATGCACCATTCTTGTTATCAATGATGTCTAGATTTTGGCACAAAAACTCTCAATTATGTGATACAATTATGCATTTTTCCTTATTATGCTATAAATAATTGCTTTAAATGTATCCCAACTTTACTATGATATGATTTTAAAACCTATTCTCAATTTATTTCTAGCATTACCCTATGTAAATGTCACTAGGCCTTTTATGACTTGCTAATGAGCTATATAGCTCTATGTAAAATCTCACATTTGTCAATATATGACTATGTGATCTATTAGTCTTTTGATATCACCTACGAAAATGAATCTAAAAACCAACACATGAGGCATAAAGACATGCTAAATTTTGAAATGGAATAAGCATTCAACCAACCAAAGCGCATTCATGAGCCCAAATATCTCCATGCATAAGAAAATTTATGTAAGAAAAATGCAATTAAGATTAAATCATGTTAGACCTAAACTTTATAAAATAACCTTTTATGAACAATTAGGAATATGTTTTGTCCAACGAATCAATCTTGGAGCATGACCCAAAAACATTAGTTTGCATACAGTTATGAGGTGAGAGTGATTATTCATTATGCTCAAGATCGTCATCAACGAAATCAAGGATATCATCAAATTAAAAGAGATCATAAATCTTGTTGAGAATGAAATTAAGACCAAATTTATAGATAATAGGGGTTACCAAGTATGCTAACTTGGGGTTTGGTTGCGGCCTCAACAATATCATGACTTCGATCATGAAAATATGGTACACAATGGGATATGTGGTTTTATTTCTCATAGTACAACAATGCCCACTCCAATATTTGAGAAGATGTTGAAAATATTTCACTTTAACCTTAACCTTTTTAAAATGCACAACGATATACACAAATAGTTTGACACATATTTAGAATTTCACCACACCATGAAAATACTTGCAAAGAAATAACTAAATTGAAAGAAACGTCACTGTTCTTTTCCATAACCAAAATAGTATCTTATCTCTAACAAGCATCTATGATTAATAAAATTCAATGGTTTAGGGAAGTGGTCACCTAACAATTCAACCTTCTAGGTGATGGAAGCAAGGATATAAGGCTATCATAGTGATTATGAGTTCTACACACCCATGTAAGTCAACCTCTTAGCCACAAGTATCCATCCCATAATTATACATAAGATGAAAGTTATTTTCTTAGGTTTTAGTGTGTCAATTTCTAGATGCCATAAAGCTAGAGCAACCAAGTTTCTTGTGTATATTTCAAAAATTATAGTTTATTTAAAGGGCCCTAAAGGAACACATGATTTGGAAATGGGAAATGTTCATGGTGTATCGAGTTCTTAGAAATTGCATATTTTCAACCCCTAAGCATTGAAAACCCATATGGATTGATAGTATGACAAAGTGGCTATGTAATCAACATGAATTAAGAAACCCTTACTAGAATAAAAGTAAATTTGTTTTTCTCATAGAGAAGGGTGTAATGATGCTACTAGTAGATCCTCTTAGGTCCTTTCATAAAGTTTTTCAAAGTGAAACAAAGTGTCAATGAATCATCTCAATTGTTTCACTTTAGATTTATAAATCACATGCTATGCATTCAATTCAATCTATATTGTTTGCTTGCTAATTGAAAGGTGTGAATAAATGAAGCTTCTTTGACTTCTTGGCATTCTACCACATTGAAAACCCCACATGTAAGCCAAGGGACATCTAGAATTTCATGAACTAACTAATGAGCTAGACATCTATTTTATCCCTTGCATCATTGGAGTTGCAAATGATGGTTATCCCTAGGAGTCAATTATCAAGATTAAGAAAAATCTATAGTACGTTTTGTGAGGGATCAACTACAAGTCAACCATTGCATCGACTAAGTGAGGGAAAACTAACACTACAACCGTCTCTTTTCCTTCAAGATGATTAGAATATATATATATTTGAGCTCCTAATGTTGTAAATCACATCTTGCTAAAAGGAGATTATGTGAAAACCATAGAAAAGAATGAAGGAAGAAAACCCAAAACCTATTTATTATCACTATGTTAGAAAAAATGTACTCGTATAGAGGTCTACAATAACAAAGACAAATATCACTATCAAACTTTTTGGAGCACAAATTTGCGTCTTTTTCAAATATATTTACTAATTGATATAACTTGGGATTTGTACCCTTTTAGAATTTATAGAGGTGCACTATTATGGGGTAGTGTGATCCTCAGGATGGTTGTCCTCATGATACATCAAATCATCCATGTTTAGTTTCAAAAGTGTCCCCGTTGTCTCAACAAACACTCGAAAACAAAATGGGAAAATCTAATATTTGTTCGCAACAAGATATCAATATGTAGAAGGTACCACAATGAGCAAGTGCAAATATCCAAAAATGTGTCTTCAGTAAGGGGCTATCAGAATTATGGAATAATATCTATAAGATGAGTCAACTAAACTTCTTCTTCGTGCAAGGGAGGTTCATAGAGTTTTAATTTACTCACATTGATCCCATTATAAATAACAACATGGAAAGGAAAATATAGCCTATAAGCATTATCATTGACTAATTGGATAATAGTATATGGACCACACTTGAGAGATTTCATCTTATGATGGCATTGGTCTTTAAACTCTTGTTTTCCCGACTACAACTAAACACTGTCCACACATGGTGCACAACTTGGAAGTGCATGGGAACTCAATGGTAACCCTAAAAATCCTTATAACATTCCTAGGATGCTTAGGTTGTGTTGGTTACTTTCTCATCAATATAGGCCAAATTATTCAAAAAAGAGGATGTTTAATGTTGGTTATATTAGCTGGTGAGAAGAGGATGGATGTTGGAGAGTGATATGTAGCTCATATGGGGTGATAGGTTAGTAGATATAACATTTCTGAGGGTGAAAATTTAGCAAAACTGTTGGCAAAGTGATTGTACTTATGTTTCAAGACTTGTAAGTAGGTGTCACAATGTTTATTGTAAGTAGGTGTCCCAATGTTTATTGTCAAAATTAAGGTTTCTTAAATAATGTATTATAATTTAAAAAAAGTGATTTTTTTTATTGAATATATATATATATATATATATAGAATGGTTATATAAGACATTTAACATAAAAATAATGCAATTTTAGCGTGAATAGCAAAGCTATCAAAGATACATCTAAGTGGCACATTCCCTTTGTATCCAATTTAGAGATGGCTAAAGTTTAAAGACCTCTCTAAAAGTAGGATTCAAAATTTCACAATAAAACATTATTTACAAACCACTCTGTTCAGTTTTGAATTCAATTTCAAAATTCAAAACATTATTTACAAACCACTCCATTTAGCTTTGAATTCAATTTCGAAATTCATTTTTAAACATTTTTGGAAAGACACTTCTAATGGATCCATTTAGTTTTGAATTCAATTTTGAAATTAATTTTTAAACATTTTTGGAAAGACACTTCTAACAGTTACATGCCGAAAGTAGAAAATTTACTCATTAAAAAAGCTAAAAGGCATTTGAAAAAATCAAAGTTCTATAAGGAAAAATATGACAGTTAAGAAACCTAAAAAGCATAAAAAATGTAACGTGAAACCGTTGCGTTATCTAAACCCCATATACATGTGGTAGAAGAAACCTAAATTGCATGTTGCATTATCTGCAATTTGTTTTTTGCTGCACACTCTCCGTTTAAAGAGAAAAACTTCGACGATCTGGTAAAGATCTTCATCAAATTGAGCGTAAGTGTTGGGAGCCATGGAATCGAATTATGCTTTTTAGGGTTTAGACTCAGTGCGTTCGAAGGTTTCACGGAATTATTTATGTATGGAATCTGTGAAAGGTAGAGACAACGACATGGCAATTTATCAAGCATTTTTGCGTACTTATATTAAATAAATATTGGCAACTCTATGATCAAGAGATTTGATTTGATTTTTGTTAGCATATCTCGTTATTTCAATTCAATATTTACTTTCATCTGGTTTTGCAGTCTCTACCATGAAGATAACACAAAGGAAGGGATTCGATTCTTTTAACTAAGCCGATGAGGATGCCACTGCATATGTTTGTCTTCTTCGGAGTATCAAGCTAGAGGTACGATTTCGTAACATTACTGCGAAAAACTTATGTTCTTTTCAATGCTTTCAATTCTTTGCTCAAGATTGATTGGGTTCGAGTTTTTACGCTCTTTTTTATCAGCTTTTTAAGATGGAAATTGGTTGAGCAAATTAGGTGTAAATGCTGTCAACCAGCTTAATTTAAAGTTTCAGTCAACCTGTAGATTATAATCTTACAACCTTAGCTCACAAATTTGCTCCGTAAAAGGGTTTCACTGATTAATTTTCCAAAGCTTATGAACCTGATTGTTATCCATCACTGGTCTGAAGGTCTGAATCGAAGGTAGTTGTAATAAACGAACCCTTTGCATAACTGAAATTTCTAGTTAATTAATTTAAATTTAAACAGATGTGTATTTCAGATACCAAATTAATTGTAGTGATGTGTATTTCAGATATCAAATTAATTGAAGTGGTAAGACAGCTAGCTCTATTGTCATTTTGGTTACCAAAAAAAAATCGTGTAGGTTAGAATTTTACCCCAATTGCTTGTTCAAACCACATTTCACTAATTTTCTCCTTAAAACGGTTTCATTCATTAATTTCCCAAAGCTTATGAATCTACTTTCCCACTAATTTTCTCCTTAAAAGGGTTTCATTCAAGGTCTTGGGCGAGGCTCACTTTTCCACTAATTTTAAATAGAAAAAATGATCGTTGATTACGGACTTGTCACGCTAAACGGACCAAACGTGACGAGTGTTTTTCTAGCCAGGTGTACCATGGACGATTCAGTATTTAAACGAAGTCACTACAGTAATATCCAATGCAGAGACTATCAATCCAAAAACGTATACAAAGATAAAACCACAGGGTTCTTGATTGCTATCTACAGCGCAGGTATAGCATCATTGTGAAACCCTGACACTTTCATTTACATCCCACATGAAAAATTATAAACAGAGAGAGTTATAATCGAAATGAGAAATCATTACAACAAACATAATACTCCCAGGCTGAGTCATTTCGTTCTCTTAAACAAAAGTTACACTGATAGGAACTAGTTTTGAAACACTGTAGTTTTTATTTTCACACCATAAATATACAAGAAGAAATTCTCTGTGTAAAACCTCATGTTCATGTAGACACAAAAACTACAACGAAGGTGCCAACAATGGCCATCAAAACCAGAGTACACTAGTCACAAAGCATCGGGCAAGTAATAAAAATGATCTTCTAAATCTCCATAGAAATTCCATAGGAGTTCCACTTCGCTACATCTCATTATTACATTTCGAAACTCATAAACTCAAAGCAATCATTGGTCTAGCCAAAGGCGACCCTTCCAGGCTTCAAATAGAACCAGTAAGCCAAAAGGCTCATGAAGCCTCCCATAAACAAAACAAAATACACAGTACCCCAGTAGAGATGTAAGAGGGCAGAGCACATGGGTATGTAGCTGGACTTACTATTACTAATACCCACATCATCTAAAGTCCTGAAACATCCACAACAACCTACGCATAGACCTTCGCAGGAACTACCTGTCAAACCAACATGAAAATCCAGGTTAAAACCCTGAGAGATTTAATAGTGAGAGAATGTATTTCATAAAGGAAAAGTTCTACATACAATACACGAAACCACCCCCCAAAAATGCAATACAGGGCAGAGCTGAGGTTACAAATGAAAACGCAGAGGACATGACTAAGGAAAACCCCAAATCGTTACGAACCCTCACTGGACACCTTGTCATCCACTATATGTTAAGGTGTAGTTAATGTTGCACCAAACTCTGCTTTAATGGAGACTCAAATATTCGTGCAAAACTATAGTTTGCGTGTGATAATAGCCATGACTTGCTCAGTATACATGCATTGTTCCAAAGGTTTCCATACCTTAAAATTACATTAGCAAACCCCTTTGGCACCTTAACAATTGTATAATAGTCTATCCATTAAGGACTTGACCATCACACTTAGCCTTTACCTTGTAAACTTAACATTGGGTGGAGTATGGATAGATCCTCTAGGGTACAATTGTCACAGGGTAAATACCTGCAAACACAAAACATGAAAATGTTATATTAGCTAAAATGCTAAGTAAGTCCAGAACTCTCCCAAGAGTGCTCTTACCTCTCGGAAACCTTGCCGGGGTATTTATTTCATCTCGATTGTTACCAAGGTCCCATCATAGGACTCAACCTCTTATGATCATATCACCTCAAGGATCATTTAGACATTCATAATTATATTCATAAGAATTCATTTAAATAGTTTACAAGTATAACATGCATTTGGACCTTAGTTGCAAGGAGTAGGTCAATTATTACTCTAGCATTCCAAACATACTTTAGAAATCCATGTTCCTTTTTGAGCACATCACATCCGCAAAAACAAATATTTAAACCAGTAAGACTCTCTTGTTTAGAAAAACATAAACTCTTAGATGTCGCAAACAAATACCAAAGTAATTTCTCGGTATTAGAGTTAAAATTATGAACTCTTCATCTTTAAATGGCGCTTGTTGCACTAACGAATTTTTTTTTAAATTTTTGCTATTTTAGGGACATTACAAAGTAGGTGTGGGCCATTTTCCGATAGCTTTGACCTTTTCGGGGTCAACAGCTATTCCCTTCTCGAAAATTATATGTCCTAAGTATTGAATCTAGGGTTTGTAGAAATCACACTTACTAAACTTGGCATAAAGCTCGTGCTCCCTTATTATCCGTAAAACAATTCATAGTTGCTCCTTATGTTATACTTCGTTCTTAGAGTAGATCAAAATGTCGTCAATAAAGACTAGAATCAATTTATCGAGGTATTTACTAAAGATACTATTCATCATGCACATAAAGCATGCCAGTGCGTTCGTCGACCCAAAGGGCATCACTACGAACTCGTAGTGGCCGTAATGGGTTCGGAATGCGGTTTTATTGATATCCTCATCATGGATCCTCACCTGATGGTATCTAGATCATAAGTCAATCTTTGAGAAGATCTTTGCCCCTCTGACTTGGTCAAACAAGTCGTCGATCCTATGGAGTGGGTAGTGGTTCTTAATGGTCATCTTGTTGAGTTGGTGGTAATCGATGCACATCCTCATCGTTCCATCATTCTTCTTGACGAAGAGAATTGGTCCGCCCTAAGGGGACACACTTGGTCAAATGTACCCTTTGTCTATTAACTCTTGTAACTGAAGCTTGAGCTCCAACAATTCTGGTGTGCTCATGTGGTACGGGGCATTAGAAGTTGGTATTGACTCGGGTGTTAGCTCGATGGAAAAGTCTAAGTCTTGTTTGGCTGGTAATACCGGTATTTCCTCGAGAAATACATTGTTGAATTCCACGAGGACTGAGAAGTCTTCAATGTTTTGTTCCCTATCAGTTTCTATGTTTTGTATATTGATGGTAAATAGTTTGCAACCTTTTCTGATAAATTTCTTTGCTTGCAAGGTCGATATTTGTCGTACCGACACTTTCTTAGGGATACCCTGAATCGTCTTCTCATTCCCTTGGTCATCCTTGCAGAGTAAGGATTTGTTTAAGCAGTCTAGTAGGATATGGTGTTCCTCTAACCAATGCATGCCGATGAGTGCATCGTACGACCCTAGGGGTAGAATGTTTAAATCTATCCTAGTTTGGAACCCGTTTAAGTCTATCTCACAAGTCTTAACTAACTCAGAGACCTTTTGTTTGGTATCGGTGGCTAGTTGTACCAGCCACTATTTCTTGTGAAGTTCTTGGTTCAACTTACAAGTGTCCACTAACATAGGGGAGATATAACGGTAGTGTTAGAGATCTTACCCTCTATTTCCACCATGGTGGCTTGGTGATCCGCCTGTCGGCCATCAAGAGAGGAATAAATCCTAGGTCTCTTTGCCATGTATCCTATGGTAGGTTTTGCTTGGACGTTGTGTAAAACTCCATCCGTTTTGCTGTGGCAGTCTCTGTAGTAGTCCGGCCCTTGGCATTTCCAGCAAGAAACGGTTGGTGGGATAGCTTTGGTCCCTTTGTTGAAAGTTGGCCTATTAGTCGATGGTGGTGGTGCACTTGGCCGTGCTTGAGGTCGGTTGAAGCCTCTATTGGGCAGAAAACTGTTGTTTTGCTTCCGTTAAGGTGGAGGTCTAAAACCTGGTTTGCGAGGTGGAGGTCTAAAACCTGGTTTGCGGTTGTCCAAGAAGGTTCTGAACCTATCTCTATTTCTATTGATGTTGTCATTCCTTGGCTATCCGTGTTCATAACACAGTCTTGCTTTATGTAAGGTCACATCAAGGGTTTTGGGCATGTCAAACTCTATCTTTTCTCTAAAGTTTGGTGGCAAACCTCCCAAGAATTGTTGTATTTTGGCCTTCTTGTCTTTTTAATGTATGGCACATAGTGCATCAAGTCTAAGAATCAGTTTATGAATGCTTCCATAGTTAGGGAGCCAATTTTTAACTCATGAAATTCTTTAATTTTCTTGTCAAAGAATCTTTCGGACATATACTTGTCCTAGAATATTCTACTAAAAGTATCCCAGGTTATGTCTCTCAGTTATTTTCCTTTGGTGTGTTTCAAGTCCCACCACCATCTTGCAGCTTTACCATTCAGGTTGTATATGGCTAGTCGGGCTTTCATTTCACTAGAGTAATTATGAACTTTGAAGTATTTATTCATCCCTAGTAGCCACTCCTCATCCTTTTCCCCAGAATTAATCTCTCCATCATAGGTTGGGGCATTTATCTTTCTGAATTCCCCTTGCAGACTGTCATCACTTTTCCTCCTTTTCTTGTAAGGAGGTGGTGAACCTTTATTGTTGGACGAGCTCTTACAGTCCTCTTCCATTGATTTAGGTATGTTTTCGCCCTGTTCCTCTCCCTTAGGACTCACAATTTTCTTTGGGTGACTGTTTCCCTTTTTAAAAGTGTTGACTGAGAGTGTGGGCTATATGTGGGGTTTTGCCTCTCTTAAAGTCTGAAGCAAAGCTTCACTTATAGCTTGCTGCTCTCTTCTTTCCTACATGTTTTCATCTCGAAAACTTTGGAATTCGGCGAGAAGATTTTGCATGGATTTGATTAAATCCGAGTTGAGTTCCACCACAATTTATTTCTCTCATGGTGGGGAGTTCAGATTTCCATGTATGCTGCTGCCCCCTTCTACATTCAATTTCCAGACACTGACTGTACCTGTAGTGTTTATATAAGCGTCAAGAACAAAAAACCCGCTAGTTCATTTTTTTACATAAATAAAATAAAATTTATGAACGTATGTTTATGTTTACTGTGTATCTGCAGCGGATGTTTGTAATGAGCCCAATAGGTCACTTAGTTTTGTAACTGAACTCTGATACCACTTGTAATGTCCCTAAAATGGTAAGATAAAAAAAATAAAAAATCTTCTTGCTAAATTGCCCAACATAGGTTATACATTTATGAGATTTTCCTACAGTGATGTGAAAAGTATTGGTACTTGCATTTGCCATTTCAATGTGTTAAGAACACTTCTATCAAGGTAACTTTTATCATTCAAACTCTTGTGCAGAAATATTTTTAGGATGATCATGTGGGTGTAAGGTTTCTCCATGCCATAATACTACCAGTCTCTAATCTGCTTACATGATTTAGATGTATGTTTGAAACGTCAATTGTCTAATGTCAATTCTCAAGAATGATTATCCTAATGAGGGGAGTTGAAATACCTTGAATCTTTGGGGTTTGGTGTAAACACTTCTAGTGGAGTCGCCGAGAGGTAAGGTGTGAATAGGGGAAAACCTATGTACTTACCTAGCGATTATGCTAACGCTTATTTAATTGTCACCCTCCATGCAGGTGTCCTTTGGTGGCCATAAGGTTGGAAACTTTCCTATGTAAAAACAAACTCTAAAAGTGGAACCCCCTCCCTGATGCTATCATGAAAGAGTTGAGAACCTTGTTTTTGTATTAATAGACTAAGGGTATTGCACCCACACGACTATACTACATAGTTTGATAATTTGTATTGGAGACCCAATGTGGTAGTTGGAAGCATTAAAATCGCACATGGTAGTCATGTGGCTTTGGCCAGCTGGACTATGGACTAAGGTTTTGAGCAAGGGTTACACCAAAGTTTTCCACAATCACGATTTCACTTGGTCTTTTGGCTGTGAGGGTTTTAGCTCTTTTTGTGATGTGGTTGCGCCTGGACTGAGCTACGCTCATGGCCAGGGTAAGCTTTGGAAGACACGAAGGTGATGAAGAGATGATCCTACAGGTAAGATCGTGTCCATGTTTTAAATGTTGAGATTTCTTATTTGCTTCATTCCAGTTTTAAGAACTGCCAGTTCCTAACTCCTTCTTGCTTTCATTCTCTTATAGGTATGGTGGCTCTCTGCGTGCATCAGAGTGACAAGCAATACGACTATACCACTTATTTTGGACATGTAAGTCCTTGGTTCTTTCAACCTTTCACGCTATCTGTCACGGTGTTTTGGAGAAGGGTTTGATAATTTGGTAATGGGGAGATTCGTGATGCCTTTGGCTCACTCAGACTTGGAATCTCCAGAGAGGTTTCCTTTGGCTAGACCCAATGTCTAGTACATTATTGTAATAATATTTTGATGGGTGGATCTACTAAGGGTTTCCATGCCTTCCATGTATTCGTGCTTATGTAAATGTTGGTTTTTGAAAGAATATTCTCCCTTGTATGTATTCGTGGAGCTCGTCTTTGAAGTTTGGAAATGGGGAAAGGACCTCTGCGTTTTCTGTTTTTATCAAGTTTAAATGGTCGTGTAAAGAAATTATGGCCACTGTATTTTCTTTTTAATAGTGCTTTGTTAGTCTATGTTCTTGATGGAAAATCGTTTATCTCTTTTCCCCATGCTAAATGTATGCGTATTATCTTTGCTCTATTCTGCGTTTTTCTTCCCTATGGCATAAAAGAAGTTTATAAAGATGTATAAGTTATTTGTGCTTCTATCCTATAGCTAGTAGACTTGTTCTACTAAATAGAAGCTCTGTATCTGTTTGATGTCTGTGGTATCTCTGTTATTTGACTAACGATCATTTCTGGGCTAAGTGTTGTACTCCAGCAGTTGATACCCCAACCCGTGGTTAATTTCTCTGCACAGGATGACCCCTAAATGTTTGGAAAATGAGACTTGATCAATGGATGGGAAAATCGTGACCAATAGGATTTTCGAATCTTTAAGATATGCGATTATAAATGTATGATGTCATAGCCTTTGTTTGCGTTTATTTTTGGTTATGAGATGCGTTTGACCAGTAGTTGTCTTTACATGTGAACCTAGAGGGTTTCGAGCCATGCCTTTGGCATTTTATGTTTGGAGAAATACAGGTTGTAGGTGTTTCGTTAAATGAAGATGGGAAACGTTTGTTTGGACAAGTAACTATTTATGTGTAAACGATATGTTTATCTTATCGTTGTGTGTTCAATATTTAGGTTTGATATGATCAGCATTTTTATTGGGGATGGGGTTCGATCCATGAATTAAGAGGAAAGCCCATAAGGGTCTTGGGATTGGAACCCACATTAAAATGCAGAATACTGTTTGATTTTTGTGTGAATCTATGTTTTGGAATAAGAATCTCTTCGCAATACTTGATGCATTTAAAGTTTGACTAAAGATTTCCATCGTAGAGGTGTTTAATAATTGATCTGAGTAGTGCAGCTGAAAGCTTCGATGTTTGTTTTTTTTTTCTATTTGGTGTTGTTTTCAATATAGACAAGTTAATAATTTAAAAGAACTAAGAGGCATAGATGAAACCCTACACTACGAATAAGGGAATATGATTCAAATAGAAAACATATACCTATAAACAATAAATTATAATAACCCTAACCTAGAAGACAATATAAGTTGCCTAGCAAAGGGTAGACCTGCTAGACCCTCCATTGGGTTTTGGGCAGAACCTCGAATTTGATACTATTTCTAATGAAAACAATATTGTAGTATCTATTCTAATTTTAAAAGCCTAACTTTATTATAACTGAAATTTGAAACATTAAATACTCCATACCTGGCTGCTTGAGTACTTGGTCCCTTCCTATGGAAACCTAGCTGCTTGGCACTTGATTCCTTCATGTAGAAACCTCCACACTCAACAATAGTTAATGGAGAGCCTGTTGTATCTAGCTAACCTGTTAGGGCGATTGCCTTTAGCTGGATGGATTTGGGGTTACCATGTTCCTCCCAACCAGGATCCTACAACCGTTCTTGGTTTTGTATGGATCCCCCCGAGCTGGATTCTAACATGCAAAAGAGATAAAGGACCTAGGGTTACTGCTGGTCTAGTTTCTTGGAGTAGAATTTTTTCCTTTAGTTACCATCAGAGCATGATAATTAAAAGATAGTTAATCCTCCAACTTGGCATCTACCCTCTTTAAGTAGGGGATTCTTTAATTATGACTATTGGAATAATTTGTTTCTTTAAATTAATAAATTTAATATTTAGAAGATATTATTTACTAAATACCTAGTCCTTTTGAACTAGGACTTTTTCTAGTTGTTTAACTATAAGTGATTTTTATTTATGCTCTCAATTAATAAGTATAAGAAAAATAATTATAATAACAACAATTATAATAATAATAATTATATTTCACTTAACTTTTAATACATTATTTATAATATTAAATATTGCATACATCATATATACTAATTATATTCCATAATTAAATAATGACAACATTATTATTAAAGCTCCTAATAATAATATTAGCCTTGAGGCCTTCATAAAAGACTACTAGTAATTATCTTTTATTTAGTTATGTATCCTCACATGATACTTCTTTTTTTAACTTTTAAGGACAAGGTCCACTTCTTTGGATGGTCTTGGTAAGCTTGGATAGGAACCTCTATCTCTATCTTTGCATGTCGGATTCCCTCGTTCAACACGGTAGTTCCCACAGTACTTGATGATAGATAAAAGATGAATCATTTAATCAAATAAAATAAGTGTGATGAAAGTAAAAGTGCTATTCAGAGTCCGTCCGACTCAACACTTTGAGATCGAGTAACCTCGAGTGCTCTTCAGAGCCTTTTAACTCATCACTCTCACATGGGTGTTATGCTAGTGCAATTCCAGAGCCTCTGCTCAACACTAGTGCTAGAATGTGGTTGTGAGGCACATCTAGAATATTTAAGTTGCCTCGGATCCGGTATTCGTTTATAAAGCTTGGAGTGCTCTAGGGCTTAGGCCCAACACTCAATGTACCTCACGGCTTACTCCCAGTACATAAACATTCTTTTAGGTACATCGGGGCTTATTCCGAGTACGTAGGTTACATATGTGTTTCTGAGTCCATGCTCAACACACTCATAAGTAAAATCATGTAAAATCATACCTCTACATAGTAAGTAACAAAATATCATCTCAGTATATTAGGGTTTGTACCCTTATCAAAGCTTAAGAACATCATTAAAATATTGGGGCCTTCTTGCCGAGTATATACTCAAATAAATAACTTAGTCAGGTTCTATGCCCAATATGTCGATATATATATAAAAGAATAAATCATAGGTGCTAGGGCTCATGCCCAATACTCAAATAAAACATAGGTGCTGGGGCCGTGGCCCAATATAAAAACAAAATAGTTAGTCCAAAATTCAGGATATTAAAATCCTACCCCTCCCTCTCTCTCTCCTAATCCTACCACTAACCATGACCGCGCTCTCTCCCTCTCTCCATCTCTCTATGTAAATAGACAACACCTCAATCTCTTTCTCTCTCTCTCCCCTATTCCTCCCACTACTAATAACTCTCTCTCTCTCTATCTATCTATCTCTTTCTCTCTCTCCCTCACTCTCTCTCTATCTCTTTCTCTCTCCCTCACTATCTCTCTCTATCTTCCTCCTCCTCTACTAAGCCTGACTCCCCCGTCTCTCTCTCTCTCCCCTCCACCCCCTCGAACTTACTAACCCCCTCTCCCACTCTATCTCTCCCTGACTCCTACACTCACCCCTATCACAGACCCTTCTCTCTCCTATAATACCCTAACACCCCCTATCTCTCTCCACCAACCCTCTAACACCCTCCTCTATCTCTCACTCTATGCTCCTCAACCTAAACCTTACTACCCCCCTTTCTCTCTCTACTAATAACCCCCCTCCTCTATTTCTCTCTCTCCCATCCTCACCTAAACCCTTACAAACCCTCTCTCTCTCTCTCTCTCTCTCTCTCTCTCTCTCTCTCTCTAACAATAAAACGCACCCCTCTCTTTCTCCAAACCCATTAACACCTACCCCCTCTGACTCCCTAACCCACCTCCTACCCCACTACCCGTAACCATCGTACTTATCTCTCTCCTTTATTCCTCATACCCCTAACCCCCCTTTGTGTATGTCACTCCTAATCCCCCTTCTCCAAACCACTAACCACTCCCTCATCCCTTTCTCTCTATGTCGCCCTCTCCCTCATGCTCCTCCCTCAACCCATAACCACCTGCTCGCCACTCCCTCTCTCCCTCTCTCTCTCTCTCTCTCTCTCTATATATATATATATATATATATATCCCCATACTCCTCCCTCTCACACTAACCATACCACCTCTTTCTCACTCTACCCCTAACCACCCCACTCTATCTCTCCTAATCCCCCCCCTACAAGTAACCACAACCCCCGTCTCTCTATCTGTCTCTCTCTCTATACTACTACTACTAACCCATCCTCCTCTATATCCCACTCTCCCCTCCTCACACTAACCCTTACTAACCTTTCTCTCTCTCTCTCTCACACCTTCCCTCCTTCTCCCCCCTTCCTCTCCCTCTCTCCCCCTCCCACTCCTTCCCATTATCTACATCCTTCCCTCCTTCCCTCCCTCACTTTCTCTCCCTCCCTCCCTCTCTCTCTCTATGTACTACTAACCCACCCTATTCTTTCTTGAACTCTCCCCTCCCAACACTAATCCTTAATAACACCCACCTCTCCATCTCTCTCTCTCTCCCTCCCCACCTCCATCTCTCAACTCCTCCCTCACCCCCCCTCTATCTCTCTCTCTCTCTCCCCTTATCCCATCACCCCTCCCTCCATCTCCCCCCCTCTCTCACCCTCTCTCCTTCTCCCTCTCCCCCTCCCTCAATCCCAATCCTAATCCCTCACCTTTCTCTCCCTCCCTCCTCCCCATCACTTCCCTTTTTCTCCCTCCCTCCCTCACTTTATGTCCCTCCCTCCCTCTCTCCCTCTCTCTCTCTCTATCTCCCTCCCTCTATTACTGACCCACCCTTCTCTTTCTCAGACTCTCCCATCCTGACACAAACCATTACTAACACCCACCTCTCTCTCTCTCTCTCTCTCTCTCTCTCTCTCTCTCTCCCTCTACTACTTACCCACCCTCCTCTTTCTCACACTCTCCCATCCTGACACTAACCATTACTAACACCCACCAATCTCTCTCTCTCTCTCTCTCTCTCTCCACATCCACTCTCTCTCACTCCCCCCCAACATCCCTCCCTCAATTCCTCCGTCACCCCACTCCTCCTGCTACAACTCACCAATCCCCCATAGCTTTCTCTCTTTGTCCTCCTCCAACCTACTCCTCCCTTTACATGTAACTACCTCTCCCCCCTCTCTCTCCTTCTCCCCTCCCCAACCCACTCTCCATCTTTCTCTCTCTATCTTTCCCCCTACTCCTTCACCTCACACAAAACCCCCTCCTCTCTCTTATCTCTCTCTCTCCCATTCTCCCTCTAACCATTACTAACCCCCTGTCTCACACTCTTTGTCCCCTACTCTTATACCTACCCCTAGAACCCACCTTATCTCTCCTCCTACTACCACTAACCACCCCCCTTCTCTCTCACTCATATCTGCCTACCCCTAACTCCACCCTCTCTATCTCAGTTCTATAACCATACACATAACCCCCCTTCTATCTCTTACTTTCTTAATCCCCCTCCCCCCATACAACTAACCACCCCCCATCCCTTTCTCTCTCCCTCCCTCATCCCCCATCCTACTCCTCCCTCTCTCTCTCTTCTAATCCTACAACAAACCATGACCTCACTCTCTCCCTCTCTCTATCTTTCTATGTAAATAGACAACACCTCAATCTCTCTCTCTCTCTCTCTCCCCTATTCCTGCCCCTACCAATAACTCTCTCTCCCTCCTCCTCCCCTAATACTGACTCCCCCATCTCTCTCTCTCTCTCCCCTCCTCCTTATAAACCTTACTAAACCCTTGTCCCACTCTCTCTCTCTCTCTTAATCCTCCACCTACCCCTAGCACACACCCCTCTCTCCGCACCAACCCCCTAAAAACCCCTCTCTCTCTCCCCCAATCCCCTAAAAGCCTCTCTATCTCTCTCTCTATGATCGTCACTGTAATGTCCCAAAATAGAAAAAAATTAAAATTTTTCCTGCCTGCAATATTTGTCAATATAGAGTAAAAGACTCATACATTAAATCTAAAGTCATTAAAACATCCATACTGGCACAAAACATTTGTAATCCTAATACTTCTGTTTTACATGGTCTAATCGATGGGTAAGTTTAGAATTGCAAAAGCGATGTGGAAATGATACGATGGCATGTTTTCGTTGCAATTGTAATGCTGGCTCAAAAGTAGAACATAACACTCCTTACTATTTTTAGCAATCATGTGATTTTAATTGTGATTGTCTAATGCGCCTTCAGGTGATAAGATCCTTTGATGACGGTATGTTATTCACATGGTGGTTATAATAATAATCCAGGAAAGGTAATTACATACCTTGGCAGGGTTGTCGGGAGGTATGGGTAAGAGTAGTGGTTGCCAGACTTACTTAGCGTTTTCCTAATGTGCTACTTTGCCTTTGTGTTTGCAAGTGTAATCAATCTGCGGGTGTTATCTCTAAGGTTTGGTTCCTATTTTACTATTGGTACTAATTCAACAGGGAAAATGATAAGTTATAAAAATGGTGGTTATCCCACTACCATGGGAGTTCACAACATGAAAGGTTTCTCTATTATAAGGTTCACGACTAAAAGCTTAATGTAATATAAACGAATGTGGGTTGTTTCATTATTTTACCTATATACTTGGTGCAAAATCGAGCCCTTTGTAATTTTAAACAAGAGTTGACTCCACGACTTCACTATAGGCTTGTTACCAATAATTGCACCTCCACTAGGCTGAGTTTGGTGTACCATTTAATGCACTTTAAATGAGTATGGGGGACAACCTGTCATGAGGGTTTGGAGAAAATGATTTGGGGCTTTTACCAGTCACTCATGTATTCGACTTGTTCCTCGTTTTGGCTCTGCACTTCGTTGATATGGTTACTGTGTTGGGTACTGACCCAAGCTCTGCTCGTGGTCAGCCTGTTTGTTAAATGTTGAGCCCGTTTATGGCATATTATGATCCTGCTCCATACAAGTAATGAAAATCTCTCTATTCGCACTTGATATTTTTATCTTTCCTTTGTTGTCTTAAAAACATGGTTGAGCTAACAAATTTTATATATCGTTTATGACAGATGGAAATGCTTTGGTATGGGAGTTGCTAAGATTCGAGGTGAAGTAGGTGTGGCTAGGATAAATGGTGAGTCTGGATTACCCATTCATGCCCTATCTCCTGCAGATCTAGCGTTGTATGTATGCATTTGGCTTGCTATTTAGAGTGAGAATCCTATAAGCCATTGGCTTACTGATTCACTTTGGGGAGATCTAAATAGTCGCCTACTGGCTAGACTAGGAAGAATGGGGTTTCAATGTTACTTAATACCTGAATGAGTACTGGTACTATGATATAAAATAACTATGTAGCAGCTCGGTCTTACCTGTTACTCGACTCTGCGAAATCTTATAAACAAATGAAATGCTATATCGTTGGATATGACTACTGTACAGTTGCAACGATTTCAAATGGTACATTTCTATTTTGTTTTCCCGTGTGTATTCAAGCACTCAAGCTAAAACTTAAGGGTTCTAATATTATGGGATTCCTAGGTATTTTCTTTTTGTAAACTATTGTATGACAATCGTCTTCAATAATGAAAGGCCTTTGGCTCCTTCAGCTTGGCAGTGTTGCTGTGTTTCTTGTACTGGTTTTATTTGCACCTACTACTATGTTGGTTATTGCTATAGTGCTTCTATGTAAAAAAAGTGTTGCCGATAGAAGATTATAGGATATCAAATGAAGTTTCTACGCCTCTGTTTTGGTATTGCAGTTAGATTTTAAATAAGAGATTATCGTTTTACTTACTGGTCGTGTGAATAGGATCAATACTTATATGGGGAGGGTTTTGAGGTTGTCCTCCACGTTTTGTTTCTATTGTTGAGGACCATAGGCCCTGTAGGAATTTCGTACAAGGTTTTTTTTGGGCGTGAGAGCCATGGGATGTGACCCTTGATCTCTAATTTCGCTGGGCATCTGCATTTGTAACTTTCGGGCAATCCTTAAACGCTGTCGCTTTATAATGTATGCTTGTTTAGTAATAAATCTTGAATGGATAGAGTACCGGTCTGTGTATTTGTAATAAGCTCTGTGTCTTTTGAAATACTAGATGATAATGGGTAGCGATGGCTAAGTATGATGCATATCTTGCATTGGAAGAGAAAAATGTATAACCTAATTCAATGGTTTCTACCCTATCTATTGTCTTGTTGTGGTCTGTGTAGATTTTGTTGTATAATAACGATAAGAATTAATTTGATGATAAAACAAAAATGGATACATGTAAAAAGAATATATCTATGAGACTTGTTTTAGATTTGGAATAGGTAGGAGAAATATCTACGAAGAATGATGATGTGTTTTCTATTGATATAAAATTGTACTGCTAGCTTTTCGAAAGGGTTGGGTTTACAGATCTCTGTTTAATAATTTAGTTGCAAAGACTAGCTGGCTAGTACTGTTAGGAAATGAAATTTGATTCTGGAAAATCTTGAAAACTAATATTTAAGCTACTACTATTTCAACTTTTCATTTATAAAATAAGAGATATAAATCGTAGGAGAGTTTTATAAACATTTCATACCTATTGATCCCTATAGCTTGTCCTGCTGATAATGGCATGTTGATTTCTGTAGCTTGTCTTGCTGATAATGACCTGCACACTCCACCGACTAGTTAGGTAAATTACTGACTCTTAGCTGACATGATAATTGATCTTGGATTGGATGACTTTGGGACTACAATGTTCATCCCAACCATGATTCTACAACCGTTCCTGGTTCAGTAAGAACCCCCCCAAGCTAGTTCTGACATGCAAACTGAGAAGTAGAGGCCCTATAGGTGTAGCTGTTTCAGAGTTGGAAAATCTATGAGCAAAGTTCACTTCTGGAATAGAGAGTTCTTCGTGGCATAATAATACCAAAAGAAAGAGATGGAGAA
Source organism: Larix kaempferi (assembly GCA_027924585.1). NCBI lineage: Eukaryota > Viridiplantae > Streptophyta > Pinopsida > Pinales > Pinaceae > Larix > Larix kaempferi. The sequence continues at coordinate 106,941 of BSBM01001485.1, read as the reverse complement.
GAAGCTCCCCAAACTTGGGTCTGCTCTCCTTAAGTAGGAAAATCTTGAACAATAGGACTGTTGGAATTTACTAGTTTCTTTAAAAGAATTTAGATTATAAAATAGTATTTGTTTACTTAACTACTAGCTATTTTGGGACTTGGACTTCTCACTTTGTTCTGACTAAAGTGTTTTTGATCTTTAATCTTTTTATAATAATAATAATATAATAGTTACAATACCATCTAAATAGTAAAACATAATATTTAGTAAGTGGCAGCCCACTTATACATAAATATATATATCTATATATATATATATATATATATATAAAAGAGTAAACATTTATAAAAGAATATATAATTAATAACAATATTCTTATTGAAGCTCCTAATGATAATATTTAGCTTTGTTGCCTTTAAAAATTTTGTTCACATGATGCTTCTTTTAATTCTTTTTAAGGAAAGGGTCCACTTCTTTGGATGGTTTGGTAAGCTCGTAAAAGTGCCTCTAGTCTCTCCCTTTGCACATCAAATTCCCTCATTTTAACATGGTAGTTCCCACAGTATTTGATGATAATAAGATTTATTTAATCAAGTCGAATAGTTGTGATAAAACACGTAAGTGCTATTCAAATTCCTCCCGACTCAACACTCGAGATCTAGTAACCCCGAGTGCTCTTCAAAGCCTTTCAACTCAACACTCTCACATGGGCGTTACGCTAGTGAAATTCCAGAGCCTCTGCTCAACACTAGAGCTAGAATGTGGTTATGAGGCACATCTAGGACATTTAATTGGGCTCAGATCCGGAATTCGTTTATCAAGCTTAGAGTGCTCTAGGGCTTATGCCCAACACTCTATGTACCTCGGGGCTTATGCCCAGCACATAATAAACATCGTCTATGTACCTCAGGGCTTACGCCCAGCACATACGACATCCTTGTACATCGAGGCTTACGCCCAGCACATAATAAACATCATCTATGTACCTCAGGGCTTACGCCCAGCACATAGGGCATCCTTGTACATCGGGGCTTACACCCAACACATAGGGCATCCTTGTTCATCGGGGCTTACGCCCAGCACATAGGGCATCCATGTACATCGGGGCTTACACCCAACACATAGGTCATCCATGTGCTCTAGAGCCTACACTCAACACATCATCAAAAGTTTGTCATGCATACCGGAACTCTGCATAGTATATATAACAAAGATCCTCTCAGTATAATAGGGTTTCTACCCAATATCATAATAAGTAATCTGCATGAGTCAAGGTCCCTGCCCAAATATAAGTATATCATATATAATTTATATGCATCGGGGCTTATGCCCAATATATAACATAAACATAATCAGTCAAAATTTGGGATATTACACTCACCCTAAACCTTACTAACCCCCCTCTCTCTTAACACTAACCACCCTACTCTATTTCTCTCTCTCCCATCCTCACCCTAACCCTTACTAATCCTCTCTCTCTCTCCCTAACCTGCCTCCCATTCCACTACCCATAACCACTCTACTTATCTCTCTCCTCTATTTCCCATACCCATAATCCTCCTCTATCTATGTCTATGATAATGCCCTCATCCCTTTCTCTCTATATCACCCTCTCCCTCACACTCCTCCCCCTATCCGTAACCATCTACCCACAACTCTCACTCTCTCTCTCTCTCTCTCTCTCCCTCTAGATATATATATATATATATATATATATATATATATATATATTCCCCCTACTCCTCCCTCTCACACTAACCATACCACCTCTCTCTCACTCTACCCCTAACCACCCCCCACTATCTCTCCTAATCCCCCTCCCCCTACTAATAACCACAACCTTCATCTCTCTCTCTCTCGATCTACTAATACTACTAACCCGTCCTCCTCTATCTCACATGCTCCCCTCCTCACAGTAACCATTACTAACACCCACCTCATTCTCTCTCTACCACCGTCTCCCCCCACCTCTCTCTCTCTCTCTCCATGCTTTTCCCTCTCTCCCTCCCTCCCTTTCTCCCTTTCTCCCTCTGTCTATCTCCCTGTCTCTCTCTATCACCATCCCTCTGTGTCCCCCTCCCTCTCTCCCATGCCCACTCTCTCCCCTTCTCTCCATCCTTTCCGCCCTCTCTCTCTCTCTCTCTCTCTCTCTCTCTCTCTCCCTCTCTCTCTCTCTCTCTCTCTCTCCCTCTCTCTCTCTACTACTGACCCACCCTCCTCTTTATCACAGTCTCCCGTCCTGACATTAATCCATACTAACACCCACCTCTAGATTTCTCTCTCTGTCCTACCCTCCCTCCCTCCCCACCTCCCTTCCTCCACTACTCCCTCACCACCCTCTCACCCCCCTCCTTCTCCCCTCCCCCTCCCTTCCTCTCCTTTCTCCCCCCCTCTCTAACCCTCCCTCAATTTACCTCTCCCCATCCCTCTCTTCCCCTCCCCCACCTTCCCCTTCTCTACATCCCTCCATCCCCCCTTCCTCCCTCACTTTATGTCCCCCCCCCCCCTCTTTCTCTCTCTCTCTCTACTACTGACCCATCCTCCTCTGTTTTGCATTCTCCCCCAACTCTCTATTTCTCTCTCTCTCTCTCTCCACCTCCACTCTCTCTCCCTCGCTCCCCACCTCTCTCCCTACACTCCTCCCTCAACCCCCCCCTCCCCCTCCCTACACCCTTTCCCCTCCCTCTCTCTCCCTCACCCCCCACCTCCCTCCTTCCCTTTCACCCTCCCTCCCTCTACCGCCCTCGTCCCCCCCCCCCTCTCTCTCTCCCTCCCTCACTCCTCCTCTCCCTCCTTCATTCTTCCCTCTCCCTCGCCTCCTCCTCTCTCAATCTCTCTTTATCACCCCCCATCCCCCCTTCTTCCCTCTCCCCCCCCCCCCCCGGCTCTCTGTCTCCTACAACTAACCCCCCCCATCTCTCTCGTTATCCCCACTACTCCTCTCCTACGACTAACCCCCCTACCCTCTCATTTCTCTCTCTCCCCTCCTCCCCTTAACACTTACTAACCCCCCCCTCTCCATCTCTCTCTCCCCTACTCCTCCACCCACCACTAGCTTTCCCCCCAACCCCATAACACCCCGCTCTCTCTTGTAATCCCCCTCCCCCTACCACTAATGACCCCTTTCATGTTGCATAAGGAATCCATTAGTTTATGCATAAGACAAAAAAAAGTAGATATTAGCTTAACTTTATCTTCAATTTCCCTTCTATAATATAAAACTTTTATATAACTTTTACTTTTTATGAATAAAAAATAATTTTAAATACATTTTCGAAAAAAATTCCTCTATAATTTAAAACTTCAAAACTTTTAGAGTTTATAAATAAATTTTCTTTTATATATTTTCTTAAAAAAAAGTATAGAGTATAATTACTATAAAAAAAATACATAATATAATATTAAAAACTTATCAAAAAAAAAAATCAAAAATCAAAAATATGATTATAATAATTTCTTTTTATTAATTAAAATTTTTCTTTCATCTTTATATTTATAAATTAAACCTGTTTTATTAATTTTATAAAAAAATATATATTAAATAGATGACATAATATTAAAAACTAGCAACCATATTAAAATATTTAAAAATCCATTCCAGACCTAATGAGAATAGATTTTTTTTTAATAATACTTTGTTATAAATAACTAGAGAGAACACTCGAATCGAGCTAGAGTGAGGATTTGAAAATGCTAAAACAATATGAAAATAAGAAACGCTAAAACAATATGAAGATAAGAAATGGTTAACAATAATTAAATAGTTAATTATCTAAATCTCAGAATATAACCTCAGTGCTCAGCGGAGAAAACAAATCTAATATAATTATCTAAACGATGTTAATAAACCCAATCCAAAAGAATCATTCCAGACCAAAGAGTAAAAAAATTGAAATAAGATAAGACTTTCCGCTAGGTTTCTACCTCTCCCTCGATACTCCTCTAATTATATAACTTCCAACAAATCTAAATCCCAAAATATAACGTTAACGGAGAAAACAAATCTAACTATCTAAACGAAGTTAATAAACCCTAACCCATAAGAGCAAAAGAATCATTCCGTGGGTTTCTACGTCCTCTCGCTGGATACTCCTAAGAAGACAGAGATATGCAGTGGCATCCACTTCAACATGGCCATGTAAAGTACCATCGAGATGTTGGCCGTGCACAGTACCAAGGATCCTATAACCGTAGCATGAATGACCTTTCAACTGCATTATAAAAGGATTGACAAGACAAGGAATCGCATGGAATTCTTAGCTATATTCGATTTTGGTAAATATCTTTTCAAATGGAAAATCTATTACAGTTCAAAATATTCAAAGCACTTCTTGTTATTTCAAAAATTAATGAAGCTATTTAACTAAAATTAATTTTAAAAAATCAACAACACAAAAATTAAATTATAATTAAAATACATTTCTCTGTCTTCCAGTTTTAAATTTAGGCAAGCAATCACAGAAACAAACAAAAACAAATAGTACAAACCTGGAGAATATTGAATCGAATCCCTTTCTAAAATGGTAGAGCTGAATGCAGATGGTAATCATCGTTCCACCAAAAAATTCGTTGAAACCATCGCACTCGGAAGTATTCGATTCCAACGCACCCAACACTTGATATCTTTCTGGTAGAATAGTGTGTCATACTTATCGGGTAGCTTAATGGAAGCCATGCGGCGGATCATTGTCCAGAGAGAATGACCAACGAATCCACGTTCAAGTTCCGCTCCTCCCAAACGGAACTTGAACGCTGTAGAATGCTGGAGAAACGCTAAAATGGCGCGCAGACACTGGATTTGCTTTTATCACAGGTTACAAGGCCTATGTTAGAGCAGCTGACGACCATTGCCGCGGTAAAGGACATTCCGGCTACCTTAGCATCGGCCATGAACATTCCTGCTCAGTTTCCACAGCGACCTCCACTCGGTCCTTCTGCAGGAAATCACAGTGTTGCTCCACATCCTCTGCAAGAGCTGAATGCCAATCAATTTCAAGGCAGAGAAATAGATGGAGAATTTCGATTGCCCTCTACAGTGAATGAACAACTTCACCACCGATTCAAGGGCTCAATAGGTATGGTGGGAGAAAAGCAGCAACGAAATCAAATTGGCAGCAATAGTAGCGGTCTCCAAGGACAACAAACCAATACTTCAACAGTAATAGAGACCTTAAACAATCTCTCCAAGAGCTTTAGGTGGAGAGAGGCTGGGAATAACGCTCATCGCAGAAACACATTATCCACTACATTTCCTACTGTGCAAGGGGGGAATCGAGCAATAATCCTTGCTCGAAATATAGTTCCTGAGCAGGGTTTAAACAAAAACACTATTAACAGTGTTGGAGTGGGATGTGATCAAGGATTTCAAAATTGCTAGCTGACAGGAACGCCATTGGAGATACATCGCAGCAAAATGATGGGAACCAATACTTTCTGGAATCCTCGTTCTCCACACATCGCACAACTATGAGAGAAACAGACTCATGAAAGATAGGCGAAAAAAGAAACGAAATAGAAAGGCTAACAAGCATTTGGGTTCCTTCTACAACCTTTCATCTGGGTTTTAGCACTCCCTTTTCAACGGTCAGTTTTTTCCTTTGCTTTTCGCTTTTTTTTTTAATAGTGACTTCTGTAACGGTTATGAGTCTCGTTTTTGTTGGGGCCCACACAAAACGGCTACGAAAAATAATTTTAAAATTCAATCACAATGGGATGATACGCTACGAAAAATAATTTTAAAATTCAATTCACAATCGGATGATACGCTACGAAAAATAATTTTAAAATTCAATTCACAATCGGATGATACAATTGAGTGTCGACTCTCACATGGCTTCTACATAATGTTTCTATATGAAATTTTAAACTTTATAATGGACCTTAATTTGTACTAATCTCTAAATGGACCTTAATTTGTACGGATCTCTAAATACAACAAATAAATATATTAAAATTTTATATTATTTTCATTAGGTATCATTAAATTGGAAACTAAATTTGTTATGTATATAATATTTTTTTTTTAAATATGTTATATATTTATTTATTTTGTTTAAAAATATATATTGTACATCTATTTAGCATAAAGATTATATTAAATTTTAAATTTAATTTTAATAGCGAACTTTAATTTTTAACCATTTTTAAATTAGACAAATAAAATTAGTCTCATATATACACTATCTATTGAATATTTAGTTATTTCTAAATTAAACAATATTTATACACTATTTTTTTAAAATGAAATATAAAATGAATCCAATATTTTGTCATTCAACACTAAAATTCCATTAAATATAATATAATCTCAAATATATATATATATATATAGACTTCATTCAATTTAAAAGAGATATATCCAATTACTTCCAATAAAAGACATATATCCAATTCCTTTCAATAACAATTTGCATTAGTTAAAAAAGATAACTTTTTCAAATCATAACAATTTAAATATATATTTTAATATATTCAAAATTATCTTGTTATAAAAAAATTCTTTTAATATTCCCACTAATCTAAAAGAAAGAGATGCATTTACTTCCAATAATAATTGCATTTGTCAAAAAAAGTTAACTCTTTGAAATCATAACAATTTAGATATTTATTTTAATATATTTAAAACTATTTTGTTATAAAAAAATTCTTTTAGTATTCCTACTACAATTTCAAAATGACTATATTTCTTGAAAACTATGAAGAATACAACAATATAATGATTTGATTAAATATTAATATAGTTACAATTAAAATCACACAATAAATACAATTCTTTGTAATTGTATCTATAACTATATAATGATTAAACATCAATATAATTTAAGTAACTAAAACCATTATAGAACATGAAAATAAAGATTGCAATTACTAATTATAACTAAAAATAATAATGAGAAAAAAATTAATATTGTGACATGCAATAAGTTAAAATGGTTCTACATCTTAATATGCTACTAGATTGTAAATTTTGAGCACATTTTTCACACATTTTCTATGGGTGTTTGACAATCCACACAGCCCATAATCTACAATTCGGTGGTCTACAAACACATAGAGCATAAAATAATCTTTATAGTTGTTTAAGAAACACCTCAAATAGAGTTTGTATGTGAAATTTATGGCCCTAGTATGCTTATGTATAAAACTAGGTTCATCTTTGAGACCTTGTTCCTTTTATCACATCATCTCCTAGGGTTAGGGTTTAAAATCCTTATTGGTTTTTCCTCTCACGCTTTTACACTTTATTTTAAGAGACATTTTTTCCCTCTTGTAATAATATCATGTATTTGATGGTAGAAAACATGTGTCTCTTAAGAAATAAGTTACCACCATTCTAGCCATTATATATAGAAATGCTTTTCTATTTCACTCATTAGTAGAATTTAGGTTTCATTGTATTCTTGTCCTCTTTGTAATAACTCTATGGGTCAGTGCAAGCTAATGAGGGTCACTTTTGGCACGTTAGATGCAATAGAAAACTGAAAAAGTAGGCATCTCTCAACTTAATTGGATTTTTTGATTTACTTACGGAAAATATCTTGCATTGAGTAAAAAAGATGAAATGTAGGAAATTGAATCACGTTTCTGAATATATAACTTTTATGTATTGAAAATTTGCATAGCTATGTCAAGTTTCATTTTTCCTAACAGACACTTTTTATTTTTCAGGCAAATGATAAGGTATATGTTTTTGTGGGTAGAGCCTTTGAGGGCCTAAATGATGGAATCAAGCTGCAAAAATCGGCATGCATGTAGAGAACACATAGCACTTGTGCGCCATTATTTTTTGAAAATTAAATTAGTAATTTTATAATTTTTTTATAATTGTCTAAGTGATAGAACGTGAAAAATAGTACCTCTTTTGTGGGTAGAGCCTTTGAAGGTCTTAATGCAAAAATCTTGAAATGGGTTTTTCATAGAACGTGGAGGTTAGTGTCCTCTTGTGCACCATACAATTTTTTTTTGAAATGATTGAGAATTGAAAAAGTTATGGAAGAAACACTAACAATGTGTTTCACGAGTTAAGGAGGTAGGACAGAAAAGAAATTGAAAGAAAATAGGAAAAATTAATATTTCAAAATAAAAGTTACATATTTGGAATCTGCAGAAAAAATGCTATTTGTGTCTAAGATTTCATCAAAAATGACTCTGTGTAGCATATTGTAATGAGTGGCTAAGCACAGGCTTCTCCAGAAACTGGAAGAAATACCCAATTAGCTTTGGTTTTTCATTAACATAGCACAGGTTTGGAATTACCGAAGCAAACTCCAAAGCATACACATAGGATTATTGTTGACATGTGAGCATGTGACTCGGCCTGTTTAAATTCAAAAATATTGCCGCGCTTTTAGATTTAAATAACGCGTACGCGTTATATAACTAAATAACGCATGCGCGTTATATCAATACTTAAGGCGTACGCGTTATATAACTACATAACAGGTACGCGTTATATAGTTACAAAACGCGCTCGCGTTATTCAAATCATAAAATAAATGTTTAATACTTGAGAAAGAGGGGGTGTGGAAGTCAAGGGAATTTTTGTTTAATTTGAGAAGGGGTGGGGAAGGGTCAAGGGAATCTATGGTTAATATTTAATAGGGGTGGGAAAGGGTCAAGGGCTTAGAAGGATGTTGGAAGCTTGAGTGGGGAGAGATGAAGGGAATGAGAACATGATGGGCTACAGGGGGTGAAGGGAAGTGGAGCTTGAGAGCACTATTAGGAGTAGAATAGGTTCTGAAGAGGTATAGGGTTAGAAGTTGAAAGTGAGACTTGAGTGACAAGGGGGAAGGGATGGAGGAAAGGGGGATGTGAGAGAGAAATAAAGAATACAAGGGGGGGAGAGACATAGAGCAAGGGAGGGAGAGGGACAATGGGGAGGAATGGATTTGGAGGGAGTGAGAGATAGATGGGGATAGAACGAAATAAGAGATAGGAAGGGAGGGACAGAAAGTGTTGGTGGGAGACATGCAGAGAGTGGTGGCGATGGAGAGAGAGGGAGTGATGGAGAGATTGGGATAGGTTGAGGGAAAGATGAGGGAGGGATAGAAGGTGAGAGACAGGCGATGAGAGAGGGAGGGAGAGAAGGTAGGGTGAGGGATGGAGGGAGAAAGTTGGAGATAGATATGGATGGAGGGGGGATGGGTTTGAGAATGGAAAGTGACATAATGTGTGTGTATGTGTGTGTGTTTGAGAGAGAGAGAGAGAGAGAGAGAGAGATTGATGGTTGGGGAGAGAGAGACTAGAGGGAGTTGTGAGCATCATATTCTCCATCAGCATCATATTCTTCATCATCATCATCTTCATGACCATCATCGTCATCATCAACATCTTCATCATCATCATTATCATCATCATCATCATCATATTCCTCATCAAATCAACATCTCCATCATCATTATCATCATCATGATCATCATCTAAACATCACCATCACCATCATCATCAACATCTTCATCATCATCACCATCACCATCATCATCAAAATCTTCATCATCATCACCATCACCATCACCATCACCATATTCATCATCATTGTCCTCTCTAGGTTCCCCATCAACATCAACATCTCCATCATCATCATCTTCTTCATCATCATCATCTTCATCACCATCATCATCATCATCAACATCTTCATCATCATCACCATCATCATCATCATCATCATCATCATCTTCCTTGAATCAGATCAACATATCCATCATGTCACCATCATCTTCTTCATCATCATCTAAACATCACCATCACCATCACCATCATCATCATCATCTTCATCATCATTACCATCACCATAATCATCAACATCTTCATTGTCATCACCATCATCATCATCATCATTGGCGTTTGTAGGTTCCTCATCAACATCTCCATCATTATCATCTTCTCCATCATCATCATCTTCATCACCATCATCATCAGCATCAACATCTTCATCATCATCACCATAATCATCATCTTCATCGTCATCAGGTCAACATCTCCATCATCATCATCTTCTTCATCATCTTCACCATCATCATCATCATCATCATCTTCATCGCCATCTCCATCATCTTCAACATCTCCATCGTCATCACCATCACCATCATCATCATCTTCATGACCATAAACATCTTCATCATCATTGTCATCTCCCCCTTCCTCATCAACATCTCCATCATCATCATCATCACCATCTGAACATCACCATCACCATCATTGTCAACATCTTCATCATCATCATCATCATCATCGTCATCATCATCATCATCAGCAGCAGCAGCAGCATCAACATCATCATCAAAATCTTCATCATCATCACCATCACCATCTTCATCATCATTGTCGTCTCTAGGTTCCCCATCAACACATCTCCATCATCGTAATCTTCTTCATCATCATCATATTCATCACCATCATCATCGTCATCTTCTTCATCATCATCATCTTCATCACCATCATCATCATCATCAACATATTCATCATCATCACCATCATCATCATCATCATCTTCCTCATCAGATCAACATCTCCATCATGTCACCATCATCTTCATCTTCATCATCATCATCATCATCATCATCATCATTACCAACACCATCATCATCAACATCTTCATCGTCATCACCATCATCATTGGCATCTGTAGGTTCCTCATCAACATCTCCATCATCGTCATCATTGGCATCTGCAGGTTCCTCATCAACATATCCATCATCGTCATTTTCTCCATCATCATCACCATCATCACCATCATGATCTTCTGAACATCATCATGATCATCATCTAAACATCACCATCACCATCATCGTCAACATCTTCATCATCATCGCCATCAGCATCATCATCAAAATCTTCATCGTCATCACCGTCACCATCTTCATCATCATTGTCATCTCTAGGTTCCCCATCAACACATCTCCATCATCATCATCTTCTTCATCATCATCATCTTCATCACCGTCATCATCGTCATCAACATCTTCATCATCATCACCATCATCATCATCATCATCTTCCTCATCATATCAACATCTCCATCATGTCACCATCATCTTCATCATCATCATCATCATCATCATCATCATTACCAGCACCATCATCATCAACATCTTCATCGTCATCACCATCATCATTGGCATCTGTAGGTTCCTCATCAACATCTCCATCATCATCATCATTGGCATCTGCAGGTTCCTCATCAACATATCCATCATTGTCATTTTCTCCATCATCATCACCCTCATCACCATCATGATCTTCTGAACATCATCATGATCATCATCTAAACATCACCATCACCATCATTGTCAACATCTTCATCATCATCGCCATCAGCATCATCATCAAAATCTTCATTGTCATCACCATCACCATCACCATCACCATCTTCATCATCATTGTCATCTCTAGGTTCCCCATCAACACAACATCTCCATCATCATCATCTTCTTCATCATCATCATCTTCATCTCCATCATCGTCCTCATCCACATCTTCATCATCATCACCATCATCACCATCATCATCATCATCTTCCTCATCAGATCAACATCTCCATCATGTCACCATCATCTTTATCATCATCATCATCACCATCATCATCAACATCTTCATCACCATCATCATCAACATCTTCATCATCATCACCATCATCTTCATCAACATTATCATCTCTATCATCTTCATCTGCATCATGATCATCTTCATTGTCATCACCCTCCTCCTCCTCATCATCTTTATCATCTTCATCTACATCATGATCATCTTCATTGTCATCACCCTCCTCCTCCTCATCATCTTGTGCACTTATGCACTTAGGGATTAATGTTTAGAAGAGGGTCTAAAGGCCTTTATGGGGGAGGGGCTCTAGGAACAAGGTAAGACAGAGAGGGCAGGGGGGATGGATAAAGGCATAGAGGGTTAGTGATTAAGGGAGAAGAAGGGAGAGAGTGCTATAGGGAGGGATAGTGACGAAGATAAAGAGAAGGTGGAGAGATGGAGAGTGGGGTGGTAGAGACATGGCTGAAGGGAGAGAAAGAAACATGAAAGAAACATGTAGGGAGAATGAGGGACAGATATTTAGAAAGAGATAGGGGGTATCTAGGGATTATTGGGAGAGAGCTAGGGGTATTAAACCATACAAAACATTTGTTTTGTATGCAATCATATAAATTATTGGTTTTCTTTGATTTTGTTCGTTGCCCTAGCCGTGCACCTAACCTAGTTATTGTGCTTGACTATATCGCGTTCGCGTTTTTTCACTACATATCGCGCACGTGTTTTGTATTTATATAACGCGTACGCGTTTTGCAACTCCAGAAATAATGGCCTGTTGCTTTCCGAGAGCAACTTCACTCTGTCCGAACGAAAACAATAATCCCGCAATTTTTCGAACAGCACGAGCCGCGTCTGAAAATTTTCACATTCTACACCAACTCCATCATTTTTTTTTATGCAGGTGCAGCATTGAGGACATCTTTCATGGTTTCTCACTGTGGTGTTGGGTTATATGGCCATATTTGAAGAAAATAATTAGCAAGCTTGAAGAATCTCCAATTGAAGAACACCAAAGATAAGGCCTTTGAAAGATTCATTTTGCTTATATTTGAGGAGCAAACAAGATAAGATATCAAGCTTCAAGACCAACAAGGAAGAACTTCCATTTGCTTATTATTGAAGAGCTTGTAATTGAGGAGCAACAAAAACAAACTATATTGAATTGATCATTGTGGTGATGGGGAACGCACGTAACCGAGTAAACAAATCAACAAGGAAGAAGAGATCTCAAGAAGTCATTGAAGAAGAGAAAGAAAAGAAAAGAATATACATGATGAATCGGAGGCTTTCTTTGGAAACTAATCCAAATCCAATTGTAGAGGATACCATGGTTCATCCTATTAATCCACGACAAGAGGGACCTTCAATTTCCACAATAGTTGTTGAACAAGCACCCCATGGAAGTAATCAAGAAGCAAAACATAGGTGCTCATTAGGGGATGTTTCAATTCCCACTTCAAGTCAAAGTGATAAGTTACCATCTCAAGATGAAGCTCACGAAGAAACACCCAATTTGCTATCCGGATGTGGTTATACAAGCGATGAAGTCAGAGAGGCGTTGGACATTTTTCCTACTGTTGAAGAAGAGAATGTTATCCACACCATCGATGAGGATGTTGGACTTCCACAAGGGGATGTTGGACTTCCACAGACCATGGATGAGGATGTTGGACTTCCACCATCCAACTACCAGGAAGAGAATGAAGGACACCAAGCTACTACTGAAACGCCAGAGCATCTTGGTGATGCACTACATGGTACAATTCCAACCCCCTTACCTCCATTAGCAAGCACACATCGAAGAACTCCGAAGCGTATACAAGTTGATGAAAGACTTATGAATTTCATTGAAGGTACGCTATCTAAATGTAGTATTGCTTATCAAACTCAACAGATACTTGATAAATATTTTGTTTCTAAATGTGATGGAGATAAATGTAGATTATTTTTATCATTGTTAAAATCTAGGAGCATGAATGTTGTTAGGAAAAAGTTAGGGATAAAGATGATAAAGAATTCTGAACCAAGTTCTCATATAGTTAAAATCCTAGTAGACGCATTTGGTAAAATTGGTAAGAACACACGTTCAAAGGACCGCAATGCTGCTCGTCGTGTGTTGTCACAATCAATTGCAGATAAGAACACCAGGGCCCTTCGTATTCTCAGGCCTACATCCGAACTAGTTAATTTGAATGTAAAAACCCTCCGTAGGTATTCTATTAGAAGAGAACATCTTGACACAACCGATCAGACAGATTTTTGGGCCTTTGTTGGTCGGTTGCCATGTCGTGACATGAAGCTAGTTGATGCAGTAAAGGGACTAGTGCACAGTTTTTGGCATGATCACACAAGGCCTTCTTCAAACCAAAAGGATGTACTAAAACTAAGAAGGGGTTCAAAGGATCGTGAACCACATACTAAGCATCTTCTTGATATAACACAGACAGAGCTTTACGAGAAATTTAAGATTGAGCATAGACAATTGAACTTGGGACAAAGATCTTTTGAGAAATGTAAGCCATGGTATGTTAGAATAAATACTCTTAGTAACACTTGTTGTTGTAGATACCATGTAGAATATGAATATTACTATGAAACATTTTTGTACATTCGTTGTGTGTTGCATACTAACATTGTGCAGGATTGCTCCATGACAATACCACCGACTTCATCAAGATAATTCATTCATAGCATCATGTGCAATAGGCCCGAGGGGCAAACATACTATGCAAAATCTTGTTTGGATGGAACATGCTCCAACTGTGCTGGAATGGCATTATTGAGCCAATGTATGCACGAGAATGGAGACAGTGAATTTGGGAAAATGGTTACAGACATGAAAAGTTTCAAATATATCAACTATGAAATAGTCCCAGGGAAAGAAAGCAAAAAAATACAATTGGTGACATCTCAGGTATGCATTTATATCTATAAAATTATGTTGTAACGGTTACATTTCAATCCTTACTTACAACAAAAAACTGACATTGAGATCATTTTGTGTCACCAGGTACAAGTTAGTGACTTCATCAAGGAATTTATTGAAAAGACACATCAATATGTTCAGCATGTCCACGTGGCACGATGGCAGGATGAGAAGTTTAGAATATGCAGAGATACATTTCCCCTTGGTACTATACTTTCAGTTGTTGATTTTGCCGAGAACTACACTCTGCAACCTCAAAATGAGATCCAAAGTCAGTATTATCACTCTGAGCAGGTTTCCTTGATGGTCCATATCACATATAGGCATGGCCCAAATAGCACTGAAGAGCAAAGAGAAATTCTGAAGGAATATCACTTCTACATAAGTGATGATAGGTGCCACGACTTCCACTATGTACGTCATTGCTTCATCATGTTCTATGATCACTTGAAGGGAAGGAACATACAGATGGACCGACACTGGATTTGGTCTGATGGGTGTGCTGGTCAGTTCAAAAATGCACGCATATTTCAGTGGTTGTGTTTATTGCATAAAAACTACAAAGTGCCACATATGTGGAACTATTTTGAGACTGGGCATGGTAAAGGAGAGCATGATGGAGCCGGAGCATGTGTCAAAACAGCCCTACGAAGAGAGAAATTGAAAGTATCTACAGAATCTACTATTCTAAATGCTCAATCTATAGTCAAGTGGTGCACGTCAGTAATGGGAGAGGAATCAACTATGCGAGTAGAATCCACAAGAAAGAGACATGTGGAGAGATTTTTTTGGGAGGTGGTAGACATAGATCGTTCACATGCATGGGAATGCAAGACTGTGCCTGGGACTCGTGGCTTTCATTCGGTTCGAAGCTCTCATAACCCAGTATTTGAAATTTGGACCAGAAAACTCATTTTTTTTTGCCCGCCTTGTTGTGATGGTGACTAGGATGGGTGTGAATCATTGGATTGGGTTGATGGATGGGATCGCATATCACTTCCACTTGATCAGCGTGCAATTGTTGAGTTAACTCCGTTGGAAGAAGACCAATCATCTATTTCTGCAGATTTTGAACATGTCTCAGACCTTGCACAACCCGGTATGATGCATTTCCTTAACATTTTTTGTTTGTTTACGTAGTCTTCAAATGCACATTAATGGCCTTGTATCGCACGAAAAATATTTTGATCATATACCTACAATCATATAACGCAGGGCACATATATGCAGTGGTTGCCTCAAAAGATACTGAATGGGGTGATGAATACTGGTTGGCACGCTGTATAGATGGAAAGAAAACCCTCATTGTGTCCATGACTAACGATGAAAAAAACCACTTTCCAACTGGGTCTATGGTTGTTAAAGGTGAATACTTGACACGGAACAGCAATGGAAGAAAGAAGGGTGGATATGTTTACAGGGATTACAAACCAGGTGCAAGTGTGTATCACTTTACCAACTTAATCATTGGCACAAACCTTCAGGTACGAACAATGCCTAGTCGAAATACATCGAAGGTACGCTACTTCTTACCAGATACAGAGCACGAGAGACTAATGGAGACCATCAGTATAAGAGATGATCTCGAGGGCTTGGTTGTATGATAATAGGTGGGATCTAGCATGATGAGGTACGTTACATACTTTTAATACTATACTATTTATAATATTTGTAATTGAATATTGATATATGCTCAATTTTCACATGTATGTTTCATATGAATATGTCAATTTTGCGTTCTTGATATGCCAAATTTACGTTTACGTTGTTTATAAATATGCCAAAAGTTCTCTTGTATGTCAAGTTTATGAATATGCCATTTTTTACATATGATCAGTAAACCCTAAAATTATATTATGTTCATCATGTTGGTTATTGGCTTCACCCAACAAAATTAATTCAATTCATGCTCACTATATTAAACAATACACTTATATTAAATTTAATTCATGTCTTGTTAAATATTTCATAATGAATTAGCTAGTTGAGAGCACCACCTTAGACCAAGCCATCATCATCAACATCTTCATCATCATCACCATCATCATCATCATGGACCTGCAAAACCCTAGTTTCCAAAGTGTCTAGGCAGGTTCGGGTTAGGAACACTAGCCATACCGGCCCGGTGGATGATTTTCCAAAGTTGACCCCCGTGTGCAAAAATTGCACACTCCCACACTGAGCAAAACCCTAGTTTCCAAGATGGACCTGCAAGGTGACACATGGGACACCGGGTAGGAGGGGAGGGGAACCCCTCGCACTATCCCGGTGTGCTGAATCCAATGGAGTCGACGGTTCGTCGATCCGAGCCACGGTCTTCATTCTCTGGCTCGTCCCGTCTCACTACCAGAAGGCCTTCACGGACACCTGCTAGATACCTGCCGGGGGCATAGAACTCCAACCATGCAACAAAAATGGGTTTTAGGGAGACCTGCAGGTGTGTCTAGACAGGTTCGGGCTAGGAACACTAGCCATACTTGCCCGGTGGATGATTTTCCAAAGTTGACCCCCGTGTGCAAAAATTGCACACTCCCACACTGAGCAAAACCCTAGTTTCCAAGATGGACCTGCAAGGTGACACATGGGCCACCGGGTAGGAGGGGAGGGGCACCCCTGGCACTATCCTGGTGTGCTGAATCCAATGGAGTCGACGGTTCATCGATCCGAGCCACGGTCTTCATTCTATGGCTCGTCCCGTCTCACTACCAGAAGGCCTTCAGGGACACCTGCTCGATACCTACCGGGGGCATAGAACTCCAACCATGCAACAAAACCGGGTTCCGGGGAGTCCTGCAGGTGTGTCTAGACAGGTTCGGGCTAGGAACACTAGCCATACTTGCCCGGTGGATGATTTTCCAAAGTTGACCCCTGTGTGCAAAAATTGCACACTCCCACACTGAGCGAAACCCTAGTTTACGAAATGAATGCACAATGAAGCCACTAGGCCATGGGGAGATGAGGGAGAGGGCCCCCTAGAGGTAATCGCACGCTAGGAGACCAACAGAGTCGACGGTTCGTCGGTCCGACGTCCGGTTTCCGAGTTATGTCGAGTTGCAAGTCGCATGAAAATGCCGTTCAGGGACACTTGGTGAATTTCCGTCCGGGAGCCAAAAAGCAAACGGAGCAGGAAGATTGCATGTCGTTGGCTCCTGCAAGTGTGTGTGGGCAATGCCGATGTGGGAACACTACCAACACTGGCTCGGGGGAGGTTTTTGCAGAGTTGACCCACCAATGTGAGATTGCATGCAATTACACTCAGCAAAACCCTAGTTTACGAAATGAATTCACAATGAAGCCACTGGGCCATGGGGAGACGAGGGAGAGGGCCCCCTAGAGGTAATCGCACGCCAGGAGACTAACAGATTCGACAGTTCGTTGGTCCGATGTCCGGTTTCCGAGTTATGTCGAGTTGCAAGTCGCATGAAAATGTCGTTCAGGGACACTTGGTGAATTTCCGTCCGGGAGCCAAAAAGCAAACGGAGCAGGAAGATTGCATGCCATTGGCTCCTGCAAGTGTGTGTGGGAAATGCCGACGTGGGAACACTGCCAACACTGGCTCGGGGGAGGTTTTTGCAGAGTTGACCCACCAATGCGAGATTGCATGCAATTATACTTAGCAAAACCCTAGTTTACGAAATGAATGCACAATGAAGCCACTGGGCCATGGGTAGACAAGGGAGAGGTCCCCCTAGAGGTAATCGCACGCCAGGAGACCAACGGAGTCAACGGTTCATCGGTCCGACATCCGGTTTCCGAGTTATGTCGAGTTGCAAGTCGCATGAAAATGTCGTTCAGGGACACTTGGTGAATTTCCGTCTGGGAGCCAAAAAGCAAACGGAGCAGGAAGATTGCATGCCGTTGGCTCCCACAAGTGTGTGTGGGCAATGCCGACGTGGGAGCACTACCAACACTGGCTCGGGGGAGGTTTTTGCAGAGTTGACCCACCAATGCGAGATTGCATGCAATTACACTGAGCAAAACCCTAGTTTACGAAATGAATGCACAATGAAGCCACTGGGCCATGGGGAGACGAGGGAGAGGGCCCCCTAGAGGTAATCGCACGCCAGGAGACCAACGGATTCGACGGTTCGTCGGTCCGACGTCCGGTTTCCGAGTTATGTCGAGTTGCAAGTCGCATGAAAATGTCGTTCAGGGACACTTGGTGAATTTCCGTCCGGGAGCCAAAAAGCAAACGGAGCAGGAAGATTGCGTGCCGTTGGCTCCCGCAAGTGTGTGTGGGAAATGCTGACGTGGGAACACTGCCAACACTGGCTCGGGGGAGGTTTTTGCAGAGTTGACCCACCAATGCGAGATTGCATGCAATTAAACTGAGCAAAACCCTAGTTTACGAAATGAATGCACAATGAAGCCGCTGGGCCATGGGGAGACGAGGGAGAGGGCCCCTAGAGGTAATCGCATGCCAGGAGACCAACAGAGTCGACGGTTCATCGGTCCGACGTCCGGTTTCCGAGTTATGTCGAGTTGCAAGTTGCATGAAAATGCCGTTCAGGGACACTTGGTGAATTTCTGCCCATTTTATAATTTAAGCCACTTTTAAATATTTGAACTTCCATATTATTTTTGAAAGAGTATAATATTTCAAAACTCCTAAAGAGACAAAAACACATGATCAAAACTCCTAAGGCTGCAATTTAGAGTAGCAATAATGGGGGTGATGGAGTTGAATTTGATCCTATGGAAGATAATGATACTAATATTATTGAGAATAAAGGGATAATAGGTTGATCCATGACAGCTTTGTTTGCATGGATGAGGATGCACCTATGTATGAGACCTATGATAATATTCATGATGTACATCTTATTGATAAGGCACACAAAGGCCTATACAAGAGATCAAAGATGAGTCACTTTGTCTACTAATTTGATGTTGATAAAATTGAAGGTATTGAATGACATTTCAAACAATGGTATGACAAAGATCCTAATGTATACACAAGGTTAATATATAAGGTGCCCCATAAGGTTCTTTGTCATATCCCTATAATTCTAGGTTTTTGATGATTGTTTAGGTTAAAAAACATAGCACATTATATGGATTATCATGTACAAAGATAAGTGAAGATGGTATTATATGAGTGGCTACAAATGGTTCTCAATTTACGATCATCAAGGAAATATTACCCATTTTTAAAGAAGAACCTCATAATGTTAGACTTTCATTGGTAGTTGATGGCAATGGCTGTGCATGAGTGAGTTCGTTGAAACCTTGAAAACATTGTATTGCATTTGGTTTGATTAAATTACACGAGCAAGAACTTTGACATAACTTGTAATGATCATCCAAAATCACAAATTTTAATTAGATACCAATTAGTGCATGCATGTAGTGAATTCGTTGAAACCTTTGAATATAATAGTTTGTTCTTTTGACATAGTGCATTCATGAGTAATAGATAATCCACACAAATCAACACATTAGATTGACACAAGTACATGTATCCAAAAGTACATATATATCCAAAAGTATCCAAAAGTGCATGTCTCCAAAAGTACATGTATATCCAAAAGTCTCCAAAAGTGCATGTCTCCAAAAGTACATGTATATCCAAAAGTATCGAAAAGTACATGTATCCAATGAAGTCAATGTACATGTCTCCAAAAGTACATGCACAATAAAGTCAATGTACATGTCTCCAAAACTGAATGTATCGAAAAGTACATATATATACAAAAGTATCCAAAAGCACATGTGTCCAAAACTATCCAAAACTATAAAAACTAAAGCTTTCTCTTGTTCTTTCCCGACGTTGATCCTCTAGGCACATCCCTAGGATCAATGTGCATCCCTGGATCCTGCAAATTAAATATCAATTGTTAAATTCAACTAACTATGTACACTAATACATTAGCTCAACAATTATCAACTGGTGCATGGAAAGTGCATGAAACATTTGGTCACTGAAGGACATCTCACCTCAACTGACAAAGGAGATTGCGTTGCTTGTGTAGCAGATGGAGCCGTCGGTTGAACATCTAGGATGGTCGAACCAGGGGGGCCAGGCACTGCTCCTGCTGGTGGTGGCTACAATGAAAAAATGTTGAAATAGTTAGAAATGCATGAATAAACAATAGGTCCAACAATAATAAACTATGTAAAGATAATGTTGAAATAGTTACATACCTGTCTATGATCAGTCGCCACTGCAGATGCGGCACTAACTGCTGCATCAACCATCGATGCGAGGTTCTCAGTAGACAACGCGGGTTCCTAATGCAGTAAACATGCAATTCAAACAATAACAAAAACGATTTATGCACTGGATTTCAAGTTAAACAACAAATATCATCGAAGGATATACATTACCATGGTGTGAGTAAGCCCATGGTCGTGGGCAACTCGAGTCTTTCTAGGAGTAGAATGCCTCACATACACACGACCCTTGTTCACGAATGGCCTGGAGGGAGATACAAATCCAGGCAATGGGCCAGATGTCTCGGATGGTGCCTACAGTCAGCAAGTGTTCATGTAGTTAGACATGCATGATTCAACAAACACACATGTATTTAAAAAATGTCATTTTTAATTGTTTACCTAGAGCCCAGATGTTTCAGGGGACGGTATGACCATGGGTACTACCTCCACATTACCTTGCCCCATTGAAGGATCTACCATCTGCAAGTTTAATAATTGTAAATATTAGAACGTAGATAGCATTAATGAACTAAAATGTAAAGTATGTGGAAATTAACAAATTAACAAGTATTAAAAAACTGAAATTTTAAAATGTTTACCTCGGTGTGAGATACGGCAATAGGTGGTATATAAGATGGGCCTACAGAATGGGTAGCATCATGCCCCCCTGTAGAGTCTGGAACATTCGGCTCTGGGGCGTCACTGCCGACATAAAGCATCAACTGCAAGTTCACAAACATAATATATTAGCTCAAACTATATATATGTGTACAAAGACGAAAATAAATGAAGAATTTATTACAATTAACCATCAACATACGTCTCTCGAAAACCCACTGAAGGCAACATATGAGGCAATACCATAGCAGGGACGACCACATGATGTGCACTCGTGAGGGACAGTACTAGGATGGGGAATAGTCGATGGTCCTGCACTAGTGGATGGTCCTGATGGTCCTGCACTAGTGGATGGTCCTGATGGTCCTGCACTAGCTGATGGTCCAGCATGGTGACGAGCTGGTGTATGTACCACACCAGGGACAGATGTCCCTTGCTCACCCATATGTTGAACCATTGTGCCATGGCGAACAACCGCCCGTGCCAAACTCAAAAATGCATCCCGTGTCTGCGGAATAATGCGATGTGCTGGTGGGACATCTGGCCCAGGCAACTGCCTGCGAGGTGCAGGGATAGGGCGATCCTGGTCTCGAAGCCTGGCATTGGGTCGGTTTTGGGGCATCCCCCCACCGATCCCCTGAAACTGTAGGATGTCAAAATAGTTAACGTGTTTATGCAACACAAACTCTGCGTACATCTTTCGAAGGAAATATAAGGGAATTTCCCTGTTGTTGTGTGGTGGCATATCAAAAACCATGTACCATCTGTCCATCCAGTTATCAACAAATGGGTTAAATGTGCACCACTCAATGGAGATATGCGGCTTGCTTGCATTTGGGATTTCCCCTGTCTGAGGGTCCCTAAACAATGCAAATATAAGCTCTTTGGATATTTTCAACTTTTTTACTGCATTGTAATCTAGTCCATCAGCATATTGTTGTCTTTTTCTTTCTCTGTAAGATGCAATATCATATAGGACATTTGTAGATTGTGAAATGGTGTCCACAATTGCATCCAAGGTTGATGCAAGGTGAACGACGAATCCTGTCGCCACCACTAAAAGCTGCACTTATGCCCCTCAATTGGGCAAGCTCAATCAATATTTCGGCATTGGTATCCATAGCCGCAACTGCAATAAAGACATTAATACGAAAATCATTAGAAACATATACATGGTATATAATGACGTCTCTTCAAAATTGAACATGTATTAAATCAAACTCACATAAGCAATTTAATGGCATTCACTTACATACATTTAAAACTTAAAATTAAACATTTGACAATTAAAAAGTAAGTTAGTCAGATTGGCAGAGAGGAGGAGGAGGAGGATCAAGGCAGTGATGAGTTTGTTGATTCAGGCATGGAGGAGGAGGATCAGGGAAGTGATGAGTTTGCATCTATGTGTCTCAATGTCTCATTGTGTTTTGTGATTGTGAATGACAAATGTGTTGTGATTTGTGAATGATCTAATTTCTATTGAATATTTCATATTTGTAATTGTAAATGTAATTTCTATTCAATATTTGTAATTGTAAATGTTAAATTTTATTGGATGATCTATATGTCTATATTTTTAAATTTTAATATATTTTAAAAATATATTAATTCCGGGGGTCACCGTGTCCTACGTGTCATAATTCTGGGGGTCACCGTGTCTAGTGGGGACCAGGGATCAAATTTGAAGGGTGGGGGTCCCATTTCACTATGAACGGCTATGAGATATTGAACACTATTGAAGGGCTATGAGAAATTTATTAATATTTATTTCTATGTGTATATATGGATGTGTTCATGTTGCATGGATTGGATTCTAGGTTAACCGAGGCCTTTTTAGAGCAAAGAATGGGGGTAATTACTATTTGGAAACAAGTTTTTTATCAAATGTAAATTGCGGTGATGGAAGATATTGAGGGTGCCACATGTTGTGGAGAAATTAGTATTGATTCCTATGACGTAATAGGGAGTTCAAAAAGTCTGGTTTCAAGTATTGTCATGCGTAGCTCGATTGATTTTTCTCGCGCTAGGGTTGTAGCAACTGTTATGGCCATTACTGTTAAAAGGATTGATGGGGTGGAATCCCGTGAAACGATGAGTTCTTTTGTTAAGACGTAGATTCAGTGAAATTTGGTGGGAGTCTTATGTTCATTTTATGCACAAAATTCGATTACTTGATTTTGTTGCATTGTTAACTCTCCTCCTAGTCATAGCTACAATCTCTTATATAATTGTGAAGGTTATCAATCAACTCAATATATTAAAGTTGTAGTAGGCCAAAATCATCCACATATTTATTGTACTCACAAATGTTGACATTCCAATTTCTATGTAGAGCGCCCATTAACATTAGATTGTATGGGACATGTTTTTGAGGCATGATGTCATTATCTCATAACAACAAGCTTTTTATCCATAAATATGTCATCTACAAGCCAACGGAATTGTTCCTAATCCTTTATAAAACTTTGTCATAATTATATCAATACCAACATCCCTACCTATTGACTTAGCTTAGAAGATATTACACCTTCGGATAACCAAAACTGATTCCAAGGTTGGTAATCATAAACGTAAAAGCATCATCATAAGGAAATAGCATGTTGTGTTGAGGAAATTCCTTTTTTTCCATTTCCTTCTCAAGATAATATTTGGTTGTGGATCATTTAAAATGTATAATTTATTTTAATATTGGGAAGCTAAATTCAAATTCATTAATATATTAATATGATTTGATTTTTTTATTAATAATAAGTTATTCTTTTCATTTGAAAATGTAATAGTACATCAAAATTTCAATGTTTACTAACGTAGTAAAGTTGAGAGGCTTTATTTTTCAGTGGATATAGCAGACCTATAAATTCATAGGATGTCAAAAATATAGTCAGCCTTGAAGTTGAGCTCCTCAAAGAAAACGAATTTCTTTAAATATGTTTATGGCAGGCTGGCATTGCCAGCTTTGCTCCGCAAACTATCCTGGAGGACTGGAGGAGATAGGGTAGGTGGAACTTGGAAGTAGCTCAACCACAGTGGAATAGGGGTATAAGAAAAAGCTTGTTTCTATTCATGCAATATTATATATTGATGGTCGGAGCCATGGAAGCATGGAATTCCAGCATTGACTTGATACAACAAAGAAAACAAAAGGTGGAACGCGGGAGCTGCAGGATTGACTTGATACAAGCAAAGAAAACACAGGGTGTGAGGCTGGGAGCCGTAGGATGGTAGGATTAACTTGATACAACAAAGAAAACACAGGTCTATAGGTAGGGGCCACGGGCAGGGAGCAACAAACTGCAACATTACAAGAAGTTTATGGATTGTGGATTTTGTTTGAAATGCCAAATTCGCGGGGGGCACATTAACATAATATATTATACATTGAATACTCAATTAACTCACGGAGTCAGCATTCACGAATTGGTATGTGATAACTTGTAACTTGGTAAGCCTGCTAGCAACAACACGTATGAGCCACCTTCCAGGTTTAATAATTTTGTTGATGCCATTAAATGTGTTAAACACGTAAGCGCTCGCTACAAACACGAGAACTTCGAAGCGTTCAAGCCATGGGCTACTCAGTGTAAGCCCGTCCACGTAAGTTCCTCAATGAATATTATTAGAGGCCCAATGGTCCATGATCCATGGATGATCGAACACGTGGATATTGGAGAGTAACCGAGTCCCACTCCCAAGTCACCTAGCTAGTAGCCGCATTCCCAATTTCCCACTAAAAATGTTGTGGTGAAGGGTGAAATTTGAAGCTACCCTTCTGTTGCAATTTTAAACAGTAGTGGTTAATTTAATTATTGAAGGGCTTACCATGAAATTAAATTTTTTTTGCATGGTAAAATTTGAAGTTGGCCTTCTATGACGTGTGGGGTAAAATTTGAAGTGACCTAAAGGCTTCAAATTTGAAGCCTGGTGGGCACACTCGTGTCCCGTGTCCTCGTGTCGGGTGATTTAGATGAATACATTGTAGAAAGGGGGGGAGTTTTATTTTTTTCAATTTTTGGTTTGATTATGAAGTTTTGAGTTTTTGAAAAGGGTTTCATTTTGAGGGTGTGAATTTAATTAGAAATTGGGTTATTCCCAATTTTATCAATATTACAAAACTAGGTTTAAACAATAAAAAAATAGTAATTTGGATTAAAAAATCACAAAAAAATGGTATGGGTAAATGAATTACCTGACTAGATGAGAATGCACCGGTGAATTTGTCTCCCCTCCAGCTAAATTGAGCAACACGGATAGTTGAGTGGGCCACAAACCGTCCTTGTCCAGGGTCAATTTCTCCTCTATTCGCGTTTCTGATGCGTGAGTGTCGCGGGTGGTCGGCAATCGTCGGGACTGTGTTTTTAAATTCATTTTTAGTTTTACATATCGCGTACGTGATTTTTAACTACATAACGCGTACGCGTTTTGTAACTACATATCAGAAACGCGTTATGTTTTAGGTATCAGGAACGAGATTTGAAAAAAGTAGCATTGCATCTAAAGTGACCCTCATCTTCTTGCACACACCCCTATGTGATTTCATCTATATTTTTATCTTCATTTCATTCTCCACATAATTTTAATTATCCACCAACATTGATTACAATGTCTTAAATTCTAATTTTATTTTCTTTAAATAAATCGGGAAGCAAAAACGCGCCTTGCTAACCAAAGTAATAATTTTGTGTGGATAGCCATTTGGTGGGAACCTCAGTTTCTTCTCATGTCTTTAATCCCTACTATATAGGATTTGAACTAGTGGCTTGATTTCGTTCAAATCTTGTTTTGAGTCAAATTTGAATCCACAAAGATGTCTTGTAGGAACCATGTGCACCTATGTAGAGACACTTAGTAAAATTGTAGATTTGTCCCAAAACTCATCTATAAGGCTTCCAATGACCATAAGGCATACATTATAATTATATGAACTTGAACATAAAACTTGTGTGCATGGATTCATCCGTCTCATTGATTCCATCATTTTAATGCACCATTCTTGTTATGCATGATGTCTAGATTTTGGCACAAAAACTCTGAATTATGTGATACGATTGTGCAACTTGCCTTAAATTATATTATAAATCATTATTAAATGTATCCCAAATTCACTATAATATGATTTTAAAAATTATTCTCAATTTCTTTGTAGCGTTCCCCTATGTAAATGTCACTAGTTCTTTTATCACTTGTTAACCAGCTACATATCTCTATGTAAAGTCTCACATTTGTAAATATATGACTATGTGCTCAACTAGCCTATTGATATCGCCTACGAAAATAAATATGAACACCTACAGATGAGGCACAAAGACATGCTAAATATTGAAATGACATAAACATTCAATTGAACAAACCACATTCATGAGCCCAAACATCTCCATGCATACGAAAAGTTATGTAACAAAAATGCAATTAACATGAAATCATGTTGGAGCTAGACTTTTTAAAATAACCTTTGATGAGCAGTTAGGAATATGTTCTATGCAATGAATCAAGCTTGGAGCATGAAACGAAAAACATTAGTTTGCATGAAATTATTAAGTGATTGATTATTCATTATGCTTGACATCATCGTCAATGAACTCAAGGATATGATATAGAATTAAAATAAATCAGAAACTGCGTTCAGAATGAAACTTGAAACCAAATTTATAAATAAAAATAGGGGTTCCCAAGTCTACTAACTTGGGGTCTTGGTTGAGGCCTCAACAATATCATGAAAACGATCATGCAAATATTATACACGATCGGATATGTGGTTCTTTTGTCATAGTACAATAGGTCCCACTCTAGTATTTGACAAGCTGTTACAAATGTTTCATTTTAACATGAATCTTTGGAAAATACACAACGATCTACAAGGATAGTTTGACACATATTTAGACTTTCACCATACCATGAAAATACTTGCAAACAAATAACTAAATTGAAAGAAACATCAACGTTCTTTTCCATTCATACAAAAATAATATATCATCTCTAATATGACTCCATGATGAAGAAAACTCAATGGTTTACACTAGTTGGTCACCTAACAAGTCAACCTTCTAGATGAGGGAGGCAAGGAGATAAGGTTGTCATAGTGATTATGAGTTCTACACACCCAAGTAAGACAACCTCTTATACACAAGATCCAAGTTATTTTCTTAGTTTTTAGCATCAATTACTAGATGCCATGAAGCTAGAATAACCAAGTTTCTTGTCTATAATTCAAACATTATAGTTTATTTAAAGAGCCATAAAGCAACATAGGATTTGGAGATGGGATATGCTCATGGTGTGTCTAGTTCTTAGAATTTGCATATTTTCAAACCCCAAGAACTTAAAAGACATATGGATCAATGGTATGACAAAGTGACTATGTAATGAACATGAGTTAAGAAACCCTCACTAGAATCAAAGTAAATGTTTTTTTCTCATGGAGAAGGGTGTGATGAAGCTAATAGTAGATCCTCTTGGCTCCTTTCATAAAATTTCTCCAAGTGAAACAAAGTGTCAAGGAATCATCTCAATTAAAAAAAAAAGTTTCAATTAGGTTTATAAAGCCCATGTGATGCATTCAACCCAATCCATATTGTTTTCTTGCTAATTGCAAGGTGTGCATAAATGAATTCTAGTCTACCATATTCAAAACCCCACATATGAACCAAGTGGAATCTAGAATATCCTCAACTAACCAATGATATTGACATATATTCTATCCCTTGCATTATTCGAGTTGCAAATTATGGTCATCTCTAGCAATCATTTATCAAGATTAAGCAAAATATATAGTACTCTTTGTGAGGGATCAACTACAAGTCAACAATTGCAACAACTAAGTGAAAGGAAACCAACACTACAACCCCTTCTTTTCCTTCAAGATGATTAAAATATATATTTTGAGCTCCCAATGTTGTAAAACACATCTTGCTAAAAGAAAATTATGAAAAAACTAGAGAAGAGAATGAAGAAAGAAAACCCAAAACCTATTTAATAGATCATTATGCTAGAAAAAATCCTCTTATAGAGATCTACACTCACAAAGTCAAAAATCACTATCAAATTGTCTAGAGCACAACTTTGTGTGTTTTTTTAAATATATTAGCTAATTAATATACTTAGGGATGTGCACCCTTTTAGAAGCTATAGAGGTGCACTATTATGGGGCATTGTGATCTTCACAATGGTTGTCCTCATGATACATTAGATCCTTCGTGTTCAGTTTCAAAAGTGTCCCCATTGTCTCAACAAGATGAGGGAAAGAAGTCTAGAAAACAAAATTGAAACACACTTTGTCGTATTAGGAAGTTAATATTTGTTGCCCAACAAAATAAAAATATTTTAAAGGTGCACCATTTAGCAAGTGAAAATATCCAACAATGTGTCTTAAATAAGTGGCTATTGGAAATATGGAATAATATCTATATGATGAGCCAACTAAACTTCTTCTTCCAGTAAGGGAGGTTTGTAGAGTTTCAATTTACTCACATTGATCGCATTACAAATACCAAGATGGAAAGGAAAATATAACCTATAATCATTATCATTGACTTACTCGATAATAGTATATGCACCACACTTGAGAGGTTTCATCTTATGATGGCATTGGCCTTTAAAATATTTTTTTCTCATCTAGAACTAAACATGGTACACACATGGTCCACAAATTGGAAGGGCATGGGAACACAATGGTAACCTTAAAAATCCTTATAACATGGCTAGGATGCTTAGGTTGTGTTGGTTACTTTCTCATAAATCTATGCCAAATTATCTACAAAAGAGGGTTTTTTTTTGTGCTTATATTAGATCGTGGGAAGAGGATGGAGGTTGGAGAGTGAGAGGTAGCTAATATGGGGCGAGAAGTTAGTACCTATAACATGCCTTAAGAGTGAAAGTTTAGTAAAATGGCTGAGAAAGTGATTGTAGCTATGTTTTAGGACTTGCAAGTAGGTGTCCCATTGTTTATTGTTAGTATAGTGCATATGGAGGGATGAACAAGGCTATGATTCACTAGATTAGTTTTGTCCATTGGTTTGAGGGTGAAAAATAGTGCATATATTAAGATGGAAACTTAATCATTTCTACATTATTTGCTACAATGTGCTCATAAAACATGAATCACAATTAGAAATGATATTAGGTCGAACAAACTGAGACTAGACATGCCTAAAATATAAACTTGTTGTTTGGATAGTTGAAGTAGTCTTGGTGGAGGGAATAGAAAGGGCCATCTTAGAAAAAAGAAAGATGAAATCATGTTTGCAAATGTTTGTTGACAAGACATAATATGCATAGAAAATGATTCCCAAGGATGGGAGGGAATGGATAAAGGCTTATAAAGCCCTTTTTTGAAATGGGTAGGAATGTTGGTGGAACAAAGGGGACAAATTTAAATGAATGATTCTACTTGATGTTGCATAGTTGGCTAGAAAAAGAGTTAGTGCAAGTGTTGGAGAGTATTTATAGTTCCAAAGTGTCCCCCATAATAATATGTATGAGCTTCTTAAATTAATACTAATTGATCAAGTGTGTTGGGAACACAAAGTTGGTTGAGTTTATATAACCAACTATCATCAACATATAGTATATTCAAGGAAGGGTGTTTAGTTGATATATGTAGGTTAATGAATAACTAAGTGAAACTATTCATAAACCTATTAAGGTGGGGAAACTATTGGATATAGGAGGCCCATTTATAGCAAATGAACAAGTGAAACTATTGGATATAGGATGCCCATTTATAGCAAATGACCAAGTGAAACTATTGGATATAGGAGGCTCATTTTATATTGTGTTGTTCATGCATCCCATGTGGAGAATTGAGAAATATCAAAGGATAATGATCAATATGCAAAATAGTCTCCCTATCCAAAAGATAGTGATGACACTGCTTCAAGGCCTACATCAATGCATAGAACTATTTATCATAAGTGTTATAATTCATTTTGGCATTAAACAATTTCTCAAAATAATATGGTGTAGGGTGAAATCCCATTTTATGTACATCACCAAGTGCATAATGATAAGTGTTTGTCTCCACATTGAAGTTGGGTCAACTGATATAAATCAAGTAAATGCAAAACTAATAGAGCTAAGCATAAGGTTGTTTGTAAATTATGAAATCTCTCTTGGGCACCTACACCGCGTGAAAACCTACTCATTTGATAGCTAATGCAAGGGGCATGCAATGTGGGAGAAGTTGACAATGAAACAAAAGTAATAAAAGTAAGGTTTTCTTAAATAATATATTATAGATTTAAAATTTTGAAAAACTTTTTATTGAAAATAACAATATATGTATTTTTAGATTGAATGGTTGTACATGAGACACTTATCATAGAAATAATACAATTTTAATGTGATTCAATAGCTCCATTAATATTCCATTTTCAAACAAGTGTATAGGTGACACATTCTCTTTATGTCCAATTTAGAGATGGCTAACATTTAAGTGACTTTATACAGACATAATTTAAAACTAGCGTGTTCATCATAAGCAAATATAAAGACATGATTTAAAGCAAGCTTGCTCATCGTAAACAAATATATGACATATAGAAAGTCCGAATTAACATATAAAATAAAAAATATATGATTCAAAGTTTCACCATAAAACAATATTTACAAACCACTCCATGAGAATGTAAAGTTAATGATATCATCTATTTTGAATCCAAGTTCAAAATTCATTTTAAAACTTTTTTCATTAATTAATTTGTTTTGTTTCCATTAATCTTGCAATCCAAACTAGAAAGACACTTTTAACTGACGAAAGTAGAAATTTACAAATTAAAAAGCTAAAAGGAAAAATATGACCATTACAAAAGCTAAAAAGCATTAAACTTCAAAAAGTAAACGTTAAACATGATGGCAAAAAATGACCGTTAAAAATATTAGATAGAAATGGAGTATTAAAAACCGTATATAAAGGTGGTAGACGAAACCTAATGTCCGTTTCCATTTCAACTTCTGTTTGATTTTATGCTATTTTTCATGAGTTTGTTGCTCTGTGGTTTCTCTCACAGTTGTGCGTTGTGTGGAGCACTCGTTGTTTCTCGAAAAAACCATGGACGATCTCGTAAAGATTTTCATCAAACTGGGCGTCCGTGAGTATGAGGGAGGATTTGGTAAAATCTATACAAAGTGTTGGGAGACATGGAATCGAATTGTGCCGACTGGGTTTTTAGGGTTTAGACCGACTGGGCTTGAAGATTTTGGGGAATTCTTTATGTGCGGCATATGTGAAAGGCAGAGACAATTACTAGGCAAGTTATCAAGCATTTTTACTTACTTATATCAAGTATATTTTTACTTACTTATATCTTAAGTAAAAAGGATTTGATTCGATTTTTGTTAATGGATCTCATTATTTCAATTCAAAATTACATTCATTTGGTTTTGCACTAAACATTTTTCATTTTTTTTATAGAACGACCATAGCATTGTATGAAAATAAGACAAAGAAGGGATTCGAAACTTTTAATTAAGGCCAATGCCGCTATCCATGGCCATGCCACTACATCTCTTTGTCTTCTTTTCTTCGTAGCATCAAGCTACAGGTAGGATTTCTGACTTTTTTTTTATCCGAATCTGTTCGAAATTAATAGTATATAAAACTTGTTCAATTTTATTTCTGGGAAGATTTTTTTATATCTGAATTTCATTATAAGATAACAATCGAAAAATATTGCATTAATTTGATAATTAGATAGAACTACATTAAATATTGTAAATATATATATATATATATATATATATTCTGATTTTTATATCATTTCAATATAGCATAATTTAAACAATTTTCAAAGGGATATATAAGGTCCATTAATATATTTTAAAAGGAATTGCAAATTTTAAATAGGTTATAAATGTGCATTTATGAAAATCCAATCATCATTTGCTAATGGTACAAATAGTTTCATTGAAACTATTATGGAATGGTAACATGGAATGGTTTAGCTGTTAAGAGTTGTAATCTCAATGGTCCTAAGTTGGTTAGTTAGTTGAGTCAATGGTCCTAAGTTAGTTGAGTTAGGTCATTTTTTGACCCATGGTTTACACTATCCCATAGTATTGGCCAGTGGTTTTGGTCCTATGTGGAACTATATATATATGTGTGCTTAGTAATGAGAAGAAAATCAATATCCCCATTTCTGTTTCTGCTCTATTCTGTGTATCTGCATATTTTATCATGGTATCAAAGCTTATGGCATGATCCATACCCGTTGTTGTTGGGTAAGCCTTTTCACATAGTGGAAAGCACACAAAATCTTGTTTTTGGGTAAGCCTTTTCAGAAGCTGGTGAGCACACATGCATAACGAGAAGTTGTAGCACGAACAGAGAGAAACACTCGGGCCACGACAAGGTAACATTTTTTTTCCCACAAAAAAGAAAATAATTTTTTTTTTTGGCGAAAAAAAATAAAATAAAATTTCGGCCCTGAATGGAGGCTGTCGCACCCTGCCTGAAGGAGAAGTGCGACATCTCACCCCGCCTTAAGGAAAAGTGCGACGATGTCGCACCTTGGGCGAGGACAACCTGCGACGACGGTCGCAATGTTGCTCAGTGGAAAAGTGCTCTCTTGCGCCCCTCAACGCATTGTGTCAGTTAGTAAAGTGCGACGATGAGTTTTACAGCTGTCATACTCCATGGAAAGCATGAACATGAAGCCGATCTCAGATCCAATGCTAAACGACCAGATCTCAGAGCAGATCTAGTTTTTAAAGAGAAATATTGCTGACGTTGAGCCAAAATATTGGACAACGTTCCAGCTTTAATTGCAAAAGACTGAGTCTTGCAAAGATCGATCCAAGAAGACCCTCTGTAGAAAAAGGGGAAAAGCAGATCTGAATACTGAAGGACCACTGATACTGAAGAAAACCAAGAAGATTGAAGATGGTGCTAGAAGAGCTACCAGAATAAATCGAAGAGGTAAGAAATTTGTTAACCTCAATAGGTTCATGGCAAACCTTTGATGGAGATAATTATGATTTATGGTCATTAAAAATTAGGGATTTGTTAAGGTCACAAGATGTGTAATCTCAATGGTCCTAAGTTGGCTAGTTAGTTGAGTCAATGGTCCTAAGTTAGTTGAGTTAGGTCATTTGTTGACCCATAGTTTACACTTGCCCATAGTATTAGCCAGTGGTTTTGGTCCTATGTGAAACTATATATATGTGTGCTTATTAATGAGAAGGCAATCAATATGCCAGTTTATGTTTCTGCTCTATTCTGTGTCATTAGCGTGTAGCAGTTCCATAGGGATTTAATTAAGAAAATGAATAGCGTGTAGCAGTTCCATAGGGCTTTAATAAAGAAAATTAATCTTAGGCCATGGTCTTGTTAAACTATTTTGATGTGATTAATTTAAATTTGATAGATGGTGTATATCTAGATACCAAGTTAATTGACTATGCTGTCATTTCTGTCCACCAGTTTAATTTAAACCTGTCGATTATAATTTTACAACCAACTGTGTGTTCAAAACACCAGCTCACAAATTTTCCAAAGCTTATGAACCTAGTTTTTATCCATCATCGATCTCAGGATTGAACTTCGCAACATTCGCTTTAGTAGGTGTAATAACCTAACCCTTTGAAATTTCTGGTTGATCAATTTAAATTTATCCATGATCGGTCTCAGGATTGAATCTCGCAGAATCCTCTTTAATAGTTGTAATAAACGAACCCTTAGAAATTTCTGGTTGATTAATTTAAATTTAAATAGATGGTGTCTTCCAGATACCGAGTTAATTGAAGTTGTGAGACAGCTAGCTGGCTTTATTGTCATTTTGGTTACCAATTAAATTTAAAATTTCTCCAAAAAAAACCTATAGATTAGAATTTTACCCTGATTGCTGGTTCAAAACCCCATCTCACTAATTTTCTCCTTTAAAGGGTTTCATTCATTAATTTCCCAAAGCTTGTGAATCTAGTTGTTATCCGTCATTACGAAGGTCTCGTGATCGAAACTCGCAACATCTGCTTTAGTGGAAATGTTTGCGTGAGTGAAATTATTTCACCTCAAAAGCCAAACAATTTTTTTTCATCGAATTCGCACTTTGTGAGATGCTCCAACTGAAGAGGAGGCAACAATTAACGGGCTCACTTTCCCACTGATTTTAAATAGAATTTTGTTTTATCGTTGATTACGTACCTTTCATGCCAAACATGGCTATGTGGATCAAACGTGACGAGTGTTTTCTTGCCAAGTGTATAATGGACAATCTCGTGTACCCAAAATAACCTTCTAAGCATATTTTAAAAAGATTTAAAATATTTTAAATAACCTTCTAAGCATATTTTAAAAAGAAAAAGATTTAAAATATTTTTGTCAATGTGGGATGATGATCAAGAGTACCCCCAGAATTTAGATTCAGATTTAGTGAGGGATAAAAAAAACTGCACAAATTTCATGTAAGTCTTGGTTGTGTGGATTATATAAACTATGAAGCATAAAAAGAATAAAATGCACAAATTTCATTTAACTCTTAGTTAAGGGGAAAACTATCTAAATTATGTATTTAAACCTGCATTAAATTTGGATATTATTTTGTAGTTATGATAACAAAATATATGAAATACATCATATGCATTTAAAAATCCATTAAACATGTATATTATTCGTTTGTTCTCATATATAAATATGAGATACACAATATTCTCTACGGGATTTGGTGTACATAAGAGTATTATTTTTTTAATGTGAAAAAAAAAAATTAAAATAAAAAAGATATAAGACAAAGTTTTAAGTTTTATAAAACATGTTTTTAAGAGAAAGGGGGTTAAGAAGAGAGATGGGATGGTCAATATTTGGATAGGTAGGTATTAGGAGAGATGGAGAGAAGGATTTAAACAAAGGGGGTGGTTAGTGGTAGGAGTAGAAGAGAGAGAGAGATTAAGGGTATGGGAGAGATATAGAGTGGGGGTTAGGGGTAAAGAGAGAGTGAGAGATGAGAGGTGGTTAGTGGTTAGTGGTAAGGGGAGGGGATGAGGGGATAAAGGGGTGTTAGGTTTAGGGGAGTAGGAGAGAGAGAGAGACTCAGAGAGAGATCCGTGGGGGGTAGGGGTTTGGGGAGGAGGGCTTCTACAAAGAAGGGGAGAGAGAGAGAGAGAGAGAGAGAGAGAGAGAGAGATCGGGGGATTAGGGGTTTGGGGAGGGGGGTTAGAGAGAAGGGGGAAGTATAGAGAGAGAAAGAGATAGAGAGAGAGAGAGATTGGGGGTTTAGGGTTTTGGGGAGGAGGAGGACGGTTAGAGAGAAGGGGAGAGTATAGGGAGAGAGAGAGAGGGGGGTGTGTTACGGGGTTGGGGGATGAAAGAGGGGTAGGGCTTAAGGGGTAGTTTGGAGAGAAGTCATGAGAGAGAGAGAGAGGGGGGGAGAGTATAGGGAGAGAGAGAGAGGTGGGGGGTGTTACGAGGTTTGGGGGGAGAGAGAGGTAGGGGTTAGGGGGTAGTTGGGAGAGTAGTCACCAGAGAGAGAGAGAGAGAGAGAGAAAGATCGGGGGGTTTATGGGTTTTGGGAGAAGGAGGGTAGTTAGAGAGAAGGGGGAAATATATATATATAAAGAGAGAGAGATGTTTGGGGTTGGTAAGAGAGAGAGGGGTAGGGGTTAGGTGGTAGGTGGCATATATATATATATATATATATATATAGAGAGAGAGAGAGAGAGAGAGAGAGAGAGAGAGAGGAGAGAGAGAGAGAGAGAGAGAGAGAGAGGTTTGGGGAGGAGGAAGGTGGTTAGAGAGACATAAAGGTAGAGAGGGGGGGGGATTTGGGGAGGGTGTTAGGGGTATGGGTAAGAGAGGAGAGGGAGGAGATAGGGGGGTTAGGGACAAAGGGATATATTTGTGGGGTTACAGAGAGAGAGAGAGAGAGAGAGAGAGAGAGAGAGAGAGAGAGAGAGAGGTTGGGTGCTAGGGAAAAACCGATAGAAAGTGAGGGTTAGAGAGAAAGAGATGTGGGTGGGGAGAGAAGGGAGGCAATGTGGGAGAAAATAATTGGGAAGGGGAGAGATATAATGGGTAGGGTGGGAGGGAAGTATGGGGAGATTGTGGGATGGTTATACTAGGAAATGGTTGGAGAGAGAGAGAAGGCTAGGGTGTGAGAGATAGATAGGGAGAGAAGTAGAAGGGACAGATTGAGAAATTGTGGGAATGAGAGATATGGGTAGGGTGTGAGCGATAGATAGGGAGAGAAGTAGAAGGGACATATTGAGAAATTGTGGGTAGGAGAGATATGGGTAGGATGTTAAAGACAAATATGGGGAGATGTAGAGATTAGGGAAAATATAACACGTGCACATTTTTATTTTAGTAACATGTGCACATTAAAAATATGGCATGTGTGCATTTTTATTAAAATGAAAAATGTGTACATGTTTTTATTAAAATAAACACACACACACATTATTAAAATAGAAGCCTCTACTCATTATTAATCTATGTGCATTATTTTTGGAATAATAGCATGCATGCATTAATAACATGTGCATGTTTTTAATTTCAAAAAATGGGTCGGTTTGGCCTCAAGTTGCAAATAATAAAACACACCCATTTTTTCATTTCCTTATTTTTCAACATCAAAACATATCATCTATGTGTTTGTTTTTTCATATCTCTATATCATGAGCATCATCATCTTGATACCCTCAGTGGGCCTACTAGTTAAGAACATGTGTTTCCTCCTAGGAAGTCACATGTTCAAATCTGGAGAGGGGGGTAGGGTATGTACACGTGCGTAGACTTTAGCATTCAAATCACTGCACATAGTCGGGCCTCTTGTCCCACAAACAAGGGGGTATCATACACCAAATTGGTGTTTGGCTTGGCAGTGATCTTAAAAAAATAGATTATTGTACAACTTGAGTGGGCCTAACTGTTAAGAACATGTCTACCTTCCTAGGAGGTCACGGGTTCAAATCGGGAGGGGGGTAGGGTATCTACACCTGTGTAGACTTTAGCAATTAAATCGTTGCATAGAGGGTTTTCCCTGGTCCCACAAAAAAGGGGGTCTCATACACAAAATTGGTGTCTCACTTGGGAGTGACCTTAAAAATCGATTATTATTATTATAACATTTTATCAAAAAAAAATTACATAGATTTAAAATAAATTTTAAAAGTAGAAAAATAATTTATTGTATTAAATTATTTTTTAATTAAAATAATATTTATAAATAAAATAATTTATTTATTTTTATAAATATATTTTAATAATTTACTGTAAATATTC
Organism: Larix kaempferi; assembly: GCA_027924585.1. Taxonomy (NCBI): domain Eukaryota; kingdom Viridiplantae; phylum Streptophyta; class Pinopsida; order Pinales; family Pinaceae; genus Larix; species Larix kaempferi. The sequence goes on along the minus strand of BSBM01001485.1, from coordinate 69,514 downwards.
AAATATTTTTTAAGATTATATTTACAGAAATTAACACAAATATTATTGTTTTGTGTAGATTTATATTTTTAATAAATTATAGGTTTATTTCAATATAGTAAATCAATATGATTTTCTTTAATATATCATAATGACCAAATTTATACATTTTAAGTGAATGAGCATTCACATTTAATTTAATTTAATTTTAAATAATAATAATAATAATAATAATAATATATTCTCTTTTACATTTGGTTATTTTAAATAAATATATACTACAATAAAAATCACAATAAATTATAAAATGATATTCTTGGTATTTACTTTACAACACTTCCACAAAATCTTTATATTCATATCATTCATGAAATATATATTTGACCAATCATACTTTAATATGAATGCTTGACCAATCTTACATTAATATAAGTGCTTTCCATATTATAAATAATATAATTTCTTTCCATAATATTTAGTTGTGAATTTTGTTTTAGTTGTATAAGCTTACTTTTTATCTTTTACTTTAAAAAAATAAAAAATAGAAAGAACAAATTATGAACTAGATTATACATGCTATTATAAATACCTTCTAGAAAACATGTGTTTTGGAAATGTTGAAGTAAGGCAAAGTAGAAAATGTAATTTATCAATAATCAAAACTATTATTTCAAAATGCATACAAAGTCAACATATTTTCTATTTAGAAAAAAAAATTGAATAGTTACTAATGAAAGTCTATTTTCCTAATATTGTTTATGTTCGAAAGGCAACCCATAAGTTTTTTTTGCTTATCTTATACTTTTTAATAAAACATTCACATATAGTGCTCCTCTTTCTCATGAGTAAAGGAAAGAGGCTTACCATTTTATATGCTATATTATTTGTGACAACATTTTGAATTCCAATTTGTGACACTACTACGTACACTCTATACTACAATGGGTTTCACACTGTGAATTCTCTTACAATGAGTATAGGAAATAAGGCACATTATTAGTTGTTTGCATACATTTATTATTCTCAATGGAAATAATGCACATAATTACTTGGTTTCATACATTTATCATTCTCATTGGAAATAATGCACATCATTACTTGTTTGCATACATTTATCATGCTCATTAGAGTTTTCATTAACTTGATTGTTATCTTTATATATAGTTATTTATGTGATTTTGACACAAATCAAGATTGTATGTTCAAGTAACGAAAGATAGCTTCTAAACGTAATCAAATATTTAAATATTTATACAATTATGAAGTTGTCTATTCTCTGTAGATATTTGTTGCAAAGAATGCCAAGCATCTTAATACAATGGAATTCATTTATAAGGATATCGAATCCACAACTAAAGCCATATGAATTGTCGGTAAAGTAGTGGTATCCATAGGACCCAAAGAGGATGGAGCTACTTCGAAAGTTACTACAACTTATGCTTTGAACATTATTGAAGCATCCAAACTAGAAATGTCCAACATGTTGTTATAGTTTTTAACTCTCATGGAGTGTCAAATGTGAAATCTCCATACAATTTTTTTTTTGTTTTGTTTCTCTTTCTTAATCTGTAGTTCTCTTCTCTTTAAAGTAAATGAACAGAAGGAAGATCTATGTTATCAACCATCTAAAATTAATTAATGCCGTCGTAACGTTGATCTTACTGATGTTCTTACCCTTGTGTTTCCTACTAGTTAGAAGGATATTACACTGACATACCACTTACTTAGCTACGGCTAACTTCCCTTCGTATACTGGTGTGCAGGTTCATATACTTCTGGAGTTTCCTCATGATGCCGGGTAACAAGGTATGGTTTTTTTTTTTTTTAAGATGCACTACTATTTTTAAAAGTAACCTAGTGCTGGACTCACACAAAGCACATATTCAAACAAGGATGAGAAGGTATACTTACTAAATGTGTTGATAAGGTTATTTAGCGAACCCCTTATAACAATACCAAACTTCGAAATGCAGTAACAAGTCATCAAAGATGTGGGTGTAGGAATATCACAATTTCTTTAAATCTTATTAACATTTCAATAGGACAATTTAAAGGCATTAACGTTATCCAAGCCTACCAAATGATAAGGTTCGATTACCACCATATGATTTTACACAGCTAGGTAAATTTAATGTGTTCGAAACTGGTTTGTAGACCTTTCGATTTGGAATGACATAAGAGTTAACCTAACATTTAAAACTGCAGGTACTGCATACCAACCAGCGAAGCTCAGCTAAATAAATAAGCCCTGTGACACCATCAATGCGGTTGTAGTCGGAGGTGCCACATGCATCTCGACAGGATAACCGTACTGGGACTATTATTAATCTCTAGACGGGCCATGTGACATCATTTATTGTGTTTGAATGCTGTAATGCCACTTGCAACTGAGATGCCAGGGTTTGGTGGTCTCGGTGTTTGGAATATAGTATACTCCTCAATATATATTCAAACTTCACTGGATCGAACATTTTCTGGCATCCGAGTGAGGTTCAAAGACTATGTCCAAACTTACCCTAGTGATTCGGTTAAACCTCGATCTGTTACTATCGCTGTGTTTCTTCTGTAGTTTGGAGGAAATGGCTACTTGCCATCGTGGTTACTTCAGAGGGAGTACTCCTTGAGTTTCAAAGACGCAGTCTCTTTTCCTACGATGTCACGGAGGTAACCTCATAATACTATGATTCAACATTCATTTCTATTAACCTCTTTTGTAAAGTGGTCCGTCGTTTTTGATAATAATGTATTGTCTGTTTATTATGGTAGGTAACTCCACCTCGAAACGGCGCAGGTTAAGGAGGGAACCTTCCCTGTCCGGTAAGTGGTATCGCTCCTTCGCCTTCATACAACGACAGGAAAACTTGGAGAGAACTCTTCAACGACAATAGGAAGATTTTGGTTTCAGGTCGTGGTAGTTCGTTTTGAAGCGTCAGGGGTTCATTGTGGCCTGGGGTTTTGTACTGCCACGAACCCGATGTAATGACTGTTTTCTTTTTAATACTTTCTTCCTGGGGTTTAGATGCTAGAGAACGTGTGTTGAACTATTTGAATTTAAGTTCAGGGTTCTTGTTTTCTTGCTGTGTCCCGAAGGACTCTAATCTCAAATCTAATCCCGAATTTTTCAAGAATACAGAATATTTATTTCGATAATACTATAAGTGAAAAGGGTTTCGATCTCCATGGTTCCATAATCTCTAGTTAACATTGTGAATTGTGATTTCGGATGCTTTAAATCCTGCTCTAGATAGAAATACAATGTTGGTGTGATGCTATTTCCGTTCCCTCCTAAGTATGTAGGACATATACGATTACTAGGAAATGGTCTCTGTAGATTTCTATTTTTTTTGTTTATTTCCTGTGTAAGCATGGTAGATATGTGACTCAAAGAGATTCTATTTTAGACGTGAAGAGGATGTAACAAGGGTTTGTAAATTAATTGAAATTAAAGCAAAACGTGATTCGTAAATCTATTCCCCAACCGGTGGATTGCCATTCCCAAAATCCTTTGGGATTTTCTCTTTAAAATACCGCCCCCTACGTTTTTCTTAAGAAGGAAGATGCAGTCAAACCCTAGGTTAGAAAACAAACCACCAAAACCCTGTACGATCTGTCTAAATCGTTTTATTCACTACTATAAATTAATATAGGAGATACAAGTTGGGTTGATTCTTTTAAAAGAAAGTCTCGCCGATGCAAAAGGTTGAGGTATAAGAGTAATAAGTTCAATCTGGACGTTGCTCGGTAATTTCCAGACCTCTGAATACAGGCATAAATTCAACCCCTGAACCCATACTAGAAAAATGTAGGGTTTCTACCTAATCCTTTCAACACAAATTTTCCAGGTGATGCGTCTAGCTCCGAGTTGGAAATTAGAATTAAATTATTAATAACAAAGGAATATAATGCAGGTCCTTTTATTTGGACTTTTGACTGTAACTAACAAAAAGGCGATCAATGATGATAACGCATGCAACTATCCTAAATGGATATTCCAGATCTAACATTATTTGGATCCTATTCGACTATACAGAGGTCCTCAATCATCCAAGCAGAAGTAATAGGATTACCACGGCCACTGTTATATAAATAGGGGAAGTCGACTTTAGGGTTCCTCTATCATTCAACATTGATTATTACCCCAGTTTCAACGATTGCTATTGCAAAGAACATAATACAAATAACAGGTTGGTTTCTAATAAAACCATTCGATAGATCGACTTAAAATAAAACAATACATCTGTAATTCAAACATTGAGAAACAATTTTTTGAATAACGACCATCATATTTTAGCACCAATGTCTGGATACAACGCGATTGAATTCACCAATTCTTAAGTTGATTTAATCTATGCAAATGGATAACTCGGATTAAAATAAGAAAAGGAAATCCCCACGGAAGTATTCAAATTCTTTTCTGTAGTAGATCAAACATTTTGACAGTAATGTAATTAACATTTTTCTTATGCATAACATCTGATTTGCATATAATCTAGAACATAAAATAATGGAAAGTGCTGAAAGTCTATAATCAGAAAAACCTGGTACGGATAACCCAAATGAAACCGGAACAACCACGTTCCACCCAACCGTAGATTAGGTACAAACACCAAGTCTGACCGCAATCACCCCCGAGCCAGATGCATGCATGAAAAATGTGGATAGTTAACCTCGAAGACTCAGTCACATTTCCGGAATCCCTTACCTAACACAGAGTGCTCACGCAGCAAGTACAATCCTCTCCGGCATACTAAGCAGCGTCCTGCCTCCCACATATGCCCTTCCTTTATAGTTTTGCCTAGGTCTTACCATTAGCAGCCAATTCCTCATGGAATTTTCGTAGCTAAGTAAATCCCTGATTTTCAGGGGGTGTCTAGTGTCTTAAATACACTTCTGACACCTGTTCTGGTTTTCCCAAGGTTAACTCTCACTTGTCCCCCACTTTTCCATGCATGATCTCCTCATTTAACTTGGCTGTTCCTGTTCATCCTTTTATTATTAAAACAATAATTAAAATTCAAAGTTGTTTCTTACAACAGTCCTCCTAGGACTTATTCGGCAGATTTTTCATCTAGCCCCTTATTGAAAAGAATTTCACAATGATAACAAAAACAAAAACATAATGTCTTATTGTTATTTGGGGAACGTCACATCCTTGCCCCCTTATTATGAACACTGTCCTCAGTGTTCTAGTTTTCCTCCATCGGTTCTGGGAACAAATTCTGATACTTTTATAGTATCTCACTTTCCAATTCCCAGGTCGCCTCCTCAGGACTAAAGTGCTTCCATTGCACCTTTACCTGGGCGATGGCTCGGTTCCGAAGTACTGTTTCTTTCTTGTCCAGAATGCGTAAAGGTTCCACTTGAAATTCGCCTTCTGGAGCCTCCTGAATCAAATTCCAATCAATAATATGAGTGGGGTCATGAATATACTTTTTCAGTACTGAAATGTGAAAAAGATTATGAATTTTTAAATGTGCTGGTAAAGCCAACTTATAAGCTACAGGTCCAATCCTCTCAAGTATTTGGAAGGGCCCACAGAATCGTGGTGCCAGTTTAGTGCAACTCCCTAGTCAGAGTGAGCTTTTCTTTCGTTTAACCCGCAAGTACACATGTTCTCCAACTGAGAATTCCTTATCCTGTCTTTTTAGGTCAGCATAACTTTTTTGGCGGTCTTGAGCCACCTTTAAATTTTTCTGCACCTTCTGGACTGTTTGTTCCATATCCCGCAACAAATCCGGTCCTACCAACAAACGATCGACCGGGCTATCCCAGCTAACTAGGGTAGTGCACTTTCTTCCATAAAGAATTTCGAATGGACTCATTCTTAATGATTCTTGATACCCGTTGTTGTAAGCGAACTCTACCAAATGTAAATAGTCCTCCCATTTGGTGGGTTTTTCCATGACGTACATTCTTAGCATATCTTCAATAATCTGATTGGTACGCTCAGTCTGTCCATCCGTTTCAGGGTGATAACTCGTGCTGAAATTTATTCTTGTTTCTAGACCTGCAAATAAAGATTTCTAGAATTTGGAGGTAAATTTTACATCCCTATCTAAAATTACCATCTTTGGTACTCCATGTAATCTGGATATTTCTTTTAGAAATATTCCTGCAATATCTGTTGCCTTGTACGTGGTTTTTACCGGAACGAAATGTGCATATTTGCTAAATTTGTCAACCACCACCATTATAGAGTAATGTTGTCGCTGTGTTCTTGGAAAACCTGTGATAAAATCTAGTGAAATCACTTCCCATTTCCATTCAGGAATTGGTTATGGTTGTAATAAACCAGCAGGATGTCTATGGTCTGCCTTCACCTGTTGACATTCCAAGCATTTAGATAAATAATCAGCTAGATCAGTTTTTAATTTAGGCCAAAAGAACTGTTTTCTAAGGGCTGTTATAATTTTTTGATACCCGGGATGACCTACAAAAGGGGGTTTGTGCATCTCATTTATAATAAACAATTTAATTTCTGCAACATTAGGCATGTACAGCCTATCTTTGAACCAAATCAGACCTTTCTGATCCATTTTGAAATCTGTCCCATTCATGTTTATCTCATTTTGCTGAATTTTACATTGCATATTTATGTATTCTGCATCCTATTTGCTTGCCACTATTACTTTGTCCATGAGATTACTTTCTGGTTGACTCATTATTATCTCGTACACCTCGTGGGTTCTTCGACTAAGTGCATCTGCCACTGTATTTTCCTTACCTTTTATGTGTTTTACATCAAAGTCGAATTCACTTAAGAAGGCCATGCACCTTGCTTATCTGGCATTGAGTCCTGGTTGGTTAAACAAGTTCTTGACGCAAGTGTTATCGGTTAATAACAAGAATTTCTTTCCCAGCAGGTAATGACGCCACATTTTCAGTGCATGTACTACTGCCGTTAATTCCAAGTCATGAACCACGTAGTTGCGTTCATGTTCTTTTAGTTTCCGTGATTCATAACACACTACATGTCCGTCCTGGGACAGTACTCCTCCTACTACCTCTTTGCTAGCATCCATACAGACCGTGTATCCTTTACATGGGTCTGCTACTTTTAGAACAGGTGCCTTGGTCAATAAATCTTTGAGTCGTTCAAAACTTTCTTGACACTTGCAGGACCACACAAACTTTATCCCCTTTTTCTGTAGTGAGGTAATGGGATAGGCAATCTTTGAGAATCCCTCAATGAACCTCCGATAGTACCCGGTGAGTCCCATGAAAGATCTAATATCAGCCACATCTCTCGGTACTGGCCAATCCGCTATGGCTTTTATTTTTTGTGGGTCTACTGAAATTCCTTCCGCAGAAATGATATGGCCTAGGTACTGGATCTCCTTTTTAAAAAAATCACATTTCTCCAACTTTGCATACAATTTATGATCCCTCAAGGTTTGCAATACGATTCTTATATGCTGTTCATGTTCTTCCTCCGACTTGGAGTATATTAGGATATCATCAATAAAAATCAGTACAAATTGGTCTAGGTATTTGTTGAATATACCGTTCATTAGGCACATGAATGTGGCAGGGGCGTTGGTTAGACCGAATGGGATCACTACAAATTCGTAGTGTCCGTATCAAGTTTGGAATGCAGTTTTACTGATGTCTTCATTTTTAATTCGAATCTGATGATACCCAGATCGAAGATCCAATTTGGAAAAGACTTTGGCTCCCCCTACTTGGTCGAACAAGTCGTTAATTTGTGGTAAGGGGTATTTATTCTTAACAGTTACCTTATTCAGTTGCCTATAGTCGATACATAGTCTTAGAGTCCCATCTTTTTTCTTGACAAAAAGGACCGGTGCACCCCAAGGTGAGACACTAGGTCTTATATACCCTTTGTCTAGTAATTCTTGAATCTGAATTTTTAATTCCGTCAATTCTGGGATGCTCATTCTATAAGGTATTTTTTACACTGATGCTGATCCTGGTAAAAGTTCAATGGAAAAATCTATTTCTCGTTGAGGGGGTAACCCCGGTATTTCTTCTGGAAATACGTCTAGGAACTCGCCCAAGATAGGATGCTCTGCTATGGAAGTTTGACTTCCATTGAGGAGTAAATCTGATACTCTTACTGCATAAATCTTGCATCCTTTTCTCATGCACTTCTTTAACTGCATAGCAGAAATCTTCCTAACAGAGACAGGTTTCTGTTTCCCATTCACTATTCTTAGAGTTTGATCTTCCGCAATGTAGGTAAAGTTTTTGGTAAAGCAATTTAGTACTACTTTATATCTTTCAAGCCAGTCCATACCTATTATCATGTCGTATGATCCTAAAGGAAACACATTTAAATTAATCTTTGTTTTGTGGTCCTGTATTTGAAGTTCACAATCAGATATATATTCAGTTACCTTCCTCTTTGCTCCTGTACCTAACTGAACTAACCAGGGTTTTGGGTGCTTTACCTTGGTGAGTTGACAATGCTCCATCATCTTGGGAGTGATGTAACTTAAAGTTGCTCCAGGGTCAATTAAAATAGTACAAGTATGGTCAGAAATTTTACCTTCAATTTCCACAATTGCAGATTGATGATCTGCCTGTCGGTCTTCCAAGGCTGCATTAATTCGGTGATAACTTTTCCCAATGTCTCCCACCGTGGATGCTTCTTGCATATTATGCAGTACCCTGTTTGTTTCATTGTATCGGGGACAATTTCTGTGTAAATGGGCTTCACCACATTCCCAGCACTTCAGGGATTCTTTAGGGATACCCGCACTTCCTTTTATTCCCATGTTAGGGGGTTTAAAATTTTTCTGCTGTAACTGCTCATTCTTGGGAAATGAATTTCCATGGAAGTTTTTGGGCATGTTCGTGAAGGGCGGGGGTTTGAAACCTTTCTTCCGCTGGTTAAACTTTTCCTATTTCTTATCCTTCCATGCCTTAGTAGTATCATTCCTTTGTTTGTATTGCTCAAAACATAGTCTGGCCTTTCTCAGTGCTTCGTCTAAATTTCTTGGATTGTCGAACTCAATTCGAACTTTATAGGACTGTGGTAAACAGCTTAAGAACCGCTGTACCTTCAATTTCTCTTCCTTTATATATGGAACGAACCGTAACAAGTCTAGGAATTTATTGATAAGATCTTCCATTGTCATTTTTCCCAGCTTTAATTCGTAGAATTCCTTAGTTTTTCTTTCATAATAACTTTCTGATAAGTACTGTTTCTTGAAATATTTCTTGAATTCTGACCATTCAAGGTTCTTTTCTTTCAGTCCCTGGGAAATCTTCAGGTCTTGCCACCATATGCTGGCCTTTCCCTTAAGATTATACACAGCCATTCTGACTTTCATATTGCTGGAGTAGTTGTAAATCTGAAAGTACTTCTTTATGTCCAGCAGCCAGGCTTCCGATTCTTCGCCAGTTTTTGATTCTCCATCGAAGCTGGTAGGTTTTATCTTTTTGAATTCACCCTCCAGGTGGTCAACCTTCCTCTTTCCCATGGTCTTATCTTGATGCTCATATTTCTGGGTCTCATTGGAGGAATTTCCCTTTTTCTCAGTGCTTTCGTCAGTCTCTTCTTTCCTCTTCGTATCCTCCTTTTGTTTTTCGCCATTATTCCTTTCGTGAAGACTCTGCAGCAAAATTTTGTTGATTTCTTGCTGTTTTTCCTGAGCTTTCTTTAGCTGCTCATTGTCCGCTTTGAAGCTTTGTATCTCCATGATCAAGCTCCTCATGGTTTCTAGTACCTGAATTGCTTCAGAATGTTCCTCTGTTCTTGCCTGTTCATTTCCTTCAGGCTCTTCTCCGTATTCCTCGTGCGAAGTCATCTGAAAAATCGAACTGGGACATATACATACAACACCGAATATATTATTATTAGAAATTTTTATATATTGTGCAGCAAAAGTTAGGTGTTTCCAAGGCGACAGGGTTGAAACCTCGCTCTGATACCATATGTGAAATATCCATACAATTTTTTTTTTTTTGTTTCTCTTTCTTAATCTGTGGTTCTCTTCTCTTTAAAGTAAATGAACAGAAGGAAGATCTATGTTATCAACCATCTAAAATTAATTAATGCCTTCGTAACGTTGATCTTACTGATGTTCTTACCCTTGTGTTTCCTACTAGTTAGAAGGATATTACACTGAAATACCACTTACTTAGCTACGGCTAACTTCCCTTCGTATACTGGTGTGCAGGTTCCTATACTTCTGGAGTTTCCTCATGATGCCGGTAACAAGGTATGGTTTTTTTTTTTTTTAAGATGCACTACTATTTTTAAAAGTAACCTAGTGTTGGACTCACACAAAGCACATATTCAAACAAGGATGAGAAGATATAATTACTAAATGTGTTGATAAGGTTATTTAGCAAACCCCTTATAACAATACCAAACTTCGAAATGCAGTAACAAGTCATCAAATATGTGGGTGTAGGAATATCACAATTTCTTTAAATCTTATTAACATTTCAATAGGACAATTTAAAGGCATTAACGTTATCCAAGCCTACCAAATGATAAGGTTCGATTTCCACCATATGATTTTACACAGCTAGGTAAATTTAATGTGTTCGAAACTGGTTTGTAGACCTTTCGATTTGGAATGACATAAGAGTTAACCTAACATTTAAAACTGCAGGTACTGCATACCAACCAGCGAAGCTCAGCTAAATAAATAAGCCCTGTGACACCATCAATGCGGTTGTAGTCGGAGGTGCCACCTGCATCTCGATAGGATAACCATACTGGGACTATTATTAATCTCTAGACGGGCCATGTGACATCATTTATTCTGTTTGAATGCTGTAATGCCACCTGCAACTGAGATGCCAGGGTTTGGTGGTCTCGGTGTTTGGAATATAGTATACTCCTCAATATATATTCAAACTTCACTGGATCGAACATTTTCTGGCATTCGAGTGAGGTTCGAAGACTATGTCCAAACTTACCCTAGTGATTCGGTTAAACCTCGATCTGTTACTATCGCTGTGTTTCTTCTATAGTTTGGAGGAAATGGCTACTTGCCATCGTGGTTACTTCAGAGGGAGTACTCCTTGAGTTTCAAAGACGCAATCTCTTTTCCTACGATGTCACGGAGGTAACCTCATAATACTATGATTCAACATTCATTTCTATTAACCTGTTTTGTAAAGTGGTCCGTCGTTTTTTATAATAATGTATTGTCTGTTTATTATGGTAGGTAACTCCAGCTTGAAACGACGCAGGTTAAGGAGGGAACCTTCCCTGTCCGGTAAGTGGTATCGCTCCTTCGCCTTCATACAACGACAGGAAAACTTGGAGAGAACTCTTCAACGACAATAGGAAGTTTTTGGTTTCATGTCGTGGTAGTTCATTTTGTAGCGTCAGGGGTTCATTGTGGCTTGGGGTTTTGTACTGCCATGAACCCGATGTAATAACTGTTTTCTTTTTAATACTTTCTTCCTGGGGTTTAGATGCTAGAGAACGCGTGTTGAACTATTTGAATTTAAGTTCAGGCTTCTTGTTTTCTTGCTGTGTCCCGAAGGACTCTAATATCAAATCTAATCCCGAATTTTTCAAGAATACAGAATATTTATTTCGATAATACTATAAGTGAAAAGGGTTTCGATCTCCATGGTTCCATAATCTCTGGTTAACATTGTGAATTGTGATTTCGGATGCTTTTAAATCCTGCTCTAGATAGAAATACAACGTTGGTGTGATGTTATTTCCATTCCCTCCTAAGTATGCAGGACAGATACGATTACTAGGAAATGGTCTCTGTAGATTTCTGTTTTTTTTTTGTTTATTTCCTGTGTAAGCATGGTAGATATGTGACTCAAAGAGATTCTATTTTAGACGTGAAGAGGATGGAACAAGGGTTTGTAAATTAATTGAAATTAAAGCAAAACGTGATTCGTAAATCTATTCCCCAACCGGTGGATCGCCATTCCCAAAATCCTTTGGGATTTTCTCTCTAAAATACCGCCCCCTACGTTTTTCTTAAGAAGGAAGATGCAGTCAAAACCCTAGGTTAGAAAACAAACCACCAAAACCCTGTACGATCTGTCTAAATCGTTTTATTCACTACTATAAATTAATATAGGAGATACAAGTTGGGTTGATTCTTTTAAAAGAAAGTCTCGCCGATGCAAAAGGTTGAGGTATAAGAGTAATAAGTTCAATCTGGACGTTGCTCGGTAATTTCCAGACCTCTGAATACAGGCATAAATTCAACCCCTGAACCCATACCAGAAAAATGTAGGGTTTCTACCTAATCCTTTCAACACAAATTTTCCAGGTGATGCGTCTAGCTCCGAGTTGGAAATTAGAATTAAATTATTAATAACAAAGGAATATAATGCAGGTCCTTTTATTTGGACTTTTGACTGTAACTAACCAAAAGGAAATCAATGATGATAACGCATGCAACTATCCTAAATGGATATTCCAGATCTAACATTATTTGGATCCTATTCGACTATACAGAGGTCCTCAATCATCCAAGCAGAAGTAATAGGATTACCATGGCCACTGTTATATAAATAGGGGAAGTCGACTTTAGGGTTCCTCTATCATTCAACATTGATTATTACCCCAGTTTCAATGATTGCTATTGCAAAGAACATAATACAAATAATAGGTCAGTTTCTAATAAAACCATTCGATAGATCGACTTAAAATAAAACAATACATCTATAATTCAAACTTTGAGAAACAATTTTTCGAATAACGACCATCATATTTTAGCACCAATGTCTGGGTACAACGCGATTGAATTTACCAATTCTTAAGTTGATTTAATCTATGCAAATGGATAACTCGGATTAAAATAAGAAAAGGAAATCCCCACAGAAGTATTCAAATTCTATTCTGTAGCAGATCAAACATTTTGACAGTAATGTAATTAACATTTTTCTTATGCATAACATCTGATTTGCATATAATCTAGAACATAAAATAATGGAAAGTGCTGAAAGTCTATAATCAGAAAAACCTGGTACGGATAACCCGAATGAAACCGGAACAACCACGTTCCACCCAACCGTAGATTAGGTACAAACACCAAGTCTGACCGTAATCACCCCCGAGCCAGATGCATGCATGAAAAGTGTGGATAGTTAACCTCGAAGACTCGGTCACATTTCCGGAATCCCTTGCCTAACACAGAGTGCTCACGCAGCAAGTACAATCCTCTTTGGCATACTAAGCAGCGTCCTGCCTCCCACATATGCCCTTCCTTTATAGTTTTGCCTAGGTCTTACCATTAGCAGCCAATTCCTCATGGAATTTTTGCAGCTAAGTAAATCCCTGATTTTCAGGAGGTGTCTAGTGTCTTAAATACACTTCTGACACCTGTTCTGGTTTTCCCAAGGTTACCTCTCACTTGTCCCCCACTTTTCCATGCATGATCTCCTCATTTAACTTGGCTGTTCCTGTTCATCCTTTTATTATTAAAACAATAATTAAAATTCAAAGTTGTTTCTTACAACATTCCTCCTAGGACTTATTCGGCAGATTTTTCATCTAGCCCCTTATTGAAAAGAATTTCACAATGATAACAAAAACAAAAACATAATGTCTTATTGTTATTTGGGGAATGTCACATCAAATGTTGATAAAGTCAAACTCAAGACTTCATTGAAAATTCATTCTCTATTAAACTAAATAATGTCTATATTAGGTTCTTGAACTCTAATACGCTACAACATAAAGTAGTAGGAGTTTTATGGAAATCTCATTGCAATAGGGAACAATTTGTAAAATCGAACCATGATCCCATTAGAGATGAACATAACAATACAAGCCACACAAGAGTGCACACATATTACAAGACATATGGGTGTGCGCAAGAAGATGAGGGACCTTTTAGATGCAATCCTAGTTTTTGAAAACACGTTCTCGATACATAAAAATATAAGTCGTTTATGATATCTAGCACTGTATAAGGTAAAACCCGAGCCTGACATGTCACTAGACATGTAGGATAGGCAAACATAATGTGTACGTGTTATGTAACTGCAAAATGCGTACGTGTTATGTAGTTACAAAACACGTACGCATTTTGCAAATCTAAAATCAATTTAAATACACAGTACCGACCACCTCCGACCACCCATGACACATTTCACGCATCAGAAACGTGAATTCGAGCTTGGAAGCATGCCCTAGAGTGTTGGAGGAGTTGGATTTCATCGCAGGGGAGGCAAATTCACAGGTGGATTGTCATTTATCAGGTAATTCATTCACCCATACCATTTATTTATCAATTCTAAACCTAAATTACCGGTTTTTTATAGTTTAAAACAACCTAATTTTGCAATATTTATCAAATTGGAAATAACCCAATCTTTAATTAAATTTACATCTCCCTCAAACAAGATGAGTGAATAATTACAATGATTCCCTTTTCAAGAACTCAAAAATTCCTAATGCAACCAAAAATCGAAAAAAAAAGAACTCCTCTCTTTCTACAATGTATCCATCCACATGAAACCCAAATTTCCAACCCTTAAAGGCCATTTCCCCATGATACTAATTGAATAAGTTTCCTCGGAAATGGCCTTAACAAGATGAAATGCATGCACAAGCGTGAATAGAAAAAATGCATAATTTTTTTTTAACTTGGTTTCCCAAAATTTCATCACAATCATTTGTCCATGAACATAATCAAAATTTCATGACAAGTGTATGTAGTTATACATTGCCTCTTATTTTAGCACCCTTAAATAAATGCCAAAACACATTAAAAAAGTGCCTCTCGGGCCTTCCCTATCCACACCCTCGATCAATCTACTCAACACTCAGGGACCATCGATGCAACTCAAAGACATGTTGAGTCTCTAAGCTCATCTACAACCAATTGTATTCCAGTCCACAATTTCCCCATTTTACCATGTCACTTCTAGTTGGTTTCCATGTTTATAGAATAATGGAAATGGTGAACACCCATGAACTACCTAGAGTGTGTCGTGAGAGTGTTCCCAACCATGATCGGGTCAATGATATTTAGAGGATTGGTGACAACCCTGTATCACCCCTTTTCTTGCCTCACATATCCTAATAGTCCCTTGCCCCTGTCATTTACATATCCAACAATCCTAATCTACACTCAGAAAGACCTGTGGCCCTAACCTAGTAACTAATCCTAGAAACCTATCCTAAAACCCTTCTAACATTCTTACCTATCTCGGCCCTTCTTCCCTAGGATGTTGTCCTAACCTTACATCTATCCTAAAATTCCATCCCTCTTAAAGACCATGTTTAAGACACTGGTCTGAGTTTTAGCACCTAACATGCCCCCGGGCATGTTACCTTAACCATCTTTCTAAGCCTAACAAGTCATATCCTATTCTTACTTATTCATTAACTGAATGTAGTCACAATCCTAGGACTATGACATTTAAATTTAGTTGTTCTATCTTAACTTAATCTTCATCCTCCTAATCAACCATCTTGTCATATCAATCACATATAATAATACTTGGATCATTAATAAATATACATGATATAATTCTGAGACAACACTATCATATTCCACTTGTAATAGTTTATTAAGTTGATATTGTTGTTATTGTCATTATAGTCACAATCTATAGTTGATTACTCAACATCTTAATCATTGATAGTCATCTCAAGTATATGTAATCATATTGGCAAGACAAACTAATACATATCCATTTCATTCCATGCCACTTTGTCCTCCCCTCCAACCACAAGGCATAATATGTTGAAATCAATAAATTTAATGTTAACTTATGAAGTTGACGGAAATATTGTTTTCTGCAAGGGACGTAAAGTCCAAAACATGTCAAAATAACACTCCTAAATTCTAAGAAGTTTAAACCCAAGTTTGCATGGAAAAGTCACCAATCAGGGTTAAGAAGTGCCTTAACTTCTAGAAATAAGTTGAATGAATCTTACTTTTTAATTGTTAAATGTTTAATTTCAAGTTTTAAATGTATGTAAGTGACTGCCATTAAATTGCTTACTAGAGTTTGAATTAATACATTTTCAATTTTGAAGAGACATGATTATATACCATGTATATGTTTCTAATGATTTTCGTATTGATGTTTTTATTGCAGTAGCGTTATGGATAGAAATGCCGAGATACTGATTGAGTTTTCCCGCCTGAGGGGTATTAGTGCAGCTTTTAGTTGTGGTGACAGGATTCGCCGCTCACTTGCATCAACCTGGTTGCAATTGTTGACACCATTTCACAGTCTAGAAATGTACTATATGATATTACATCATATAGAGAAAGAAAAAGAAAAGAATATGTTGATGGGCTAGACTACAATGCAATAAAAAAGTTGAAAATATCCAAAGAGCTCATATTTGCATTGTTAAGGGACCCTTGGTCGGGGGAAATCGCAAATGAAAACAAGCCTCATATCTCCATTGAGTGGTGCACATTTCAACCATTTGTTGATAACTGGACGGATAGATGGTACATGGTTTTTGATATGCCACCACATAACAACAGGGAAATTCCCCTGTATTTCCTTCGAAAGATGTATGTAGAGTTCGTGTTACATAAACACGTAAACTATTTTGATATCTTACAGTTTTAGGGGAGCGGTGGGGGGATGCCCCAAAACCAACCCAATGTGAGGCTTCAAGACGAGGATCGCCCTATCCCTGCACCTCACAGGCAGTTTCTTGGGTCAAATGTCCCACCTGTACATCGTGTTATTCCACAGACACGTGATGCGTATTTGAGTTAGGCACGTGTGGTTGTTCGCCATGACACTATGGTTCAACATATGGGTGAGGAAGGGACATCTATCCCTGGTGTGGTACATACACGAGGTCGTCACCATGCAGGACCATCGTTTAGTGCAGGACCATCCACTAGTGAAGGACCATGAGTACATCGCCACCCTAGTATTGAGCATCACGAGTGCACATCATGTGGTCGTCCCTGCTATGGTCTTGCCTCAGATGTTTCCTTCAGTGGGTTTTTGAGTAAGGTATGTAGATGGTTAATTGTAATAAATTCTTCATTTATTTTCCTCTTTGTACACATATATATAGTTTGAGCTAATATATTAATTTTGTGAAATTGCAGCTGATGCTTGATGCTAGTAGTGATGCTCGAGAGTTAGATACTCTAGACTCTACAGGGGGGCATGACATTCCATCGAATGATCCCATCTTTGGTGGAGGGATTCATGATGCTACCCAGTTGGCAGGCCCCCCTTATATAGCACTCATTGTTGTATCTTACACTGAGGTAAACATTTTAAAGTTTCAGTTTTTTAATACTTGTTAATTTGTTAATTTCCACATACTTTACATGTTATTTCACTAATGCTATCTACGGTCTAATATTTACAATTATTAAACTTGCAGATGGAAGATCCTTCACTGGGACAAGCCAATGTGGAGTTATCATCCATGGTCGTATTGTCTAAGGAAACATCTGGGCTCCAGGTAAACAATTAAAAATTTCATTTTTTAAATACATGTCTGTTTGTTGAATCATGCATGTCTAACTACATGAACACTTGCTGACTATAGGCACCAACTGAGACATCTGGACCATTTCCTGGATTTGTATCTCCTCCTAGGCCATTCGTGAACAAGGGTTGTGTGTATGTGAGGCGGCCCACTCCTAGCAAGACTCCAGCTGCCCATAACCATCGGCTTACTGACACCATGGTAATGTATATCCTTTGATGATATTTGTCATTACAAATTTTGTTGTGTCGGTCGTCCCTATTTACCATTACACCTTTGTGTCAATTTACACTCATTTGATATACCATTTTATATCACTTCCTATGTCAGTTTCATGTCAAGGATGTGGGATGCATCATGGCTCTCCTCCGACAATTTTATTTATGTCGACATCAGCTCATCATCGAAGAATTATACTTAGAAACTATTTGGTACCTTGGAGCCTACATGCCTCAATGACAAGTTTCCTTGCTTTTGACAGTAGGTTTACCTCATTGACCTCTAATCGAATGATTCCATGAATGTTATAATCCAACTCATTTATTTTCATTCTTTGGGATGTACTAGTGATTCCTTGGGCATCATCGTCATCATTGGTGATTTCCATCGCACTTGTTAACAGTTCACATCATTGACTAGTAATCAAGTGGTTTGTACCATGTTTGACTTCAACACATTGTAATCACATGGTAATATTCATATCAATTTGGGATGGGCAGAATACCCTGGGTTGTTCTGGTGACTTACTATTACACCCATGTTGCAATGGAGATTTTTTAGTTGGTCCCCACACAGATGTTATGATGGAGACCTCATTGATATACTGTCACACAGATCCACTCTTGTATTGGTCACGGCTGTGTTATTATATCATCATGGATCTACGCTTATATTTTAGTATCCATGATTGTGTTCAGTCATTCAGATATGGATCCATGTTGTATTTTGGTGGCCATATCATCGATCATTATCAACATGGATCTGCAATGTATTGGTCGACAACTTTGTTGTGAGTCATTGCGATGATGAAATTATTGTACTACAGAAGACCCTTGGTTATTGTTGACAAATTTACAACCAACGGTTTCTTTCCTTAATCCTTTATACTTTATCCATCAAATTATTTCACCTATCATGTTAATCTAGCTTCATACTTTGGGGGGGCATTCTGTTACATGGAAATTTTTTACTCATAATGATTACGAACCATGTACAGTCTATCCTTTCCTAAATACTTGAAGTACTTAACCAAAATACTTATAAGATGAGTCATGAGGTTTCTTCCCTATTAAAACCCTATTTAGAGAGATCAACGCACCTTTCCTTTAACAAAGTGTGTCTTTTCTTGATTGACACACCTTGGTCCACTACAAAGCACATCATCGACGCATGTTGCTAGTGTCTAGGGTGTGTCAGTGCCTGTACGAAGGGAAAAAAGAGAAGTTTCCAGAATTCTCTCGAAGGAAACCCTTGTGGAGGCTTATCTCTTCCACATAGGGTGGATCTTACTCATATCCCAACATAGTAGCATCTTACCTCCTCCATCTCTCTAATCCTCTCCTCTCCTCCTCATCTCTTTTGGCCTATAAATAAAGCTCCTCTTCATGGGATATGGGGGTTAAAATGAGTATAACCAAATGCTATAGAAATTGAGCTAGGAGTCCATTCTTCCATGATTGGAAAATTGAGGCAAGGTTCTATTGGAAAGGATCTTCAACACCAAGGATTCATTGGTTGTAATTCTTTCCTCTATACTAATTAATACATCAATGTCTTCCTTTCCCATAAATGATGTGTAATTTCATTTGTTGTAGTTCTCCTTGGTCAATTGCTTAGATGTATCATGTTATCTTGTAGTCTCTTGTCTTTGTCTTGTTCAATCTTTTGCTGGTAATCTCTTAATCATCAAGCAAGAGTGTGAAAGATTCAATCCACAAGGATGACCTTCATAAATAAGGTATGGAATTGACTCTTTGCATTCAAGTAATTTTATAAATTTAGGGAAAGGTTTTCATTCTTGTTTTTCTTTGTTCTAGATCCGAGCCATTCAGACTAGGGAGATCGGTTGGTGTTCACAATGACAGATTTATCCATAAACAGATCCTCATTGGAATATATTATGTAAAGTATACTCAATTTAAGTATGATTATGGTAAGAGTAGGGTTACATTGTCATGTTGTGAGGAATGTTAGAACATACCCAAAACAAAATGAAATTGTGTGTTTCTATGAGATGATTGTATTTTGTAATGAAATATATGGTATAGATGGGAATTATATTTATACTCCTTGTTTAAAATGCATTATAAAGATTACTCAATCACCTACATTATAGGAATAAGTTATGTTTTCCATGTATATATATATATATTTTAATTCCTGAATTTACAGTTTTTGAGGTTGTTACATATTTAGAAGAGGCAAGTTGTACTTGCATGACTTTGGTTGGTACAATCATCATCCTTATTTTCTATTAAGATGATATTATTCTTATGGAAATAAATCCCTGTGTTTTCGACATGGGTATGATTGTTAACAATGGGGCTAGTGCGAGGTAATACTACCCAATTATGACATGTTAGTTGCAATGGAAACCTATAAAAACATAAATATCATCACTAAAAATAAATATTAGAGGTACATGCATAGCAATTTAGAACATAGTGTTAAAAGATAAAATGTAGACAATCGAATTACCTTCTATAATATATAACTTTTATTTATGGAAAATTAGTATAACTCCAAGAAACCGATGTTATTGTAAGATCGGTATGTTATTTTTTTCCTAAAACATAATGCATATGGTTTTGTTAAGCCATGCATTTGGTATGTAAGCATTGAATTTTTTCCAAACAAAAAACTACAGTTGTAGATAACAAGTGGCTCTTGTGTGACACTATTTTTCCATATATTTTAATGTTGATTTTATATTTTTTTTAAATTAAGAAATTTAGTGAATTTCTAGAGTGAGAAGCTGAAGCGTTACGCCCTACTATGAGGGTCTTAACAAAATCAATGAACTTTTTGTGCATGTGTATTTCTTCGTATGTACTTGTTCAAGTTCTTTTTTATTTTCAAAATAGGTGAACCAATCAAAAGTTTTAAAGATAATAAGAGACCTATGTTCTCTTAATAAATTTTACATATGAATAAAAAATAAAAAATAGTGATGTCTTCCTAAAATATATATATATTTCAAATCTACATAGAGATCTCTATAGTATGTGCAATTTTATTAGCAACAAACATGTAGAGCATATGAAAATTCGATGTTGAAAAATAGGGAAATGAAAAAAAGGATGTGTTTTGTTAGTTGTAGGCCCAACCTATAGTTTTGACAATTTGAACCTAAAACCAAAGCAGACAACTGATCTTCCATGTAGGTGGAAAAATTTATTTGCACCATTTAAAAAAAAAAAAAATGTGCACGTGTTTATAAAAACGCATTTGCGCTTGTTTTTAAAAATAATGCACATGTGTTATTAACGTACACAAGTTAATTTTACTTCCCTTTTAACCCCATCTCTCTCTCTAACCCCACCTCTCTCTTCCATTTTCCCTAACCCCCTCCTCTGTGACTACCCCTCTCTCCATCCCTCTCTTTATCTAACCCCTATCCTCCTCCCCCCAACCAATAACTCCCCATATATCTATCTATCTCTCTCCCCTCCTCCCCCTCCCCCTAACCCCATCCTCTCTCTTCCCCAACCCTAACTGACCACCTTTCTCTCTCCCCTCTTACCTCTATCACTTTTTCCCTCTCTGTCTCCTCTTATACCCCCCCTTCTCTCTAATTTACCTCATCCTACCCAAACCCATAACCCCCCAATATATATGTCTCTCTCACTCTCACAACCCACCTCCTTCCCAAACCTTAAAACCACCCCTCTCTATTTCTAGATCTCTCTCCCTCTTTTGCAACCCCCCTCCTCTCCCCTAAACCTAATCCCCTCCAGCTCACTCTCTCTCTCTCCATTTATCCTCCTCTCCCTACCCCAATTCCTCACGCCCCCCCCCCCCTCTCTCTCTCTCTCCTAGTCCCCCTACCGCTAATCCCCCCTCTCTCTCTATGTCTCTCCTAATCCCCATCCCTCTACCACTAGCCTCCCCCCTTCTCTCTCCTTACCCCCCAAACCCCCTACCCCCCTTTACTTTCCATTTTTCTCTTTTAACCCTGTTAACACCAAAACTGACCCCCAAGGATGAAAGAGGGTAATCTCGGGTAACCACTAACCAATCTTTGGTTTACACTTTTGATCAAACGTAAACAGAGAGGGCTCTCTCTATAAACTCACAGATTAATGGAAATCTTCAAAGGTGTCAATTAGTGAAAACAAACACCAGCATTCAAACACTAAAGATATTCAATTACGACAATGCATAGAAGATCAGATTTTTGTTTATGGAACAAAAACGATTTAAGAGTTACTTGGTTGAAAACACATGGATTTCATTTGGGGCAATGGAGTCACACTTAACTGGTTCTGCAAACATTATTCACAAAGATTTAGCGAACGCATTCACAAGGGAAAGGTAGCAAGCACCTAGTAGTCAAAGAGATTTAATCTATGGAACATAAGAGAGAAGAGACAGTCCATCAATGTAAGGCATCTAACAAGGATGAATCCTACATCAACTTTAGCAGAACAGATTTGGTGAAATAATTGGAATAAGCTAAGCAGAGCATAATCTCTATGAATTCTACTTAATTATCACTTGATCCAAGCATGAAGGAAATATCACAGAATGGAATAACAAAAGATAGAAACACATTTGCACATGGATAAATTAAAGGTACAGACTACCAGACCGATTACATAGGAATCCTTATAAAAAATGCAGGCATCAAGCTCTGCAAATTCTATTAAACAACTCCAAGAAAATGTATTACAAACTGATCATCAAAATACAAATACTTTCCCATAAGAATTTCCAACCCTTGTGCCTTTGATTACAACTATATATATAGGTGGCCTTGAGCTCTAGACTCGGCTCCTTCTCAATAGAAATTAGTTACAACCAAATGACACCTATATAACAGCCAAAACAAACATTGTTTGTTGTTGCTATCCTTAGAAAAAAATCTATGGGACAAATTTTAACTGCTATTTATAATTACATAGCTGCTTCTCTACACAGTCCAACTATTTTAAACAAAAGTGCAAAAATACAATGATGTAGCTGCTGCCAGCTGGATTGCTTTCATGAGCTCTTCAATTCCTGGATACATACATGCTCGATGCTTTTCTGTTTTCCTCTGCACCATTTCACGCTGTCTTTCCAAAATTCTAGCCATCTGGGTATCTTCAAAACATTGAAACCAGGAGTATACTTGTATAGCCAAGAGAACTAACTTTCCGGATAGTGCGATGCAAAAGACGTAAGAGTATCGCCACCCTATTTCTAGGCTCTCACTTGATCATACCAATCAACGAAATCACTAGCATCAAACGGAACATCCATTCGGGTTTCCTTGGGTGGGGAAATAGGGGGCACCTCTTCGGTAGAGAGTATCCAGTCCTGGATTATATCTTCATCAGTGGATATTTTCGACTCCTCTTCCTCGTGGCTTTTTCCTCCTTTCTGCTGCAGCAAATTCCAATGCTCCTGTAGTGCCTCGAGCTCTTTCGATTATCTGGCAGAACCTTCTTCTACTTGGTCGAAAAAAAAAGAGGTGGGAGAGTATAATCCTCCATTATCTCGTACAACACATGTTCTAGTGCAACTATTATCTCGGCCCCTTGCTCTCTCTCCATGTTTGTGATCTTGAATGCAAAAATAACTAGACAAATGAACTCACCACCCTTTGGGATTCGACGTATGCTACAGGCCCGGAGAGTCGGGCTTATAACGACCAATAGTGATGATGTCTTCATGCGAATTATGCTCTCATGATTCTCTGACTTAGACCTTCAAATTGATTTATCATGATGACTGAGGATAGGACTGACGTAATGTATGTACGACCGTGCATTTCACATCATAAATAAAAGACCCTTGATGGCGCTAAGGTGGCTTATCCCATGTGGCCATCATTAATCTCTAGAGGAGATTCCCTTTCTCGTGTGGGAGTCGGTGATTGGATTAAGATCACAACCCCTTTTTCTACTTCTATGTCTTCCCACTTTGTCACACATAGTTTCAAGTCTGACTATTGGATGGAACGTCCCTGCCTATCGCGGCGATTTGAGATGCGGTTAAATTACCGGCGAGAAAAATCAACGCGGTGATCATCGGGCCTTTGATTTTCCCTTGGCGAATCTATGCCGTTGATAGTTGCAGCATACATAGCTCGACCGCAGTGATTTGAAACATGACATGTTTCACGCTTGTTGGATCAGCGCGGGGATTGTGCACTGTAGATCTTCCCATATGCCGATCTTCGTAGTCGATTGATTTCCTCACTTGCCCGCCGATTACCACCCGCTCATTATGTTATATTGCTTGCATCTTTCTTCGCGCAGTGGGATCAGGACTGTCGATCTTTGGGGTATTCAATCTCAGCCGTCATTGCCTACTTTGCTTATTTCTGGCACATTTAGCATTTTTTTTTACCTTATGACCTCTAAAAACTGTCGGCTCCTCCCCGACTGCTTCATTCATTGAACTTTTCCCTACCATGCGTACCTCCGACTCCTCGATCTCAGGGGAGGTAGTCCAAGAGCCGATTATCCACTCAGGTCTTGATGTTCATGAGGTCTTTCCAACCATGCAAAAAGCTGCCATATCATTCAGCACAATTTGAGTGCTAACAAACCCATTTGATCTCTCTCCTCCATTATCCCTAAAACCTTTCTTCCCTAACCTCCCCCTCTCTATCCCTCTCTTTATCTAAACCCTCTCCTTCTCCCCCCAATCACTAGTATCCCCATCTATATCTCTCTCTCCCCTCCTCCCCTTACCCTTAAACCCATCACCTATCTCTCTCTCTCTCTGTCTCTCTCTCCCTATTTTAACCTCAACTCCCAACCTCTCTCCCTCTCTCCCCTGCTATCCCCACCCACCCTCTCTCTCTCACCCATTATACCCCCTAATCTCTCTCTCTCTCTCTCTCTCTCTCTCAACCCCCTTCCCCAAACCCCTGACATACCCCCAATTTGTCTCCTTCTTATGTAATCCCCCCTCCTCCCCCCTACACCTAATCACCTCCCACTCTCTCTCTCTCTCTCTCTCTCTCTCTCTCTCTCTCTCTGATTCATACACAAAAACCCCCAATTCTCACCCCTTACACCTCCCCCTCCCCCCTCTCTCTCTCTCCTACTCTCCCTACCTCTAACCCCCCCTCTCTATATATCCTAATCCCCCACCCCATACCACTAATATACTCCCCATCTCTCTATCTCTCTCTCTATCTCTCCCTCTCTCTACCCCCTATCCCTACCCCTCCCTCTCTTTCTCTGTCTCTTTCCTACTCCCCCACCAACGCCTCCCTCTCTCTCTCTCTTTGTCTCTCATGATAAACACCCAGCTCTCTCCCTCTCTCTCTATCCCCCCTACTCCTCTTGCTACCATTGACCCCCCTCCTTTCTCTCCCTCCCATCCTCCCGTTAATCCTGACTAAACCTCTCTCTCGCTCTCTCTCTTCCCTACTCCTACAACTACCCCTAACCCCCATCCCTCTCTATCCACCGCCCCCCTAATATCCCCATATCTCTCAACTAATCCCCTTCCCGCTACAACTAACCACCCTCCCATACCTTTCCCTCACTCTTTCCCTCTCCGCCCTACTCTTCCCCCTACCCTTAACCACCCCCCCTTCTCTCTATCTCTCTCTCTCTAAACCCCTAACTGCATGATCTCTCTCTCTCTCTCTTTCTCTCTCTCTCTCTCTCTCTCTCTCTCTCTTTCGCTCTCCATAACACCCTCTCTCTCCCATACTACCCCTACCCCTAACTGCCCTCTCTATCTCTCATAACCCCCCTACCACTATCTAGGCGCTGATATCTCTCGCTTTCTCTCTCTCTCTCTCTAGACCCCCCTCCTCCCAACCCATATTATATCCCTCTCTCTCTCTCTCTTTCCCCTACTCCTCCACCTACCCCCAACTCTCTCTGTCAAAGCCAACTCCCTAACACCCCCCCTCTCTCTCCTAATCCCCATCTCATTACCAATAACCACCCTCTCGCTCTCTCTCTCTCTCTCTACACCTAGCTACCCCACTCTCTCCCCTATTTTCCCTACCCCACATCCCCCCTCTCTACCTCTCCTAATCCCCTCGCCCCTATCACTAACCACATCACCAATCTCTCTCTCTCTCTCTCTCTCTCTCTCCTAATCCTACTACTCACCACCACCCCCGCGCTTTGTCCTTCTCTCTATCTCTCTCTACACTTAACCCCTACCACTAACCACCCTCTCTCTCTCTCTAGTCCCCTAAGTCCTCATCTCTCTCTCTCTCTCTCTCTCTCTCTCTCTCTCTCTCTCTCTCTTTCTATACCCCTATCTTACCCCCCCTCTTTTCCGTACTCTCCCCACCCCAAATCCCCCCTCTCTACCTCTCCTAATCCCCTCCCCCTAATGACTAACCACACCCCCAATCTCTCTCTCTCTCTCTCTTTCTCTCTCTCTCTCAAATCCAACCCCCTAACACCCACCCTCCTCTCTCCTAATCCTCATCCCATTACCATTAACCACTCTCTCTCTCTGTCTCTCTTCCCTACTCGCCCTACCCAAAATCCCCCTTCTCTACCTCTCCTAATCCCCTCCTCCCTACCACTAACCAAATCCTCTCTCTCTCTCTCTCTCTCTCTCTCTCTCTCTCTCTCTCTCCCTAATCCTACTACTAGCCATCCCCCCGCTTTGTCCCTCTCTCTCTCTCGCTCTCTCTCCCATACTCCTCCACTTGCCTCTAACCCACAAGGCGTCTCTCTCTTCCCCACACCCCTAACACCCTCTCTCTCTCCTAATCCCCCTCCTCTCGACCACTAACAATTACCCCCCTTAATGTTCAACAAGGAACACATACACATTATTTTCTACATAAGGCAGAAAATGCCTTGCAAAACAACAAATTCTAGGTGCCTACATGTAAATAGGTGTAAATGCTAATAACTAAGAGAGACTACTTCAACTTTATCTTCCATTTCCCTTTTGTATAGCTTTTACATGTTATAAAAATAAAAGTGATTTTATACATTTTCTAAAAAATTGTTTTGACTATAATTATATAGTGATATAATATTAAAAACTTATTAGCAATAACAAAATATTAAAAGATCATAAACACTATTACAGTGATTTTCCTTTTACATCTATAAATAAAAAATGGTTTTATAATTTTATAAAAAAAATTATTTATGTTACATTACATAGATAATGTAATACTATAATCTGCTTAAAAAAATAACATAATACTAAAATCTGCCAAGAATAATAAAATATTCAAAAGAGTACTGAAAAAACCCATATTAAAAATGAGGGAGGGAATTAAAATAACTGAAACAATAAAAATATATTTTCAAATAAACCTTCATTTAAGAAATGATTAACAATACCTTTAATTAATTATACTACTTCTAAGAGATATAAATCTCAAAACCACTTAAACTAGGCTAATAAACCCTAACCCTAAAGAGCAAAACCATCATTCATTCATGAGGAGAGAGTGGAAAAATTGAAAGAGCATAGACCTTCCGCTGGGTTTCTACCTCTCGCAGGATACTCATAAGAAGACAGAGAGATGTAGCTGCATCCACGTTATAATATCATCTATCCTTGGTTAAGAACTAATTAATTGGATACAAAATTTAATGAACAGAAATAGCATGGAACATGAATGCTGCACTATAAATGGATTGAAAGGCTAGGAATAGCATGGAATTCTTTGCTATATTTGGTTTTGGTTACGTTCTTAAATTCCTCAAGCGTTGTCGTGTTATTTTAAGAGTTGTTGGTCTTATTTAACTAAAATTAATTTTAAAAACTCAACAACATAAAAATTAAACTATAACTAAGAACATTTTTCCGTCTTTTAATTTTGAATTTATGTAAGCAATCACTGAAACAAACAGAGAGAAATAATACAAACCTGGAGAATATTGAATCGAATCCCTTCATTTGCCCCCGATGGAGCTGAAAACCTCCCCCAAAATTAGAAAAACTCACTGAATCCCTTCCTTTTTGTTATCTCCATATAAGGTTATGCCCTTTCTAAACTGGTAGACCTGAAAGGAAAAAAACAATGAAAAAACAAATCAGATGAAGTAAAAATTCAATTGAAATGTGCAATGCATTTTACAAACAAAAATCAAATCTCTATATTACGAGCTTTGTCAATATGCGGATAGTAATCATCGTTCCACCAATCTCACAGGTAACGGAAAATATTGCTTCATAGTAATCATCGTTCCACCAATCTCACAAGTAACGGAAGATATTGCTTCATAATTTGTCGTGAAGAGCTTTATCAGGTAGCTTGATGGAAGTCATGCCGCGGCCGCTCTTTCTCGAGAGCGAATGACCAAAATAGTTCTTCACACACCGCACAACTATGAGAGGAGCAGTCTCATGAATTCATGATGGCAGAAAAAACAAAAGAAATATGAATTGTTAACAACCATTTGGGTTTCTTCTACAACCTTTCATTTAGGGTTTTGACATTCCATTTTGTATCTCAACCTTTTAACGGTTAGTTTTTTGTGCTTTTTTGGACACCAGCTTTTCTAACGTTTATGTTTACAAGTGTAGTTTTGGTTGGGCCTACACAAAACCGCTAAGGAAACGGTCAGCTTTTTGTGCTTTTTTGAACACCAACTTTTCTAACGTTTATGTTTATGAGTGGAGTTTTGGTTGGGCCTACACAAAACGACGAAGGAAAATACCGCTAAGGAAACGGTCAG
Source organism: Larix kaempferi (assembly GCA_027924585.1). Lineage (NCBI taxonomy): Eukaryota > Viridiplantae > Streptophyta > Pinopsida > Pinales > Pinaceae > Larix > Larix kaempferi. The sequence goes on along the minus strand of BSBM01001485.1, from coordinate 41,305 downwards.
TTTTTTGTGCTTTTTTAAACACCAACTTTTCCTACGTTTATGTTTATGAGTGTAGTTTTAGTTGGGCCTACACAAAACCGTTAAGGAAAATAGGTTTGTAATTAAATTCAATTCACGATTCGAGGGTACAATTGACTTTTGAGTCCCATGGAGGGTATTATTTCTATATGAAATTTTAATTTTTATATGGTTTGTATTTATTATTTTTATATGAAATTTTAATTTTTATAATAGATCTTAATTTTTAGTTATTTCTAAATTTAACAAATAAATCTATTAAGTATATATTATGTTTTTTTAATCATTTTTAAACTGGAAAATGATTGTGCATGTATACACTACATTGTTTGAAAATATGTGGTATATTTATTTATGATGAAAAGTATGCTACATTTTAAATTAAATCTTTATAGTGGACTTTAATTGTATGGAGAGTAGTGAGATACTTACAACTCAATATGAAGGGATGCTATAAAAAATAAATAAAAATGCAAATTATGTGGACTTAAACAATAAAAATGTAAATGATGTCCACTTAGATAAAAAAAAAGAAATTATATATCAAGAATCTATATGTAATTTTTCTCTTAATATGTAAAAAATTTAAGATAAAAAATTACACCTCAAAAAAAATTAGATCCCTTTCGCTGCTGCTTAAGAGTTTAAGATGGATTTATGGTGATCTTTAGTCATCTCTAAATTAGACAAATAAAATGAATATTTACCCATTTCTAAATTAGACAAGTGAATGTATCATGTATACACTATTTGTTTAAGAAATGAAATATCAAATGAATCCAATACTTTGCCATTCATACTAAAATTCCATTGAACATGATATAATCTCAAAAGCCATTCATACTAAAATTCCATTGAACATGATTAAATCTCAAAAGCATATATATATATATATTCATTTCATCTAAAGGACATAGAATGAGTTATTTCCAATAACAACTGGATTTGTGAAAAAATGAACTCTTTCAAATCATAACCATTTTTTTTAATTTATTCAAAATTATAATAATAATTATTTTTTAATCTTACCCAAAAAAATGAAAATAATTATATTTCACTAAAACTACTATTACAACAATATAATGATTAAATCTTATTATACTTATTACTAAAATCACACAATGAATACAATTCCTTATATTACTCTATCTATAAGTATATAATGACTAAAAGTCATTATAATTTAAATAACTAAAACCATTATAGAACATCAAAATAAAGATTATAATTACTAATCATCACTAAAAATAATAAACATGAAAATAAAGTTTTGATATTATGACATGCAATAAATTAAAATGTTCATTGCTATATGTGGATATTAGTGGCCACTCACCTCTGGACTACTTTAAAATGGTTCTACATGTTAATAGTGCTACTAGATTGTGAATTGTGAGCACATGTTTTAGGCATTTTCCATGGGTGTTTGACAATTACAAAGCCCATAATATTTGATTGGGTGGTCTACAAACACATAAAGAATAAAATAATCTTTGTAATGGTTTAAGAAAAACTTCAAATAGAGTTTTGTATGTGAAATTTATGGCCCTCGTATGTTGATGTATCAAAATAGGTTGATGTTTGCGACCTTGTTCCTTTTGTCACCTCATCTCATAGGTTTAGGGTTTAAAATCCTTTAAAATCCTTACTCTTTTTTCCTCTTGAGGTTTTACACTTTATGTTAAGAGAGATTTTTTCCCTCTTATAACAATCTCTTGTAATTGATCATCGCAAAAACATGTCTCTCAATAAATAAGTTGCCACCATTCTAGCCATTGCATATAGCAATGTTTTTTTTTTTCTATTTCACTCATTAATAGAATTTGGGTTTCATTGTAATATTGTCCTCTATGTAATAACTCTATGCTATTCAATCTATATTTATATCTTCATTTCATTCTCCACATAATTTGAATTATCCATCAACAATGATTACATTTCTTAAACTGTCATTTTATTTTCTTTAAATAAATCAAGAAGCAAAAACTACCCTGTTTGCAAGAAAATTTGTAAAAATTATAAAAATTGTTTTGAGTTCGTGTTCCTAAAAAAAATGTAGGTAGACCCTTTTGGTGGTTAAAAAATCAACATGATACACCACCAAAATATGTACAAAGTGCCTTGCTAGCGAAAGTAATGATTTTGTGTGGAAAGCCATTTGGTGGGAACCTGAGTTTCTTCTTGTGTCTTTGATCCATGCTATATAGTATTTGAACTAGTGGCTTGATTCCATTCAAATCTTGTTTCGTGAGTCAAATTTTAATTCACAAAGAAGTCTTGTAGGAACCATTTGCACCTACGTAGAAACACTTAGTAAAATTGTAGATTTGGCACAAAACTCATTTGTAAGGCTTCCAATGACAATAAGGCATATACTATAATTATATGAAGTTGAACATCAAAATTCTGTGCATGGATTCCTCAATCTCCTTGATCCCATCATTTAATGCACCATTCTTGTTATCCATGATGTCTAGATTTTGGCACAAAAACTCTCAATTATGCATTTTCCTTTATTATGCTATAAATAATTGCTTTAAATGTATCCCAACTTCACTATGATATGATTTTAAAACCTATTCTCAATTTATTTGTAGCATTACCCTATGTAAATGTCACTAGGCCTTTTATGACTTGCGAATGAGCTATATAGCTCTATGTAAAATCTCACATTTGTCAATATATGACTATTTGATCTATTAGTCTTTTGATATTACCTACGAAAATGAATCTAAAAACCAACACATGAGGCATAAAGACATGCTAAATTTTGAAATGGCATAAGCATTCAACCAACCAAAGCGCATTCATGATCCCAAATATCTCCATGCATAAGAATATTTATGTAAGAAAAATGCAATTAACATTAAATCATGTTAGACCTAAACTTTATAAAACAACCTTTTATGAACAATTAGGAATATGTTTTGTGTAATGAATCAATCTTGGATCATGACCCAAAAACATTAGTTTGCATGCAATTATGAGGTGAGAGTTATTATTCATTATGCTCAAGATCATCATCAACGAAATCAAGGATATCATCAAATTGAAAGAGATCATAAATCTTGTTGAGAATGAAAATTAAGACCAAATTTATAAATAATAGGGGTTACCAAGTATGCTAACTTGGGGTTTGGTTGAGGCCTCAACAATATCATGACTTCGATCATGAAAATATGGTACACAGTGGGATATGTGGTTTTTTTCTCATAGTACAACAAAGCCCACTCAATTATTTGAGAAGATGTTGAAAATATTTCACTTTAACCTTAAACTTTTTAAAATGCACAACGATATACACAGATAGTTTTACACATTTAGAATTTCACCAGACCATGAAAATACATGCAAAGAAATAACTAAATTGAAAGAAATGTCACTATTCTTTTCCATAACCAAAATAGTATCTTATCTCTAACAAGCATCCATGATGAATAAACTTCAATGGTTTAGGGAACTGGTCACCTAACAAGTCAACCTTCTAGGTGATGGAAGCAAGGATATAAGGCTATCATAGTGATTATGAGTTCTACACACCCATGTAAGTCAACCTCTTAGCGACAAGTATCCATCCCATAATTATACATAAGATGAAAGTTATTTTCTTAGGTTTTAGTGTGTCAATTTCTAGATGCCATAAAGCTAGAATAACCAAGTTTCTTGTGTATATTTCAAAAATTATAGTTTGTTTAAAGGGCCCTAAAGGAACACATGATTTGGAAATGGGAAATGTTCATGGTGTATCTAGTTCTTAGAAATTGCATATTTTCAACCCCTAAGCATTTAAAACCCATATGGATTGATAGTATGACAAAGTGGCTATGTAATCAACATGAATTAAGAAACCCTTACTAGAATCAAAGTAAATTAGTTTTTCTCATAGAGAAGGGTGCGATGATGCTACTAGTAGATCCTCTTAGGTCCTTTGATAAAGTTTTTCAAAGTGAAACAAAGTGTCAATGAATCATCTAAATTGTTTCACTTAGATTTATAAATCACATGCTATGCATTCAATGCAATCTATATTGTTTACTTGCTAATTGCAAGGTGTGAATAAATGAAACTTCTTTGACTTCTTGGATTCTAGCACATTCAAAACCCCACATGTAAGCCATGGGACATCTAGAATTTCATGAACTAACTAATGAGCTAGACATCTATTCTATCCCTTGCATCATTGGAGTTGCAAATGATGGTTATCCCTAGGAGTCAATTATCAAGATTAAGAAAAATCCATAGTACATTTTTTGAGGGATCAACTACAAGTCAACCATTGCATCGACCAAGTGAGCGAAAACTAACACTACAACCCTCTCTTTTCCTTCAAGATGATTAGAATATATATATTTTGAGCTGCTCATGTTGTAAATCACATCTTGCTAAAAGGAGATTATGTGAAAATCATAGAAAACAATGAAGAAAGAAAACCCAAAACCTATTTATTATCATTATGTTAGAAAAAATACTCGTATAGAGGTCTACAATGACAAAGTCAAATATCACTATCAAACTTTTTGGAGCACAAATTTGTGTCTTTTTCAAATATATTTACTAATTAATATACCTATGGAGTTGTACCCTTTTAGAATATATAGAGGTGCATTATTATGGGGCAGTGTGATCCTCGCGATACATCAAATCATCCATGTTTAGTTTCAAAAGTGTCCCCGTTGTCTCAACAAGATGAGGGAAAGAAGTGTGGAAAACAAAATGGGAAGCCAACTTTTCCTTATTAGGAATCTAATATTTTTTCACAACAAGATATCAATATGTAGAAGGTACCAGAATGAGCAAGCGCAAATATCCAAAAATGTGTCTTCAGTAAGGGGCTATCAGAAATATGGAATAATATCTATAAGATGAGTCAACTAAACTTCTTCTTCGTGCAAGGCAGGTTCATAGAGTTTTAATTTACTCGCATTGATCGCATTATAAATAACAAGATGGAAAGGAAAATATAGCCTATAAGCATTATCATTGACTTATTGGATAATAGTATATGGACCACACTTGAGAGATTTCATCTTATGAGGGCATTGGTCTTTAAACTGTTGTTTTCTTGACTACAACTAAACACTGTCCACACATGGTGCACAACTTGGAAGTGCATGGGAACTCAATGGTAGCCCTAAAAATCCTTATAACATTCCTAGGATGCTTAGGTTGTGTCAGTTACTTTCTCATCAATCTAGGCCAAATTATTCAAAAAAGAGGATGTTTTATGTTGGTTATATTAGCTTGTTAGAAGAGGATGGATGTTGGAGAGTGATATGTAGTTCATATGGGGTGATAGGTTAGTACATATAACATTTCTTAGGGTGAAAATTTTGTAAAACGGTTGGCAATGTGATTGTAGTTATGTTTCAAGACTTGTAAGTAGGTGTCACAATGTTTATTGTAAGTAGGTGTCCCAATGTTTATTGTCAAAATTAAGGTTTCTTAAATAATGTATTATAATTTTAAAAAAGTAAATTTTTTTGATTGAATATATATATATATATATATATAGAATGGTTATATAAGACATTTAACACAAAAATAATACAATTTTAGTGTGAATCGCAAAGCTATCAAAGATATGTCTAAGCGGCACATTCCCTTTGTGTCCAATTTAGAGATGGCTAAAGTTTAAAGGCCTCTCTAAAAGTAGGATTCAAAATTTCACAATAAAACATTATTTACAAACCACTCCGTTTAGTTTTGAATTCAATTTCAAAATTCAAAACATTATTTACAAATATTTTTGGAAAGACACTTCTAACAATTCCATTTAGTTTTGAATTCAATTTAAAAATTAATTTTTAAACATTTTTGGAAAGACACTTCTAACGGTTACATGCCGAAAGTAGAAAATTTACTCATTAAAAAAGCTAAAAAGCATTTGAAAAAATCAAAGTTCGGTAAGGAAAAATATGACCGTTAAGAAAGCTAAAAAGCATAAAAAATTTAAAGTTAAACCGTTGCGTTATCTAAACCCTATATACATGTGGTAGAAGAAACCTAAATTGCATGTTGCATTATCTGCAATTTGTTTTTTAGCTGCGCACTCCCTGTTTAAAGAGAAAAACTTCGACGATCTGGTAAAGATCTTCATCAAACTGGGCGTTAGTGTTGGGAGCCATGGAATCGAATTGTGCTTTTTAGGGTTTAAACTCAGTGCGTTTGAAGGTTTCAAGAAATTATTCATGTTTGGCATCTGTGAAAGGTAGACGTAATTATTTATGTGTGGCATCTGTGAAAGGTAGAGACAACGACATGGCAAATTATCAGACATTGCGTACTTATATTAAATAAATATTGGCAACTCTATGATCAAGATATTTGATTTGATTTTTGTTAGCATATCTCGTTATTTCAATTCCATGTTTACTTTCATCTGGTTTTGCAGTCTCTACCATGAAGATAACACAAAGGAAGGGATTCGATTCTTTTAACTAAGCCGATGTGGATGCCACTGCATCTGTTTGTCTTCTTCGGAGTATCAAGCTAGAGGTACGATTTCGTAACATTACTGCGAAAAACTTATGTTCTTTTCAATGTTTTCAATTCTCTGCTCAAGATTGATTGGGTTCGAGTTTTTACACTCTTTTTTATCAGCTTTTTAAGATGGAAATTGGTTGAGCAAATTAGGTGTAAATGGTGTCAACCAGCTTAATTTAAAGTTTCAGTCAACCTGTAGATTATAATCTTACAACCTTAGCACACAAATTTGCTCCTTAAAAGGGTTTCACTGATTAATTTTCCAAAGCTTATGAACCTGGTTGTTATCCATCACCAGTCTGAAGGTCTGAATCGAAGGTAGTTGTAATAAACGAACCCTTTGCATAACTGAAATTTCTGGTTAATTAATTTAAATTTAAACAGATGTGTATTTCAGATACCAAATTAATTGAAGTGATGTGTATTTCAGATACCAAATTAATTGAAGTGTTATCCATCACCGGTCTAAATCGAAGGTAGTTGTAATAAACGAACCCTTTGCATAACTGAAATTTCTGGTTAATTAATTTAAATTTAAACATATGTGTATTTCAGATACCAAATTAATTGAAGTGATGTTTATTTCAGATACCAAATTAATTGAAGTGGTAAGGCAGCTAGCTCTATTGTCATTTTGGCAGGGCTGGAATTTGACGGGCAAAATGCCCGTCATGGACCATTTTGCCCGTCAAATACGGCCTATATTTCATGCTAACCGTCAGGAAAACCAAAGAAAATTGTAAAACGGCTGTATTTACAGTCAAAACCGTCATTTTTGACGAGTGATGTTTTTTCCAAATTCCTGGGCTGATTTTGGTTACCAATTTAATTTAAAAATTCTCAAAAAAAAATCGCGTAGGTTAGAATTTTACCCCAATTGCTTGTTCAAACCACATTTCACTAATTTTCTCCTTAAAACGGTTTCATTCATTAATTTCCCAAAGCTTATGAATCTACTTTCCCACTAATTTTCTCCTTAAAAGGGTTTCATTCAAGGTCTTGGGCGAGGCTCACTTTCCCACTAATTTTACATAGAAAAAATGATCGTTGATTACGTACCTGTCACGCTAAACAGACCAAACGTGACGAGTGTTTTTCTGGCCAGGTGTACCATGGACGATTCAGTATTTCGTCAAAACTATCTAGTACCCTCATAATTTAGATTTGGATTTATATATATAGGCATAAAAATTAAAATGCACAAATTTCATTTAAGTCTTGGTTGAACGGAAAACTATCTAAACTATGTATTTAAAACTCTTTTAAATTGGTATATTATTTTCTGGAAAATATGAAATACATTATATGTATTAAAAATCTAATAAACTTGTATATTATTAGTTTGTTTTGATATAACTAGCATAGATTTATCTTAAACCAGTATTTATCAAGTATCTAAAGAGATTTAATTTTTTGAGGTGTAATTTGTTTTTAGAATTTAAATTCAAGAAATTTGATCTCTCTTGATTGATAGATCCGGTTTAAGTTTTAAGTTTTTATTTTATAAAGGAAAATCTATTTTTTAATTACTTTTAATAATATTTAATTTTATGAACCAACATGCAATTTTTTAAATACTTTCCATAATTTAATTTTTTATTGCGCCGAGAGGCACTCTACAGCCTAGTACGAGGGAGATGTTGTAACATGTGTCGAGTGTGAGTTTGTCTAATGTTTGTGGAGTAAAAAAATAATAGAAACAAAACAAAAAAGAATAATACAAAGTAAAAAGTAATAAATATTATGTCGTCCATAAACAAAAACGAATGATCTAAAGTAAAAAGTAAATATGAGGGAGATGTTGTAACCTTTGTCATGTAGGCTAGTTTTATGAGCACACATGCTACATGTTACAACAATTTATTTTTTTACTTTGTATTACTCTTTTTTGTTTATTAGTACAAACTCGACGAACACTCTAAATTCTCATATTTACTTTTTACTTTGTATTATTATTTTTTGTTTATAACCGACATAATATTTACTACCTGATCCTAAGCTCTAATTCTCTAGTTTAAGTCTCATATTCCCTTTTTACTTTGTATTATTCTTTTTTGTTTATGGTCGGCTTAATATTTATCGCTTTTTACTTTGTATGATTCTTTTTGTTTACTTTGTATTATTTTGTTACTCGATAAACAGACACATGTTACAAGATATTTTAACATAGGGGATTTGGTGAACATAGGAGTATTACTTTTTATATAAAATATAAAATATAAAACATGTCATCAAGAGAGAGGGCGTTAGGGAGAGAGACACATAGAGATGGGCGGTGGTAAGTGGTACGGGGATTAGGAGAGA